>OU898280.1:57317535-57801363 GCA_918026665.1 Diabrotica balteata
ATTCCTTTTCTTTAAAGTCAAGCTGGTAAACTTATAGAAAGTTTCAATATTTCTTCTATTTATATAATCCAAATTTACAAAAGGTACAGATTACCATTTCAATATTTTAATATCTAGTTTATATCCGTGGACGTTTTAATCGCAAATTTTGATCGCAAATTAGTGCATAGATATCTTCTCATCTAAACGAATGAATAAAATCAGTGCAATATAACTAGTAGTCCCTTAAGCAAGGGTCACTAATTACATTCTCTGAGGGTCCGTTTCAGATTTTGAGGGTCCGTTTTTTTTGCATATTTTGTTTGTCTCCGTTATAATTATTTGATAATCTACGATCTAAGGTTTACTAACGATCGGAGATCTACGATTTACTAACTAAAAATGATAGTAAGCTGGACTACCTTACAAAAAAAATTGACGACATCCATAAATCAAGTGATTTGCTTAATGCTGAAAAGGTTGTAAAATCTATAAGGCAAATTGAACAAGATATCTTCAATATATCGACGGTTTTTTTCGGCTGTACCGATGAGACTATCAAGGTTCAGGTGCATGACTCTAATTCAGCTGATATTAAAGTGGGCTTGGAAAGGCTCTCATCAAATATTAACCAAATTTCAAATAAAATCTGTAAACTTCACAATAAAATACCCACTCTACCAGAAAATACAGAGGTATCTATGAAAAATTCTGTTTGCGTCACCTCGGCCACTCAAACAGATGATACTCAAGAGACCGGAGTAGTTCCTCAACAAGGTTCAAACACTGCAGAAGAGAAGTGGCAATATGTAGTTATTAGCAACCTATCTTCAGAATATACTCCTATTCAAGTGGTCCACTTTATTAAAGAGAAGTTAGGGTTAAAGGAGTTTATTAGATGTTATGCCCTGCTAAAAAGACAAGGTCCTTCTAATGGTTCATCACTCAAAATAGGTATGAAGTCTAAATCCTCCATTAAGTTACTATTTAATAAGGAAATTTGGCCACCTAACGTTCACATTAAATGGTCTATTGAATCTCCAACTTCTGAACCACGGTATTTAGAGTCATCACCAGAATTAAACAACAAATCCATGGAGAATACTAGAAGCCCCGTTAGCCAAGAAAATTCATTAACCATTTTGAATGATAACAAAAATACAGGGGAAAAGATAAATGTAGTCTCAGATAAACATGCAATTGAAATTTGCAAATCAAAACCGCATCCTTATTCTCACATTAATTTTGTTAAAGAAAATATTGCAACGCCTACTGTAAATCTGGACCCTATGACCCCACCGAAGGTTAGATTAACCATGAACACGGACCCTTCCAACAATCGATATCTTCTAGCAAGATTAAGAGAACCAGAGATATTAAAAGCCATCAAACTGCATCTTGCCTTTCTGTACGACCAACCTGCTTCGGTTTGTTATGGGGGTTTTACGAAAACAAGCATCAAACTATTCTTGGCTTCTGAGGGACTTTCCATGACTACAGAAGATCTGCGAAAAATTTATTTGAAATTTCATGATGCCTATGGAATTGGTCCAGCTGAGGTAGACGAAGATCTAGCTGCGTTTAGGTCCTTTATCGCTGCTGAAAGAATTATCCATCTGCAAAGATCAAGGGAATGTCATACAAATTACTTTTCCACCGCTTCTCCAAGACGAAATTTTAAATGTTTCGACGTGTTCTGAGGGTCTAGAATCCTCAAATTTAATTGTTGGCAACTTTGGCATGGTTCTTATTAATATTCGATTGATTAGAAATAAGACAGACGAATTATTTTTGTTTCTGGAAGAATTAGGGTTTTTTCAGTTAGTTGCAGTGACGGAACACTGGCTTGAAGTTAATGAGCCAATTTTCATTCAAGAATATACCACAATTGCTAGGTATGATCGTCCAAGTTCAGCTCATGGTGGCACTCTGATTCATTCAAATAACAATGATTTTTCTTCAGTTTCGAAATATGACTATTTGCTGGGTGAAAACTACTTCGAATTTTCTTTGATTTTTAATAAGAAATTTAATCTATACATTATTTGCATTTATAGATCACCTAGCTCTGATACGGAACTATTTTTTCAGAGCCTGCTAAATTTGTTAGATATTCTGCCCATTAAAAGCAGAAAAATTTTATGTGGTGATTTTAATATTGACTACGCTGCTGTTTGTGCGACCCAACTGTCTTTGGTAACTTGACATAACTTTGAATCATATGGTCTCACAATGCACGTTAATTCTCCAACAAGAATCTCAAAAACATCATCCTCGACAATTGATTATGTGGTTTCCGATTTTCCACCCGCTGACGTCCATTCTACAGTTATTAGTGGGGGGCTTTCTGATCATGAAGCGGTATATACCAAGTTTAGCAGTTTACAAAACACCTCACTCAAAAACCCGACGATTAGGTAGGATTTTTTCCACTTAAAACTTTCGTAAATTCTATAATTCATGCTTGACTTCTGACTGGAGTTTTTCTTCTGGAGACATTGACTGTAATGTTAGTGATTTTCTAAATAGACTTGTATCTATTTTTAATAAAGCATTTCCTCTATTAAACATCAGGCCAAAACATAATAAACCTTGGATTACCAAAGTCATTCGCATATCTGCGAAAAATATGCGTTCTCTGCTATATATTAAAAAATTTAATGACAGTATCCCCATCTCTGATTATATCAACAAGTACAGAAAATGCTATATAAAACTACTCAAAGTAGCCAAAAAATCCTACTTTCATAATCGCTTAACAAACTCCAAAAATATTTCAAAAGAAACTTGGTCAATAATAAACGATTTTCGAAATAAAACCAGTACAGCGAATCAAACCTTTTGTTTTCCTAACCCGAAAATCTAAATGATTACTTTGTTAATGTGAGTAAAAATATAACCTCAACTATTTCGCCAAATCAAGATCCAGTTTCCTATCTCTCTAATTCAAAAAACATTGCTGATACCTTCTTTTTAAGACCAGTTGATAAGACGGAACTCATTTCAACAATTCGTAGTATAAAAAGCACATCGTCCTGTAGTACAGATGGATTATCTATTAAAATTTTCTCAAATCTACCGCATAATGTTTTGGACGTCATGGTCTCGCTAGTAAATGATTCCCTTGAAAAAGGTACATTCCCTAACTGCCTAAAGACTGCCATCGTCATTCCTCTTCATAAAGGTGGAGAAAAATCTGATGCCTGCAACTATAGACCTATTGCCTTGTTACCAGCACTATCAAAAATTATTGAAAGACTTATAAAAGTTCGACTTATGCCCTTTCTCCTTAAATATAATATTTTATCGCAAAATCAGTTCGGCTTTTTGTCTAATAAATGCACTAGTGATGCCATATTTTCTGTGTTACATGATGTATATCTATCACTAAACAGTAACCTCTCCTCCGCCACCGTTTTCTGCGACTATTCCAAAGCCTTTGACTGCGTAAATCACGACATTCTATTAAAAAAATTAACTTTCTATGGAATTCGGGGTGTGTCTTTGAACTGGTTCAAAACTTACTTGGTAGGTAGGAAACAATTGGTTAGAATAAATGACACCGACTCTAGTTGTAAAGATATTGAGTGTGGAGTACCGCAAGGTTCAGTATTAGGTCCCATTCTTTTTTTACTTTTCATTAATGACATCACTTACTTGAAAATTAAAGGGAAAATTTTTCTATTTGCTGATGATACCAGTATTACTTGGAGCAGCTCTGATATTTCAACGCTTCATTCAATTATAACCGATGATTTACTTATAATCAAGGCTTGGTCAGACTCCAACTTACTTAGCTTTAACGTGGATAAGACTGTAGCATTATCTTATAAAGGAGTCATGCAACCCTTGCTTTTGAATGAGAGCCAAATCAATATCGTAAATTCCGTGAAATTTCTAGGTATTCTCATTGACAGTGATCTCAAATGGTCCTTGCATACTGACTCCTTAAGGAAGAAACTAGCCTCAGCTTGCTTTGCAATAAGATCTGTTTCGAAGGAACTAAATTTATCTTCTGCCAAAATGGCATATTTCTCATTGTTCGAGTCCCATCTTCGATATGGGCTTCCATTTTGGGGTTCTAGTACAGCGGCCCAATTTGATACTATTTTTAAGTTGCAAAAAAGAGCAATCCGTTATCTATTTGGTCCCAAACAAACAACTCATTGCAAGACCTACTTCAAAAATCACGAAATTTTGACGCTTCCCTCTTTATTTATTTTGGAAACGGTTTGTTTGATTCGAAAGCATCTAAACATTTTTCCCGATAGACCTGACCATGGCTACTCCATTAGAAATTCGGATTGTAACGTTTATTTGCCGATCCCGTCCACTCAGCTAGTAAAGAATTCTATTCTATATCGTGCAAAGAAACTTTATAATCACCTTCCAAGAGAAATTAAATCCGCAACATCCTTCATTAAGTTTCGTAAGGTGACAAAAATCTATCTCTCAGAAAGACCATATTATTCAGTTGACGAGTTTCTTAATGTATAACAAAAAAACAAAATTAGTATTGTTTATAATTACATTTGGGTGTCTCAAGCAGTGGCTACAATTTGTCTCATTTGTTGTTGTCTGTACAAATTATGTAGGTTATACAATAATTTTACTAATTTATAATTGTGTTATTCTGTTTTTTACTATATTGTTTTTGTTTTATACTTTTTGTATTATTTGTATTATTTGACTGATTTATTTTTTAGCTTTGTCCATAAAATTGTTCAATAATTTTCAGTGACAATAAAGCATATTTCTATTCTATTCTATTCTAATTTAGGTATTATTTTGTATATATAAATTATCATTACGTGTCAAAATAGAGTTAACACAAAGTCTAAAAAATAGGCGCTTGGCAAAAACTAAATTAATAAATTAAATAACTATCTCGATATAAATTTGGCTAATCTCACTATTCACTCCACTAAAGATCGTATTTTGCATTTAAAAAAGGCTTATGATTCTTATTGCCATCCCAAGATGAAATAAAATCCTTTGAAGCTGAAGATGATGAAGACACAAACATCATCGATAATATTAAATTTATTTAAATATGCTCTCCACATTTGGGGAGAATTTACTTATATTTAGTTTATCAGAAATAGCAGATCTAGTTCTTTTCCTCAACATAATCCGTCTAATTTAACCCGACAAAGAAGCATAAAACTCCCGCAAATGCAATTGGAATGTGTTTCTAGCGATTTTTATAAATTTTAAACCTTTTTTCAAATATTTTCTAGCACCATAGATGCAGATTCATCACTCACTAGTATAAAAAAATTTGTTCATTTGCGTTCTCTATTAAAAGAAGAGCTCTTCCAGTTAATAGAGAATCTCACACTTACAGAGTGTAATTACTAGATTGCAATTTCCATGTTAGTTAATAGCAATTCCAATATTCGTATTTTCATTTTAAACAGTTATTAGCAAAGATTATTGATTCAAAAGGTTTACCTAATAAAGCAACTTTTACTCAGCTCAGAGAATTTCACACAACCATCTCCAATGCATATAAATCTCTTCTAAACCTTAATTTATCGCTCAAAAAGTTGTTAAATTTAGTTTTTATGCCTCTTTTTAGCCAGAAACTGGACAATGCTGCTCTTTGGCAGTTGGAATTTTCTTAAGAACATGAACTTCGATTCGCAATCGATTGACCGTACAAATGATGTACGATTTTCGTGTCATACCCATACTGATGCTAAACAAAATATGGTATCGTCTCGTTCCTTTTCCTTTAATTAGTCATGTGCTGTGCATAGTTTAAAACAAGTCTTATTCTATTTTTGCTTGTATAGATTTTGAGTCTCAAAATGCTGCCTCTAGATGTGAACTTGTCAAGCAGCACTAGTGATGTTTCAATTGTTTAGGCAATAAACATTTGAATAAAGATTTTCCTAGTAGCAAAACGTGTTTTCACTGTAGCGAACATCATATTTCTCTGCTACAGATGGAGATCAGGACCTCACATTGCTCTGTTCACTCTCAGCTGTCGAGGTTTCACAATAGTAACTGTAGTTCTGCCCCTCAGAATTCTAATACTTATAGTTCTGTATACAACCACCTGTCTACTTTTCACTCACTTCCAAAAGTTGTAGATAATGTGCCACACAGCACAAATGCAGTTACACTCAACAAATGTTACTTCAACTACTCATAACAACTGTATAGTATTACTTAGTACAGTTGAAATATATCTCTTTGACAAATCTGGGAAACGAATTTATGTCAAACCACAGAATCTCAGACCATTAAAATTAATTAATGAGAGACTTAAATAGAAGGGAACGTACTCTGGTACGTTCACTTCTATTTAAGTCTCTCATTTGCAGATTTATTGGGCAGCTAGTGACCACAAGTTAAATGCTAGTTGCTTTGTAATTCCAAGTATTACTGAATATTTACCACAACTAAATAAAATATACGCAAGGCAAATTCATATTCCTGGTTCGATTACATTAGCGGATTCTCGTTATGCAATTCTCAGCACAGTTCATCTATTGATTGATGCTGATTTGTATTCTGATATTCTTTTAAATAATTTAATCTCTCTTGTCCCAAAGACACCAATGTTACAGGAAACTCTTTTCGATTGCCTAATCTTCGGTAGGGTCCCAAGTTCAGATATTAGTAAAGAATATCATCACTCTACATATCTTAAACATTTGGTCACATGCCATATCAATAATATAGTCCGTCTAGAAAGTATCCGGAAAAAAGAAAGCAGAATTTTAATTTTACAGTATTTATTTTTATCACTTAAAATATAAAATTTCAACAAATAATTCATCTCATTTACTTATACAACCTCCATGTAAATCTGAACACTTAACTAAACGCCCAGGTATACCCGAAACTAGGTCAAAGCCATAATTTTTGGTAATGGTGTTCCATTCCTGTAAAACTGACCGAATCAAACTTTCTTTATATCGTGGCTCTGCTCGTTCCACTTTAATCTTCATCAGTCCCCATATGTTTGCAATGGGGCTAAGATCTGGAGATGCTGCTGGCCACGGAATTGTTGCCACTTCGTGTTCTTGCATCCAAGCTTGAGTATAAGCAGAAGTATAGCATCTTGCATTACCTTGCTGAAAATATCACCCCTCTGGATATAAAACATGAGCCGTTTCAAGAAGAAAACCATTTAGGATGTCACAATATTTCGCACTATCGACAGTACCACTAACTTTAAAGAGAGGTGTAACACCACGCTGAGATATTGCTCCCTAAACCATTAGTTTAGTGGCAAATTTGGAAATTTGAACGATAATATTTTCTCTTGATAGGACTTTTAGATGATTTGCACCAAGCTGGAAAAAACTTTCATCAGATATAAACACAATATTAAAATTATCTTCCCGAAAACGTTGACAAAATCTATTCTTTGTTGGCTTTTGCAGAGGTGTCATTGTATGGATTTTTTTGGATTCCTTGATATTATAGCCTTGCTTTTTGATATTTCCAAATCTGTTCGATAATTTTCGAAACCCTAGACCTCCATGCCATTTTTTATTCTTTTTATTCTCTCATACACTGCACTTTTTCCCAGTTCAGTCAATTGCACTAATTTTTTAACGTATCGGACACCTTATACAAATATTCCACCACTTTTCTTTTTCTACTTGCGACATTATTTCAAAATTTTTAAGTCTGTTTACAAACAACAATATTTGACAGATGGTGTTGTCATGCGATTTTGTCCATAACCTACTATTGGTACAACCTAATTGATGCATTGCTTTTGTCTTAAAATGTTACACAAAGGAAATCAATTAAAATTGAGAAAAATAGAAAATTCCGGATACTTTCTAGACGGACTATATTTCTGACAACCCCCTCTCGTCTGATGAAATGTTACATAAGTTAAAAAATAGGTTTAAAAATGGGTACAAAAATTCTGGGAGTCTGATCAACTTCCACAGATTCAGGATTCTGTAGATACAGAGCACCCCGCAAAAACTCAGTTTTTAAAGACCGTACAAATAATTTCCTTAGGTCGATACAAAGTCTATTTAAATTTAAATCGCCTTATTAGTGATATTAAATTATCAGGCTCTCTACGAGCAGCAAGGTTCGTTTTCTTTAATTAGAGAGGAAACTACACTCTGATCCACAACTCTTTAAAAGTTTAAGATTATTTAGCTAATGTCCGGATTAAAAGACGCCCGCTCCTAACCTCAAAAAATAGGCTACATTATTATCTACCTCACTTTCCAGTCAGAAACAATTACTCCAGTACAAATGTACGGCTAGTATTTAATCCAAATAATAAAACTCCTTTAGGTTGTCTTAATGATCAACTAGATAAAGAGTTTTTAACCCAACCTCTTCTTATTGATATTATTTTAAGCTTTCGCACATTCAATCAAGTTTTAATAGCAGATATCTAATATATATATATATATATATATATATATATATATATATATATACTTATATATATATATATATATATATATATAATATATATATATATATATGCAGATAAGCCTAGACAGTTCGAGTTACACCTACTTAATTTTCTTTGGCGTGACTCACCAGAAATGCCATTCAATGCATTTCAGCTCACTAGAGTTTCCTTTGGTTTGTACTCATTACCATTTCTCGCCACTAGGGTTCTCAAATACAATGCGGACAATAATAAGAATGATTTTCCTTTAGTCTGCGACACTCTCTTGTATTCTACCTATGTAGATGATATCTTAGGTGGATGTGACTCTTTAAAAAAAAATTGAACTCTTGTTCTTCCAACTTAAAATCTTGTTAGGTAACCACGGTTTTAATCTCCACAAAGTTTTCTCAAACAACGAAGAATTTTTGAAAGGACATAACCCCACCTCTTTGATGTCCTTAATACATAACTTAGGTGATTCTTCTTCGAAAGTCCTCGGAGTTAAATGGAATCAACAATCAGATACATTTTAATTTTTACCACCCTTTTGATATAGGTCAGTCAATCACTAAGAGAAGGGTGCTTAGTATTCTAATGTCTACTTTCGATCCGATGAATTTAGCCAGTTATATCACTGGCTCTTCCAAAATTCTCTTGCAACGTTTGTGACAGGCTAAACTTAGTTAAGATGAACCGATCCTCGATCCAGAATGGTAAAATGATTGGAAAATTGTATTTGATGGTTTTCAATCCATTCCCCTTTTGAAATTACCCAGATGTTTAGTATTAAATAAACGAATTATAGATATTCAACTTCACACCTTCTGTGATAGCTCTTTTAAGATATTGGTAACATGTACTTATTTGCGCGTAGTGTACGAGGATTGCTCAGTCTCATCTTGTTTAATATCTTCCAAATCTCGAATAGCTTCAAAATCTCGAATAGCAAAACAAAATCTTACAATACCTCGCTTAGAGTTGAATGTTGTGTTGATCGGAGTTATTTTAACTCAATCAGTTTCGAAAGTAATAAAGAGGAACTGGCTGATCGCACAGACTCATATTTATAGCGACTCGTTAGTAGTTCTTAGTTGGATTTTGAATAAAAGGCTTTCGTTGGATCCTTATGTTCGTAAGAAGTGTGCAGAAGATTATTGCCCTAAGCAAGGATTACTCTTTTTACCATATTTTATCTCAACTAAACGTAGCAGATATTCCGACTCATCCCAGGGACATTACACACAATTCCACCCTTTCAATATTATGGTTATTGGGCCTAGAGTTTCTCATTAAGTACCCTCTTGATTTTTACGTTACGGCAAATTACGTTAACCACGACCTCCCCTGAAATTCAAGTGAAGGAAACTCTAGAATTCATTTTCTTTAAGTTTTCTACTTTCTCTCACATGCAAAGAGTATTGGCCTATGTTTGTAGATTTATCAAAAATCTGAAGAATATAAGCTCTAATCTCCCATTGCTCTCATCTTTCCTACAGCATGAAGAAATTGAACCGGCAACTCTAAGTATTGTACGATACCTTCAATTTCGATCATTTCACAGGGAACTATTAGAATCAAAAACTGGAAACCTCTCTGGAACAGATCGCTTAGGCAACTAAATGTTTTCTGTGATCAGAAGTATTCCACACTACGTGTTGGAGGTAGACCTTCAATGCTTTCCATCTCCCTTACAATGAGAAACATCCCATGATTCTTTCTAGTAAAAATCGAATTGTATCTTTGATGATGTATCAAATTAATGTCTCCCTACTCCACAATGGCCCACAAATATGTCTGTCTCATTTCAAAATGAAATTGTGGCCTTTGTCAGGCTTAACTCAAATAAAACGTATGTCATGCATGATCATGACAGGTTTGAAGCAAAACCAGTCACCCAGTTTTTATGTCTGATCTTCACTATAATCATGTTTCAGGCACAAGACCCTTTCACCTTGTAAGCAGCAACCTATGTTATACACACACTCTCTCTCTCTCTTTCTCTCTCTCTCTCTCATTTGGGACATTGTTGTTTTGATAATAGAACGTGTTTGTTCTATTGTGTAGATACCAATTTTATCTACATTATCATTGTGTAATTTGTCTTAATCCACAATAGTTATGATGCTAACATGACACGTACAAAAATATGTAGAATTAAATTCTAGTTATATAGTTACATTAGGACGTAACGCACTTACTGCCGTAATTTATTAAAATAAGTAACAAAAATATCAACGTAATCAACAAATATATTTAAAAATAAATGTTATTAAAAAACCTAACTTCTATCGAATACTTAAAAAACTACACATTTTTTTTATCTTCTGTAAAATTTTGTATTTGTGGGATGCGCCCTATTAGAATATTGGCAACGATAATAAAATTGTATAAAAATCCTTATTATTTATTATATATTTACGGTCTATAAAACTATTTACAACCCCCTTGTATCTAACTGTAAATACTATTTAATTTTTGTGAGTTTTATTGATAATATTATATTAAACAACTTAAAATATGGATGAAGAGAAAACATAAACAAAATTAATACCGAATTTTATCAAACAAACTATATCAAAATTCGATAACCCCTTTGGTGGCTAGTTTACATATCTGAACATTGTGTTGTTTGTTACTTTTTCTTCGACATTAAAGATAATCATTATGAAGTTCCCCGTACTGCTGATATTCATTGGGTTCCTGTGTATTTGGGTAAGAACTAGTTAAATATATACATCACACATAATATATAGATCTTTTGTTAACCCAGAAACGACGCTTTGAACCGGACATTATATATATATATATATATATATATATATATATATATATATATATATATATATATATATATATTATATATATATATATATATATATATATATTATATATATATATATATATATATATATATATATATATAATATATATATATATAATATATATATATTATTGAGATATTTAAAGTCTTGGTGCGCCAAGCAATAATTAGCTAATTAATTTTATTGATTAATTAAAATTATTTAAATGATATGACTATTACTCTATCACAATTTTTAATTCTTTTATCTCAGGGTTAAATTCGTGCTTCAATATCTATGCTGTTACATGTGAAAGGTAAGGTCCAAAGAATACCGGAATAATAAAAACACATATGATCTAACCCTATATATTGAAATAAAAATAATGGAATAATTCACACTCAAAAGTTTTCAATAAACAAAATCTCATATAATAAATCTCAAAATTTTGTTCTACGTACGTGAACAATCAAAATTAATGGTACAAACAATATTAGTTGAAATCTCAAAATCCAAGTATTACTCTAAATCTCCTAATCCAAATATTTATATCCTTTCTAAATAAAGTGTAAAAAAATTGTGTTATCAATGAAAGAAAAACTGCAGAAAACAAAACTATCTCTCTCTGATGATGAGTGGTCCAAATCCTTGTTATTTGTAGACTATACTATTTACTCGTGGCCGCTCCCTAAGTAATCAGCAATCTTACAATAAATTATTGCAAGTATCTCGTTCTTAATGATCTCCTTCAAATGCACGAATCATTCAAATTATGATAGCCTTTCTCCTCTCGATAAACTGAATCTCTCGTTGGCCCGAGTGAAAAATGACTCTTGGAATATCTTCTCTTTACGATAAACTGAATTTCTCGTTGGCCTGAACAGTGACTCTTGGAATATAAGTAGAAAAATATGACTTACAATATTTTGCTGCTTCAGCTTCTGTAAGATACACTAACTCCACAAAAACTCACTAACATTCAACACTACTGCTTGCTACTTCTCGGGAACCGCCAGAGAACAATCACTGTTCGTCTTACAGACTTGGAAAACCAACTGATTTTCTTTTCTCTCTCCTAAATCTAGCTAAACTTTCATTCCTACATACCTCCCACCTTTTTTAATCTCCGCCAATCAAAACTCGTCACAATTCCCCATTCTTTCATTCCGATAACAAACAAATTTTTACCTATAATTATAAAATTTCCTAAAACTTATTTACAAATAATATTTTTCTATAATTCTTAAAAACTAACAAAAGCCTCTTTCCAAATCTCTTCTATTGTCTTTAATCGCTGCGTTAATGTATTTGGAAAAACCCGGTTCAATTGTCTTTGGGATTTCACTTAAAATTATGCGGGTCACTCAAGTATAGTATAACAAAGGAAATAATTTTATGCTTAGCTTACATTTTGTTTAATACAGGTAATCCAAAAATTTAAATATTTTCCTTCTTCGAAATGTTTGTTGGGTATTATCCTAATTCTGAATTATTTTAATGTTTTTGAATCTTGAAATATTTTAGACAAACCAATATCTTTCTCGTTTTTACATATCATAACAATATATATATATATATATATATATATATATATATATATATATATATATATATATATATATATATATATATTATTGTGATATTTAAAGTCTTAGTGCGCCAAGCAATCAATTAGCTAATTAATTAGTTAATTAATTAAAATTATTTAAATGATATGACTATGATTCTATCACACTTTTTTATTCTCTTATCTCAGGGTTCTATTCGGGCTTTAATATGTATGCTATTACATGTGAAAGGTGAGGTCCAAAGAATACCGGAATAATAAAAAACATATAGGATCTAACATTATATATTAAATTAAAAATAATAAAATAAAATTTACACTCAAAGATTTTCAATAAACCATATATCAATGATTCTCACAATTTTGTTCTTCGTACGTGAACCTTCAAAATTAATGGTACAAACAATATTAGTTAAAATCTCAAAATCCCAATTATTATTCTAAATCTCCTAATCAAAATGTTTATATCGTTTCTAAAGTAATTAAAAGAATTTGTGTTATCAATAAAAGAAAAACTGTAGAAAAACAAAACGATCTCTCTCTGATGTTGAGTGGTCCAAATCCTTGTTCCTTGTAATCTATATTATCTATTCTTAGCAGCTCCCTAGGTAATCAGCAATCTTAAAACAAATTATTGCAAGTTTGTCGTCCTTAATGATCTCCTTCAAATGCACGAATCGTTCAAATTATGCTAGCCTTTTCTCTTCTCAATAAACTGAATCTCTCGTTGGCCTGAGTGAAAAATGACTCTTGGAATATCTTCTCTTTACGATAAACTTAATCTCTCGTTGGCCTGAACAGTGACTCTTGGAATATAAGTAAAAAAATAGGACTTACAATCTTTTACTGGATCAGCTTCTGTCAGATACACTAACTACACGAAAACTCACAAACTTTCACTGCTACTGCTTCCTACCTCTGGGAAACTACCCGAAAACCACGGCCCTTCGCCTTGTACCCTTGAAAACCAACTGACTATCTTTTTTGTTTCAAAAACTAACTAAAGTCTCATTCTCAAACCAATCATCCCACCTTTTTCAATTTCATTCAATCAAAATGCGTCATCCATCTCCCATTTCTTCATTTCAATAACAAACAAATTTTTACCTATAATTATAAAATTTCTAAAACTTATTTACAAATAATATTTTTCTACAATTCTTAAAACTAAACAAAAACCTATCTTTCTAAAATCTATTCTATTGTCCTAATCACTGCATTAATGTATTTGGAAAACCCGGTTCAATTGTCTTTTATTTCCCTTAAGCTTATTCACGTCATACAAATATATTTTAACAAAGAAAATAATTTATGCATATCTTACGTTTTGTTGAATACAGGTAATCCAAAATTAAAAGACTTTCAATCTTCGAAATGTTTGTAGTTTATTGTTTGACTTATCTAAATTATTTTAATGTTTTTTTGAACTTTAAAATATTTTAAGCAAACCAATATTTTTCTTGATTTTACATATCATAACTATATATATATATATATATATATATATATATATATATATATATATATATATATATATATATATATATATATAGAAATATTTATACATATATGTATATATATAAATTATATATATAAATATATATATAAATATATATATATATATATATATATTATATATATTTATATTATATATATATACATATAATATATAATTATATATATATATAATATATATATATATATTGTATATATATACATATATATATATAATATATATATATATAGTATATATATAATATTATATTATATATATCATTCGGCAACGTGGCGCGGAGTTGAAGATTTTTGTTTTATTTTCTGTCTGCGATAAACCCGAAATTCGAGAGTTGCAACGGGAAATAATTTCAATACGTTGTAGTGAGAATTGAGATAACTGAATAAGGTAACAACTGTGAAAAAATAAACACCGAAAACTGCAAAAAAACAATAACAAAGTGAATAATCGGATAAGGGAAAAAAGCGAGGTTAACTGATAAGAACTAACACTGGGAAGGAAGCTACGTTTAAGTGAATTGCGACGTTGCCAATGTGTGCAAAGTTTTGTGTTTGCCACGGAATACAAAATTAGTCCAGACTTCGAATAGGAGATTCAACAGGAAGTGGTAGATACTGTTTCTTCCGAGCTGTTGAAGCGAGAGATAGTGTCTGGCGCCAATCAGAGTTGAAAGTAATCCGCGAAGTGACCAAAAAAAAAAAAAGGAAAAGCATACAAGGATGGAAAAATATCTACAAGGTAAAACGTATATTGACAGTGACGATACAACAACAGATGAAGGAGCAAAAAGAAAGAATAGAGGAGAGGATGATGAGCAAGAGGAAGAGAGATCCAGAAAAAATAAAAAAACTAACAAGAACCCCTCAGAAGACAGGAGGAAAAGAGGATGGAGCAAAACTTGATAAATTGCTAGAAATGATGAGCAACCTAACCAGCGACATTAGACAAATAAAAGAAGACCAAAAGGAATACAAGGAGGTAGTTGAACATCTAATAAGGGAAAACAAGGAACTAAAGAATGATAATAAAATTCTAAAAGAGGAAAACATACAGATTAAGAAAGAATTAAGGGAAATACGAGACAACATAGAAATTATAGAAAAACAGAGAAGGCGAAATAATGTGGTAATGAACGGGCTAGCAATTGATACGCAGAATCAGCTGGTATTGAAGGAAGCAATTGGCAATTTTATAAAAGATCACCTTGCAGTAGAGGCCAAAATAAAGACGGCCACAAACTAGGTCCAAAAACGTGCCTAATTGAAATGGAGAACCAACAAGAAAAGATAAAAGTTATGAAGAATAAAGCAAAGTTAAAGGACGTCAAAAAGGAAAAGGTATACATCAACGATGACACAACGGTGAGAGAGAGAGAAATTCAAAAAATAATAAGAAAAATTGCACAAGAGGAAAGAAACAAAGGAAACGAAGTCAAAATAGGAGCAAGGAAAATGCTGATAAATGGTGTTGAATGGAAGTGGAATAGCAAGGAAGATAAAATGGAAATAACAAACTCAAAAAACTAGAAAACGGCTATGATAGTAAAAATACGAAGACGAACAACGCAAGGAACAAGGACATGAATACCGGTAACATTGTCATAGGAAAGGGTGATTTAAAGATAAAAAATACAAAAAAAGACAATAGAAACACATATCCAAAAGATCACTTAATGGTAGGAACGTGGAACGTAAGGGGTACTTTTGAGGAAGGAAAACTGAAACACTTAACTAAAGAAATTGAAAAGTTTAAATTTGACGTAGTGGCACTACAAGAAACAAAGCAACTGGGTCAGGAAATGCTGGAAATTGAAAATAGCTTATTTTTTAATAGTGGAGGCAGAAACAGAATATTAGGCACGGGATTTTTGGTAAATAAAGCATTAAAAGCATCAATTGTAGAGTTTAAACCAATATCTGATCGTCTATGTTGTCTAAGAATAAGAGGAAAATATCAAAAAATCACATTCATTAACATTCACTCACCGTCAGAAGAAAAAGATATTGAAGTAAAAGAGGATTTCTACTGTGAAGTTAATAGGGTATTTGAAAGTATTCCAAGATATGACATTAAAGTAGTACTGGGGGACGCAAATGCAAAGATAGGAAAAGAAGAAATATATAGAACAACTATAGGAAAATTTAGCAAACACGAGGAAACTAATGAGAACGGGCAGTTTTTGATAGATTTTGCCAAAGAAAAAAATATGCTAATAATGAGTACATATTTCGAGAGAAAAAGCATCTACAAAGCAACATGGCGATCCCAGATGGAAAAACATTAAATCAAATTGACCATATACTAATAGAGAGAGAAGACCGAAAATGTATAAAGAACGTGCGAACATACAGAGGACCAGACGCTAACTCGGATCACTTCATGTTAGGAATTAAAATGGCACAACTGATACCGGAAGAAAAAAATCGCAAAAGAAAAAATAAGAACACAAATAAACCAGTGCGGCTTGTAACGCAAGAAGAACAAGAAATGTATAGAAAAGGTATCGATAGAAAATTAAATGAAATACACCTAGAAGGGCACATAGACAAGGACTGGGACAAAATTCAGCAGATTATCAGTAACACAGCTAAAGAATGCAATAAAAATATAACTAAAAAGAAAAAGGATTGGTTTGACGAAGAATGCCAGAAGGAAATTGAAGAAAGAAGTAAACTAAGGATGGATATGATCAAAAGTGATACGGAAGAAACAAGAAACAGATATGAAAAAACAAAGAAAAATCGTAAAAAAAGTTTTGAGAATGAAAAAGAGAAAGTACATGGAAAATCAGCTGAAAGAAATAGAAGAAAATTACAAAAATCGAGAAATTAGAAATTTATACCAGGGAGTAAAAAATGAAAAAAGAGGATACCAACAAAAAACAATATTTTACAAAGATAAAGAGGGAAACGCCATTAGTGGAGAAAATGAAATAGCCGCTAGATGGAAAGAATACTTCGATGAATTGCTAAATGACGAAAACAGGATAGAACAGCAACAGCCTATAAGAACGGAGAAACATAGGAACCAAATAAATGAGACAGAAGAAACACCCCTACCAGAAACGAGATAAAGGAAATAATAAAGAAATTAAAAAATAACAAGAGTCCAGGAAGTGATAATATAACTGCAGAGATGTTCAAATATGGAGGGAAAACGCTAGAGGAGCAAATGTTCAAATTAATAAAGGAGATTTGGATTAAAGAACAACTACCACAAGAATGGACAGATGCAATTATATGCCCACTTTATAAGAAAGGCGATAGGACAGATTGTCAAAATTACAGAGGGATATCACTATTGAATACTGCATACAAAATTCTTGCAGCGTGTATAAAGGACAAATTGGCAGGAGTGATAGAAAACATTGTCGGCGAGTACCAATGTGGCTTCAGACCTGGTAGAAGTACAACAGATCAGATATTTACGCTCAGAGAATTGCAAGCGGAAAGTTATCAACACAATCTGCCGACAAGGGTCCTCTTCATTGATTTCAAACAAGCGTACGATAGAATAAAACGGAACCAAATGAGCAAAGCACTAGAAGAATTGGGTATCAGTAAAAAACTTATAAGAATGATACAAATAACGTTGTCCAAGACTGAGAGCAGAGTTAAAATAAATAATATAATGTCGGAAAAATTTGAAGTCAGTGAAGGAGTAAGGCAAGGAGATCCCCTATCATCGATACTATTTAGCTTGTGTTTGGAGAAGGTCATACGAGATGCAAATGTCAACAGAGAGGGATTGTTATACCAAAGAAAGCACCAATGTCTAGCCTTTGCAGACGATGTAGTAATACTGGCTCGAAGCAAATGGGAGCTACAAGAAGTAGTAAAGAGGCTAGATAGAGAGGCAAAGAAAATAGGCTTAGCCATCAACGAAAGTAAGACAAAATACATGGAATGGATAGATGACAGTGAACAAAAAGGAGGAAATCTAAAAATAGAAGTAGAGGGTGAAAAAGCATATATATTTGAAGCAGTGGAAAGATTTACATACCTGGGGTCGATGTTCACATGCAAACCAAATATTAGAGAGGAGCTCCAATCAAGAATAATGGCAGGAAACCGATGCGTGTACTCCTTAAACAGGCTATTAAAAAGTAAACAGATATCTAGGAATGCCAAAATAAGGATTTACAAAACAGTTATACAACCAGTGGTAACCTACGCCAGTGAAGTGTGGACACTGAACAAAGGCGAAACAGGTATGCTCGAAATATGGGAAAGAAAGGTTTTGAGAAAGATATTTGGAGGCAAGATAGTAGACAATACATGGAAAAGAAGAACAAATAAAGAATTAGAAGATATGTACAAGAATCCTAGTATAGTGGGAGTAGTAAAGGCTCAGAGACTCAGGTGGCTAGGGCACATAGAAAGAATGACAAATTCTCGAGTACCAAAAATGATTCTGATGCATACAATGGGTACAAAAAAAAGAAGAGGAAGGCCGAGAAGTAGATGGAAGCAAGAAGTAGAGAAAGACCTAGAAACACTGGGAATAGAAAGATGGAAGGACAAGGCTAATAATAGGAAGAAATGGAAAACAATAACAGCTCAAGCCATGGGCCTACTAGGCTCGTAGTGCTATTATATATATATATATATTATATATATATATATATATTATATAGAAAAGAAATTTAATCTTTGCAGATAAGTTAAATAGTAAACTCTTAAATATTGGGGAAATCTGCAAAAAAAACTCTAATGTGTATCAATTATTTCACCTAACGTTTTCGCCAAAGAGAATTTGGCTTCTTCAGGGCTGAAAGAGAATAAATTAATAATTATAAGCCCTGAAGAAGCAAATTCTCTTTGGCGAAAACGTTAGGTGAAATAATTGATACACATTAGAGTTTTTTTTGCAGATTTTCCCAATATTTAAGAGTTTACTATATATATATATACTATATATATACTATATATATATATATATATATATATATTATATATATATATATACTATATATAACTATATATATATATATATATATATATATATATATATATTATATGTGACAAATAAAACATAAAATTTGAAAAGGGTTTTAACCCTTAACTGGAGTCGTGCCATCTGACAGACTACAGCATAAAGAATTTTTAACACCCTGTACAAATCACTCAGCCCATCGGCACATCACTTCATCTATTCTTATTATTCTTATATTATTCGTTGACTATTAGTGACCCGACTTATGTAAAGAAATACGGATATTTGGAAAAGTTATAACCGAAAATCAGTTGTAGTTAGTCTCTTAGACGGCACGTCTCGGTTCAGGTTACATTTTGTTTCATTGAAAACGTCGCGTATTTGTTACAATCATGGCTGGTCCATAAAAAAAATCCGTTTTACCGATGCTGATTTTGAAGATACAGTTTTGAAGTAGTTTGACGAATTAGATAGTGATGTTGATCCAGTACAAGATGATGTATATTTGGAATCTGATAGCCAGACGGATTCAGACATTTCAACGGAAAGTGATAGAGAAAATATTTAGAAAAAAAATAGAGTTGAGACTAATAATCAAACATATTTTTACGGAATAAACCGATTCAGGTGGTGTAAATCTGAAGTTAGACCAGTATCTTGTACAAGGAAACATAATTTAGTAACAAACATTCCCGCCCTAAAGACAAAAGCACGAAGTCTTGGAGAGGAAGCTAATCCTCTAAAGATATGGCAGTTATTGCTTAAAGAAAATATGTTCTTCTCCTTCTTCTTCGTCTAGCCATTCACGTCCACATCTGCACATAAGCCTCTTCAAGTCTTCCTTTCCATTGCTTTTTATTGTACGCTACTTCTAGCCAATTTTTCCCGGCAGTCCTTTTCAGATCATCTCTCCATCTCATAGGAGGTCTACCTCTGGGTCTTTTGTGTTGGTATGGTCTCCAGGTTAAAATTGATCTGTGCCATTTATTTAGATCTCTCCTAGCTACATGTCCAGCGTATTCCCATTTCAACTTTAATGATTTTTGCACCACATCGGTGACTTTGGTTTTCTGTCTTATCATGTGTTTGTTTTCTTGTCCTTAAGTAATATACATAGCATTGCTCTTTCCATCGCGTGTTGAGTGACTCTAAGTATATTCATATTCTTTTCTGTGATTGTCCATGTTTGTGCCGCATAAGTTAATATCGGAATAATGCATGCATCAAAAACTTTAGATCTAAGATGTAATTGAATTTGTTGATTTCTGAGTCTATAGTTCAGTTTACCGAATGCTGCCCAAGCTAACTTTCTGAAAATATGTTATAGAAAATATCTAGAAAATATGTTATTATATGTTATTTAGCAGACTAATCCTAAATTGAGTTTAACAAAAATAAAGTATAATGATCCAAATAAACATGACCTCAAGGATATTGACATAACGGAGGCGAAAGCATTCATAGAACTCCTCGTATATTCTGCGGCATTCAAATCGAACCATAATAATATAAAAACGCTTTTTGCAACAGATGAAACTGGCAGGGAAATTTTTAGGACTGTCATGAATCAAAAGCGTTTTGCAGTCATTTTATCAGCTCTTCGTTTTGATAATCCAGATGATCGAGAAAAAAGAAAAAAACATGATTCAGTAGCAGCAGTTTCTTATATATTCAATTATTTTATTGGAAATTGTCAAAATGCATATGGTCTAGGTCAATCGGCAACTGTTGATGCATTGCTTGTCAGTTTTAGGGGAAGGTGCCGTTTTAAAATGTATATGCCTAATAAGACATGTAAGTATGTCATCAAAATGGCTCTTACTGATGCAAGAACCAGTTATTTCTAGAACGGGTATATAAACTGTGACAAAAACTCACACGGTTTAAGTCTTCTACCCGAAGAAAAAAAAATACTTAAAACCAACACAAGCAGTCTTGCGGTTAACTTAATCCTTAATTGGCAGCAACAGAAACATAATTGTGGACAACTGGTTTTTTTCATTTGAGGAAATAGATGGTTTGCAGAAAAATAATCTTACGTAGGTAGGAACTTTGAACAAGAACAAACGTAAAATACCTCTGTAATGTTAGGTCAATACAACCAGAGAACCTGGTTCTAGTGTTTATGGATTTAGAAAAGAGTGTAAAATGGTATCTTATATTGTCAGAAAAAATAAAGCTACAATTTTAATATTATTAATGCACGATAGAGCTTGTAATGATTCTTCAATAAAAAAAAACAGAAATAATTTCATATTATAATGCCAACAAAGGAGGTATTGACTGTATGGACGAAAAATGTGCTAAAAGTTCGTGTAGTCGAAGAACTCGCAGATGGACTCTTGCTGTTTTCTTTCGTTTAATAGATATTGTTATTGTAAATATATACATACTGCACCAAAGTTACAAAAATAATTCTAAATTTCAAGAAAAATCTGCTTTTGATAAAATATTAGTAAAATAGTTAGTAGAAGATCAAATGAAGCAAAGAATAGGTAATGTTCATGTACCGCGTCTAATTTGTACTGGTATAGCGAGTATTCTTGAAATTCCTGAAAATAACCAAATAGATGATAACGAGCCATTGGTACTAGAGAAGCAAAAAATATGTTATTTGTGCCCTCGCAAGAAGAACCGTATGACAAAATACCTTTGTGGCCGATATAGAAAATATGTGTGTCTTTAGTGTACGAAACTAATTTGTACCAATTGTATGTAACTTTTACAGTTGCTGGACTTTTTTTAACATCAAAATAATTTGGCGAGTTAGTTTTTACGTAATTCAGTATGTGTTAGTGTCTTTTATATAAAAAAACTTATTTGATGTATATTTATTTTTTCACAGCAATGAAAAGTAAACAATGTGACTGTCACTTACTGTAAATGATAGCTGTTAGACTCCACACACATACACACGCGAAGCGTTCAACCCAACCCCTAGTGTCATGTGTATACCACTGCTAATCAGTGGGATCCACATGACCAAAGATCAAACCGGTCTCGCTCCAGAAGAGCTAATCATTCTGGATCGGTACCTATCTGACCCCCAGGTTTTTCCTCCACCCCTTTGCTACGTGTGACATACGTAACAAAGGCTTATGAACTTTACGTCGGGCTATTTGGGTAATGAACAAAACCCTCCGTATCGACATGGTTGTGGTTAAGCCACCTGAAATTAAGGGGTAGCTAAAAGCTTTTCTCCCTAGTTACTTTACTGAGTTTAATTTGGTATGAGCATTGCTTTGGACCTGATGTCCCTAAAAAAATGTGTGCCCCCACACGGAGAGGCACCAATCTGGATTGGTGCCCCTCCGTACAAGGAAATGTGTGTGTTCGGACACTCAGCTGCCGATTTGGCATAAGTTAATTTGTTCTCCTCGCCAGCTGGGCATCCGACCGGTCTGGCCACCGAGCCCATGCTTGCCGCACATGGCCTCGATGCTCAGAAGTCGCGTGCTGGTCTCTCAAATGGACCTGCCTTAAGGGCCTAAGCCAACAAGTTGGCTGTACAAAGAGAGCTGACGGCTCTCTTTGTACCATTATCTCGCGTGTTAGTTATGTTGTGATACAAGTCAGTATCACGTATCATATCTCGCCCGGATTATGAAAATATATTTCATTGTCACTTAATTCACTCGCGTAGTTAGAAGGTTTTTTGTCTGGTTTTGTCTGTACTAATACTAATTGTTTACTAAAACTTAAGTCTACTTGATTTCTTTGGTGAGTAGTTACCGGTGTCTGGAACTATAAAATGCCAGACCTCAGTCCTTACCTTTTTTTTTTTTTTTTTTTTTTCTACTTCTAACCCGCGTTGCCTTTGACTAGTCTGTGCCTATCTCTGACATTACGTTGATTTTATGCTACTGGGACATATCCTGCTATCTGTTGTTTAGGCCGTCTATGTGTCGTCCTAACGTTTTCATCATAATCTATTAGTTCACGCAGCTTTCTGTTGGGGTGGTTTCTTAACTCATTAAAGATATCAAATGCTTTTTCGTTCATGGTGTGAAGAATTCTTTTCTGCTTTGTATCTCTGTATATGTATCGTAGAGGTACATATCTTGGTACATTGAGTGCGTCTCTAATTAGCTGGTTTTGTGCTACTTGCAGTTTCTTTCTGTTTGATTTGCATGTATGTCCCCAAGCTGCTGATGCGTATGTTAGCGTTGGAAGGATAACACTGTTTGCTACCCTTATCTTCGTCCAGAAATTTAATTTGCTTTTCTTGCCTATTAGTGAGGCAAGTTGTATCTTTGTTAGTTTTGCTTTATGCACTATTTGATTTACATGTTCAGTGAATCTAAGCTTGTGATCAAGGGTCTCCTAGGTATTTAGCTTGATTGCTCCATTCTATGTTTTCATTTGCTAGATTCAGTTGCGTGTTAGGTATTTGTCTTCGTTTTCTAAACATGACGGCCTGTGTTTTGTCCGGGTTAAGTGCGATTTTCCACTTTATGCACCACGCGTGTAGCCTATTTAGAGAACGTTGTAGGTCTCTGGTTGCAAGGTTTATGTTTCTGTTGCTAGTTGCTAACGCTGTGTCATCCGCGTACAAGCTGAGCAGTGTTTTGTAGTCGCTAGGTGTATCTGCTGTGTATATGGTATACAGGTAAGGGGACAACACAGCCCCCTGAGGCACACCCGCCTCCAGAGTTCCGACCTCGGACAGGGCAGGCCCTATGCGAACTCGGAATCTCCGGTTTGCCAGGTATGACCCAAGGAGACATGTCATCGCCTCACTGTAACCATTTTGGCTCATTTTGTATAGTAGGCCTTCGTGCCATACTCTGTCAAAAGCTTTACTAACATCGAGGAAGGCTGCAGCTGTGTACATTTTTTCATTATATGCTTTCGTGATGTATTCGGTAAGCCTGAGTACTTGCAGTTCGCATAAATGTCTTGATCTAAAACCGAACTGAGCTTCTGGAATCATTCCAATTGCTTCAGATTCTGATTGCAATCTTTTTAAGATTATTCTTTCTGCTAATTTGCTTAGACACGATAGTAAACTTATCGGTCGGTAGTTTTGTGGAAAGCTCCCGTCTTTTCCCGGTTTTCCAATCATGATAACTTCTGCTTCTTTCCATCTGTCTGGAAAGTGTCTTAGTCTTAGTATTCCATTAATAATGTTTGTGATGTACACTATGATTTTATTAGGTACATTTTTAATTGCTCTATTTGTGATTTTGTCCGGCCCAGCTGCTTTCTTTGGGTTTAGTGCTTTTATTAGTTCTTTGACTTCTTCCGGGCTTGTGTGTTCTAGGCCAATTATGCCTTTTCTTCTTTTTAAGCGTCTAGCGCTTCTTTCTACTTCTTCTGTGAAGTATAAGTCTTCTGCAGGGTGGAAGTTTTGTGTGTTATTTGCTTCGAGTGTTTCTCGCATTACTTCGACTTTGTCCTAATTGGTGTAAACTATACCGTCAAGTCCGTGTAGTGGCGGTATGGGTTTTTTGTCTTTTCTGAGTATTTTTGATACTTTCCAGAATGCGGATTGATTTGGGTTTAGCTCTTGGATATAATTGTCCCAGCATTCGCTTCTGTGCTCATTTAGTCTTCTTTTAACTTCCCTGTCTAGTTCGTTAGCAATTCTTTTATCTTCTTGGTTTCTTGTTCTTTAAGCTCTTCTTCTTTTCCTGTTTTTTTCTTTAATGAGATCTTTTAGCTCATTAGATATTTCTTCAAATCTGCCTTTTTGTGTTATTTTATTTTCGGTTTTTGTACTGGCCTCAATGGCATTTAGCCATAGTTTGTTCTAATTTTGTGATACTATCTTCAAGTTGTTCTATGTTATTAATGGTCGGAATTGCTCCGATATTTTCGCTTACTACTCTTCTAAAGTTCGGCCAGTTTGTTTTCTTTGTTTGGTGGGGCTGCAGTGGATTTATTTCCACTGCGCCTAGGGTCATGACGATTACATTATGCGTGGAATCGCCGTCATTTACCGTTTGTATTTCGTGTTGTTGCCCTATGTTGTGTAGAATTGCTATGTCGATGTGTGAGGGAAATTCTCCTTGATAGCATGTTGGGTCTGTAGGACCCGCTACAGTGGTGTTGTTTTTGTTTTCGAGATAGGCACAGAGTCGTCTACCGTTCGCATTTGTTCGTCGGTCGTACCAGTTGGGCGATCTAGCATTCAGATCGCCGATAATTATCGTCGGTTCATCGGAGTTTAGTATTAGATCGAGATCTTCTTTAAATATCGGTTCGTTAGGCCTCACGTACGGCGAAACAATTTTCAGCGTATCGTTAGGCATAACGATTCGTATTATCGTAGCTTCCATGGTGACCAGACCAAATGGTGTGGGCACTAGATGGTGGTCTATTTGCCCTCTTATCATAATGGCCGTGCCACCTGAGCGCGCTCTATGATCGTCTCTATAGATGACATAGCCTGGAATTTTGGTTTTAATTCTTTCAACTAGTTTAGTCTCTTGTAAGGCCATGACATCTATAGCGAGTCTGTTGGTAAACTCGTCAAGGATGTTAAGTTTCGACCGAATCCCGCCCGAATTCCACGATCCGATTTTTAGCTTGTCCAACTGTACTGGCATTATCCACACTTACTCATCGCCTCGAAAGCACGGGTGAAGTTTTCAAACATACCATAAAATTGGTTTGTCATTTCTTTAAATTTATTGTTCATGATATTCATGATTTCTTCTGTTGAGGCATTAGTTGATACAGCTTCTGTTACAGTTACTGGAGCAGCGTTGGGTGTTTTGGCTGCTTTAGTTGCTGCGGCGTAACTTAAGTTAGGCTGTATTTTTGGTGCACTTAGTGCATCCTTGTACCTTGGCGGTACCGTTTGTTTGGTTTTCTTTTTGGGTGCTTTGGTGCACCCCCTGTAACTGGCTGTGTGTGCTCCTTCGCAGTTAGCACACTTGGCTGGGGTTTCTCTGTCTTTTGGACAGTCGGAGGAACGGTGATAGTCCCCGCATTTTAAAAATCATGGTAAAAGTCCTGGCAATTGTAGCATTGAACTACGTCTCTTTTTTGTTTGTGTTCATCTTCGACTCTTATTCAAAGATAACAAAGATTTGTGATCTGTTTTGCTTTTTCGGCATCCTCTTCGGCTACCGTTATTTTGAATAGAGGGAGTTGCACCTTTTTTCCCTCTCTTATTCCGACAACTGTTTCGGCTTTGATAGCTTTAATGCCTTTGTTCTCCAGCTCAATTAGTAGCGTACGTAGTTCAATTTTGGTGTGTAATCCGCGGATTACCAACCTTTTGTTTTTTGGTGCATCAATTGGGTATGCGATAAAGTTTACCGCAGGACGATGTTCCTCTAGGATTTTGACTATTCCTAAATACCCATCTCTGTTTTTGGTCTGAATGACGACAGACCGCCCTGACTTTGCGAACTTGTTGTCCGACTGAATGGATTTCTCTGCGGCTTTCCGCAGGATATTTTGGCTTTCGCCCTCTGATTTTATTATTATGGCTGGAGGCTTCGGTTCTTTGGGTGTTTTGTCAGTGGGTACCACTGGATCGTCGTTTTTGCTTGTTGTCGGTTCTTTTAGGGCTCTTTTGGATTGACGTGATCTAATCGCGTCATCCAAAATTTTCTCTTGTCGCTTTTCGACAATTTCTCTTTGCTTTTGCGCAGCGCTCACAGTTTCTGTGGGCGTGGCTTTATCGCTGGGTTTAGCAGTGGTATTTTGCTTATTTGGCTTTGTTTTTGTGGCTACTTTTTGCCAGGACTCCTTGCATGGTTTTTCAATTGTCTGGGGCTCTTTAGCCTCATTCAATTGTTGGGCGATTTTTTCAGGTTTAGTTACCTTATTATCTTGCCATTCGTCCTTGCGCACGCGCTTTGATGGGGCTTTTGCTTCTTCTTTCCTTTCTGTTAATTGCAATATTTTTGCAAATTAACTTTTTGTTTTCTTCTTGCAACTCCTTGAGTTGCTCGACTAATGCCTCAACTTTGCGATCGTGCGATCTTTGCATGTCGTCCATTTTTTGGACGATCATCTGCAGCGTCGTTTGTTCCTCCTCTGTTTCCTTATGTTTTTTATTTTCAGTCTCAGAGCTTAGCTCTGGACTGGAGCACGGTCGCTTTTTCCTCCCGTCTTCGCTGCGACGAGCAGTGCGGACATTATCAAAGAAATTTCGTTTCGCGTTGAAATCGTCTAGTTCTAGGTTGGATGCAGTTGACTGACGGTCAACAGCATCATTATATTCAGTATCCGATAACGGATCTTCAACAAGGGTGTCCATCTCTGACATAGTCGGAGATGGAGGGGTTGGTGGGATAGAGTCTGGAGCTGTATCTTGCGATACATATTCTGACCCTGCTGGGTTATGGGATTTGGGTGACTCGACTTGAGCTGGAGGCTCTGTGGTCTCATGAGAGGCCGACGACATTTTAGAGAGCTGTCTATTTAGTAGATCGCTGTTTTTTGTTTGTCCACCCGACACGTGTCGAGTGGATTCTGGGTGCCTTCCCAGACCCTGACTCGGTTGTTCACTCCTGTTTCCCGTAGGGTGCCTCTTGCCGTTTCTCACTTTACAGGCGCAGGGGCCGTTGCTGTCCGACCTAGGTTCAAAACTAGGCCTTACAGTGTCAACCTTGTCGACACCATGCAAAGATCCCGAATCTTCGTGTATGCTAATTATTATAGCCCTCCGAGAGAGGCCTATAAATACAACCTCTCTGCGGTTTAAGCTATTAATAAACTCGCATTCACTCTTCCCTTTGATTTGTATCAAGCGCCCAAGCCACTGCGGTGTCTTACTCACCGCTGGAGCTAAAAAGCTCCGTTAAACTCAGGTCAGTTGCTACTCCTCAAAGAACACGTCCTCGCTGCTCGGCTACTCGAACCGAACTCTAGCTGTTAGAAAGTCGTAGTCATTGTTTTATTCTCTGACAATATTTTGACTTTCTTTACTGTGTTCAATAGCAAATACAAGCAGCTTTTAGAGTAGTATTAAATATATTAAAAAAAATTGTAAGTTTAGTTCTTACCCCCTCTCCTACATTGTAGTCTGTCAGGGTCTTTCCAGTTAATGGTTAAAAAAGAAGTGCCCTTACGTGATAGCATTAATCATAAACCACCACCGTGAGCGATTTATAATTAATGGTGATAGTATACCAGAAAAATTTTATATTCTTAAACAAGAACGAAATGACGGACATTTGAAAGAATTGTTCAAGAATGACCTTTTTTAAAATATTTTTTGTCACAACAATTTTATTATTTAAAATTTAAAAAGTACTTTTTCAAATTGGCGGACAATTATTCTTCGGATATAGTCAATCGGTTTTAATAATCCTTGATACATTTTGTTTGTTTTTGTTTTATCATGATAGTTTACGATAATTATAATATACCAAAAAATAATAACATTTTTGTCACTGAAAAACTTTTGTCGAAAGAGAGGTCAGTATATTTTTTATAATTTTAAATTTTTCTGGGAGAAATTCATTTCTATCACATTAATGCACTTCTTTTTTACAACCTTTATAAAAACAACAAAAAAAAAATGTTTGCATCTTAAAAAGTTATATAATAATGTAAACAAAAGTTTGATATTCATATATAATAAATAAGAGAAAAAAAGTGTTGAAAATGTGTCATTTTTTAGCATTCTAGAGGTAATAGTATCTTAACAGGTTGATTGCATGAGTACCACATGTGGTACTACATGTAGAAGAGCTGTAGCCTAAATGGTTACAAATGGTAACCATTCAGGATCCCGTGAGCCCACGACAATTTTTGTTTATTATTTTAATTTAGGCTTTTGTAAGAACCTTTTGGCGATTAATTAATATCTTTTTAAATACTTTACGCCATTTTGCACCTAAATAATTATGTTTGTGCTCATGGCCCCAAAATTGATGTTTGAATCAGGAATGTAGTAGTAGTACATGTAGCAATAGTACAGTAGTAGTGACAAATATAGAAAAAGCTTTTTGCAAGCTTCAACACGTTGTTTAGTTACCTGTTGTTGCTTTTAAATACAGTAGCGATTGTAAATTCTAATAAGGGATTTCAACGAAGAAAATAGATGATTGCATTTGTTTGAGCATGTAGAAATACGAATCGGATCATCGTCTCAGTGGACCCAAAGTGTGCACTAGACGATGAAGATTCGGCAGTGATGAAATTAGTGAAAATGAAGTTTTGAAAAATGAAGAGTTAAAAAGAGCAAGAACCAGCATCTGCAAATGTTCCCCTATCTGAAGATTGGCAAATACCTAATCAGCAGAGGATTAAAAACATAAATTGTAATACGAATTCTGAAGAAGTAGGCGTAAGCCCCGATCTAATAAATATAATGCAAGATGCTAGACCTTTTGATTTCTATTGTTTGTTTTTTTATGTAAAGTGGTATCCCAGTTAGAAAATCAAACAAACAATTAAGCTTAAAAATGTGTTGGAGGACCCAATATAAAGAGAAGTGCAAGAATTAAAAGGTGGGTACTAAAAAATCGACAAGAAATGCATAACTTTTTAGGTATACTGATGCGGATTGGTTTAGTAGACATGCCCTCTCTGGCTTATTATTGGAAACATACACAGTTATATAATAGTCATAGTTTATTACCTAGCAACGAACAAAAAGGTTTAAAATTAAGTAGGAGTTTTTAATAAAATAAAACTTAAGAAGCAGTAACAGAAGCTATAGGAAAACACAAAGTCATACTCAACAAAAAAAAACAACAACAATACACCATGGTTCAGAAAAGAAATAAAATAGAAATGTAAAGAGAAACAAGAGGAACACAGAAAGTACAAAACATTCAATACTCCAGAATCCCAAAACACCTATAGAAGAATACGAAAAGAAGCAAAGCAGTTGGTAAGAAGAACAAAAAATGAACACTAGGAGCAGTTTACAAAAAGGATGGAAAATAACTTCTACGGTGTATTAAAACAAATATGGAGATTCATAAGAAACCCACAAAAAGAACTATTAGAATTGAAGAAAAACTATAACATACTAGCAAACAAAATAGGAAAGATACCTGACGGAACTGATTAAAGGAAAGGAAAATAGTATTCAACACAATAACATACCTGCACTAAGACATGAACTAAAAATCAGTTTTTAGAAAATAGAGATAGCCATACATTCACTCACAAATAAAAAGTCACAAGAACCAGACGAAATATCCAACGAGCTTCTAAAACACGGAGGAGAAAGTGCAACCCTAGAGATGACAAAACTTATACAAAAACTAATATTCCACCGCAAGATACCAGACGCATAGAGAAATAGCATAATGATATCAATGTTTAAAAAATAATATAAGAAAAGACCGTAGCAATTATAGAGGTATAAATCTACTGAACACCGAACTTGAGCTAACCATAAAAGTCAACAACCAACAAATTCAATAAACTAACAACGTTATCAAATGAACAAGGATTAAGATCCGGAAGATCCTGCGTAGACGCCGTATATATACTAAGACAAATCACAGAAAAGGCCATCAACTACAATAAACTAGCACATCTATGTTTTATAGACCTTACAAAGGCTTTTGATCGCATCCAAGTCAAAGACATCTTACACCTACTGTATAAAAGAAACATACCGATTAATATTATACAAACCATCGAAAACATCTACGTAACAATAAAACACTGAAAACTTTGCTTTCAAACTTCCACAAAATTTATTTTAAATATTATCAGTACAGCTGTTTCGGCTGATTGCCTTTCTCAACTGATCTATTTTGGCTTGGGTTTACAAATTTATAGTCTCTAATGAAATAGGTTGAGGAGGGGAGAACTGTTTGTCTCAAGTTGGTCATTCAGAATTATATATGTGTTTTTTAATTTGTTGATTTCCATAGATTCTAACAAAGATAGCTTAAGGCCTTTATTTTGAATGTAAAGAATTTTAAATTTGTCATTAAAAGAATGATTATGATCTAGAAGGTGAAGTGCGTATGTCGAATCTGTTTTTCTATTCTTAAAAGCCCTTTTATGTTCTGCTATTCGTTTATCAAAGTTTCTACCAGTTTGACCGATGTAAGTTTTTGGGCAGTCGCCACATTGAAGTTTGTACACACCACTATTTAAGTGTTTTTTATTTTGTCTCTTGTTATTTTTAATATATTTGCCTAGGTTGTTATTTGTTCGGAAAGCTGGTGTTATTCCTTCCTTTTTTTATGGGTTTGGAAATTTTTGTTGTTATTTTGCCTGTATATGTAATCGAGCAGAAGGTACTGAGTTTTTTCTCTGGTGGTGGAAACACTAATTTTAGGGCTTTCTTGTGTGGTTTTTGATTTAACATTTTATTAATTGTTTGTTCGTTGTATCCGTTGTTTACTGCTATCTGCTTAATTATATTTAATTCTGTCTCAAAGTTGTATTTTGACATCGGAATTTCTGTTAATCTATGTAACATACTATGATAAGCTGCCAGTTTATGTTGTGTTGGATGGGATGACGAATTGTGTATAGTCGTGTCAGTATGGGTAGGTTTATGAAGTATGGAGAAGTCGTGTTTGTTTTGAAGTCTGCTAATTTTTAAATCTAAAAAATTTATGGATTGATTTTGTTCTGTTTCTATTGTAAATTCAATATGACTATGAAGTGAATTAATATATGATAAAAATTGGTCGAGTTGCCTGTTAGTTCCTGTGAAACATACCAGTACGTCGTCTACGTATCTTCACCAATATAAAAACTGTTTGAATACGGGATGTTTTGAAATCTTTGTCTCTAGATGATCCATAAAAATATCTGATAGCAATGGGCTTAGAGGATTACCCAATATAAGTCCTGCACTGTTTTTTGTATAAATTTTATTATTAAATTCAAAGTAGTCCTGGTTTATGCAAACTTCAAGAAGATGTAAAATTTCAGATGTAATTATTCGATTTGTACTATTTTGGTCTAAAAGGTTTTTTACTAGAATAAAAGTTTCTGTAGGAGGCATACTAGGAAAAAGATTTTTTACGCCAAATGAAATTAATCTGGAGTTGTTAGGTAATTAAAAATCTTGTATTTTATTAACTAGTTCTATTGTATTTTTTATGGTAAATTTAGGTAAAAATTTAGTGTGGTCTAAAATAATCTCTAACAGTTTTTTTGAAATTTTATATGACGAACTGTATAAAAAGAAACTACAGGTCTTATTGGGTGATCCGGTTTGTGTAGTTTAATGAAAGAATATAATTAAGGAGGCTGTGGGTTTATGATATATTATATATATATATATATATATATATATATATATATATATAAGGTTCTTGAACTCCTAAGTGGAGCATAGAGCTTCAGTGAAAACGCGCCATCGGGTTCTATTTTGCGCTAAGGCCTTCACCTCATTCCAAGACTTTCCTTGTTTTCTTATCTCGTCCATGATGGATCTTCTCCAAGTTTGTACTGGGCGACCTTTTTTTCGTTTTCCTTGGGGATTCCACTCTAGGGCAGTCTTTGCAATACTGGAGTTATTTTTTCGGAGTGTGTGACCGATCCAACCCCACTTTCTGGACTTTATTTCATTTACTACCCTCTTTTGTTTGGTCAGGTGTAGTAAATCTTCATTTCTGATGATGTTAGGCCAGAAAATACGAACAATTCTTCGTAGACATTTATTAACAAAGACCTGCAGTTTGTCTGTAAGGGTTTTTGTTGCTTTCCAGGTTTCACATCCGTAAAGTAGTGTAGAAGAATATATGTGGGTTCATGATACTGAGGTATTTCTGTTCTATTCGATTTAGTATTGATTTTGAATTTTCTAAAGCTAGCTTAATTTGTTTTTGATATTTTTTGTCGGATCTTTGTGTAAAGTTTCAATATTTTAATTATTTAAGAATTCTATTGTTTTGTTATTATATTCTATTTCATCTACAGCAATAGTACTGTTACCTTTGTCTGCTTTTGTAAACACAATGTTGTTTTCTATTGATTTATTTTTAATTGAAACTGCTATTTTATTCTCTTTGTAACAGGAATTCTTAGTTTCACTACACACATCTGTAATAGATTTGGCAATTATACTTTTTTCGATATTGTTAGCAGTTTTGTTTAACGCTACTTCACATTCTACACCTAAATATTTCAAAGTTCTCTCATTATTATGTTGGGGCAAGTTGTGTTTAAATCCTTTCTCTAAAAGTTGTATCTGGCTATTACTAAATTTAGTATCTGTTAAATTTATAAATCTATTGAAAAAAGAATGGTTCGAAAAACTTTTTGTATAATGAATATTGGGTTTTTTACTTTGACATCCTAGATTCTAACGTGAGAATTAATATAAATAAAAAATTCAATACACAGTGTAAAAAACTAAATATTCTAATTTCCAATAGTTACATAAAATGAATTTCCACCAAGTAACGGTCGAATCCATCAATTATTGAAAACATCTACTTCCATAATCGAATACAGGCAAAGATACATGAAAAACTAGCACAGTGTATACCAGTACAAAGCTGGGTCAGACAGGGTGACTTATTAAGTCCATTTCTCCTAAATATATTAATGGACGAAATAATACAAGCAGTGCGTAAAGGCCATGTTTAAAGTATGGGGAACAAACAAATCCAAATTTTAGTTATGCGGTACAATAGTGTTTTGCAATACCATAGAAGGGCTGCAAAATTTAATAAACAAAATAACGGAAACCAGCAAGAAAAACATAACTGGAGCAAATCTGCATGTGAACCAAATGAGAATTGAACGTGTCTTACAGTACAACTACTTGGGAACTATAATCAATGAGTAGTAGGATAATACCTAAGAGATTAAATGTCGCATCGGAAAAACAAAAAGTGCATTCTTGACTATAAGCTCTATGTTCAAAAGCCATGACCTCACCCTAAAAATAAAAATAAGGCTTCTTAAATGTTACGCGTATTCAGTGCTTCTATATTGAGTAAAAACGTGCACTTTGAAGGCAGAAACTATATCAAAACTTTGGGCTTTTGAGCTGTGGTTATACAAAAGGACCCCAAAGATACAATGGACAGACAAAGTAACCAATGAAGAAGTACTACGGAGGATGAACATATCCGCAGATTTGGTCAACATCGTGAAGGGTGGTTAGCTTCAGTACTTGAGATATAGAATAAATATTCAAGGCAGATTTGAGCTACTCCAATGCATTTTTCAAAGTAATATTGACGGAAAAAGGGCCCAAGGACGAGCAAAAATATCCTGGCTTGCTAACCTGAGAGCATAGCATAGAAAAACCTAAACATATCTACTCCATATAGCAACCAACAAAGTCATTTTAGCTAGAATGATTGCTAACATTCGGAGAGGACAGGCACCCCAAGAAGGAGAGGAATGTTATGCAGATGACGCCTCAATACAACAGATATACGGAGACGTTGAAAAAGAAAAAAGACATCAAAGCTTAAAAGTAAGTAAAGCGGCGGGATTTCTTATTGACAAAATCTAGAAAAACAAACAACTAAGACAAAACACGAAAACAAGAATCTATAAAGCAGCAATTAGACCTATACTAAGATACACGGCAGAGACAAGATCTGACACATTTAAAACGAGACGACTATTAGAAAAAACAGGGATGAAAATACTTCGACGAATATCAGGGAAAAGTTTGTTGGTAAGGGAGAGAAGCGAAAACATAAGCAAAGCATGCAATATAGAAGACATAAATGGATAGGTGACAAAACAAAATCAGGAGTGGAACCAATACTTAATAGAATGGCAGAGGATAGGATAGTACGAAAGCACGAAATAAGTCACAAAACGGACAAAGATGTATTGGTAAACCAAGAAAAAGATAATGCAATAATTTAAATAATTTAGGAAGCTGATATTAAAAAAGAACCAGTCTTTAAAGCCTACATACAAGAAGGACGAAGAAGAAGAAGAAGAAGAACTTTAGATAAACATATCATCAGCGAAGATATGTTTTTGATATCATACGTTACTGACACACCACACAATGAGGCCATAATTAACGTTTTAACCAGATAGATATATTTATACCGGCAGGTATAAAGTGAAAGAATAACAAGGCCAAGGAGCAGATCAGCGATAATCTCTGTTGTCGTCGAGCAAATCCAGCTGGCAGATGGTATGAAGTATGAAAGAACAAGGGAGCTAAATGGGCCGTACCTTTTATCATAAATGAATTTTTTGAGGCTTGGAGCATATAAATACATTAATTGAAGCATAGACATTTCCTGAAGCTTGGAGAACATCAAGGTTGGTACTGCTTCTCAAAACTGAAGAAAAATATTGCCTAATAAGCCTCTTTCCATGCATCGAAAACACGACCGATGACACGAGCACCGTTGAGGCAATTGAAGATCCCCGATTTCGGATAAGACATACAGGCAACTTCTTGAGGGACTAGATGACAGATCACAGACTGAAGCTCGCAGCAGAGAAGTCCAAAGCTATTATTTTAAAGGATAAACGGAAAAGACAAGGGATAAAACTCCAATGTGAAGAGCTACAAAAACATCAACGATAAGCGTCAAATATCTGCTAGTGACACTACACGAATATGGCGGATAAGAGGATCATATAGGAGTGGTAGCCAAGAAGGCTGAAAAGAGTGCGGCTGCAATGGGGTGGGTGATGACTAACATTGGAGGACTCAAATCAGAAAGCAAGAGGGTCTTACACGGTATTGTGCAATCAATCATCCTTTACGAGGTACCAGTCAGGAGTATGGCTATAGAGATACCGACCTAAAAAGGGCTCATGATACGAGTAAACAGAACAAGTCTGTTGCGAGTAGCATGCTCCAACAGGACTGTATATGCGGCGGCCTTGTATAATATCACGGGTTGTGTTCCTTTGCAAGTGTTAGCATTATAAAGAAGACATCTCTATGAAAGAAGAGAATATTTGACAGCAGCCATAAAAAAAGAAGAAAGAAAAATATTAATATAAAGATGACAAGAAAAGTGAAACAACACAGAAGATATTGCTCAGTGGATCAAGACGCAGATCTCGAGCCTAAAGGACCAGGTGTACTGTAGTCACAGGCAAGTGTATTACTTCCTGACGCAATTGCTCACAGGATATGAGAGTTTTAGGACACATTTTCATAGATTCAGAAAGACAGATACAGATAAATGCGTTGTGGATACGTAGACATTGTTACTCACACAATGCTGAAGTGTAATAGAGGGACAGTGAAGAAACACACACACACATATATATATATATATATATATAATATATATATATATATATATATATACATATATATATATATACATATATATATAATATATATATTTATATATATATATATATATATATATAATAATATATATATATATATATATCGGAAAAAGGAGTACGACCGTCAATCCAATATATATATAAGGATCACTCAGACGAGTGGTGGGTTCTTATATCGGTCTCTAGGTGGAGAAATAAAAGACAAAGTTGATAGGCTACTTTATCTATTTTGAAGACGTTTCGCTTTCGAGTTTTGAAAGCATCATCAGTTCATCTAAAAAATTATTACAATATGAGAACCACACAATCATGGAAACGATGTTAATTGTTACCTTAAAAAGATATGTAGCAGTCAATGTTATTAACAAATATGTGAATGAAACTAAGTAAATGGACATAGTACGCTGATCTTGTATAAACAGTTAAGCAACTAACAACATATATGAACTTGTACAAAAATTAGCACAGCAATTGACCATGTGGTCCAAAATAAATTCAATGTTATTTATGTTAATAAGTGAGAAAGAACCAAGAAAATCATAAATAACCTCCAACTATTTAATGGATATTAAACTTTGATTTTAACTTTAGGTAGCATTATAAGTAATATTAATAAAATTCTACAAAATAGTGAATATGAAGTTACCGATCAAAGCCCTATGGAAGTCGCCGTGAAAATGGCGTTAGATGAAACAGGAACGAACTAAACCGCAAAAAGACAGCCAACCTTGAGGTCAAAATTACTTTTGACAGATCAACAAGGTGTAAATACCAACCCAGAATTTTGGGCGGTTAATTTAATTTTTTTATTTTATAACTGAGTCTGGATGACTACCAGGTTGTAAAGGACACAACAGTGAAAAAAGTTGGTAGTGTAAACACAACTCTCCTCACTAACCGGCCCAAATTTACAAACCGGAGATTTTCATTCAAACTCATAATAATGTAATGACGTTAATCATGTGGCAAGTTAAATAGCCAGGTGGTTAACGATATTATAATTTCCAAACAGCCCAAGGTTCAATATACTTGGAGCTGTGATTTGTAAAGGATTCTATGAATCAATTACAATGTTTGTATTATTTTGTATATAATTTGAAACTCTAATCAAAGAATTTAGTGTAATGAGATGCAATATGGGTTGCATATGTAATAGTAAAATTAAGTAAAGAAATTAAGTTATTTTAATTGATATATTTATTTATTTTATTTCTATTTATGTATGTAAATTGTTTAATGAAAAGTGGAAAAAAGTTCAACTAGTACACCTAATATGACATTAATGTAGTGAAAAGATTAAGTAGCCTAATTCTGCAAAATTAAAGCATGATATATCTGGCTCAAGTTACTTATGTCAGTTCTCTTATTCAATGCATTAGGATGTTTTAATATTGAACACATTTCCAAAAACTGTCTTTTAGCTAGATTGCGTTCAGTGGCAAGAATCTTAACTTCATTAAAATCCACTTCATGTTTTGTATTTATCGCATGTTGTGCTAGAGCACAAGTGTGTTTCGATAAGTTAATGTCACTACGATGTGAAGTGAGACGACCTTTCAATGATCTACCAGATTGCCCAATGTAACAAAGATCGCAATTAGCGCATGGAATTTTATAAATTGTGTTCACTTGTTCCAAAGTGGACAAGGGTGTTTTAGTTTTAGAGAACAAATTTCTAACAGTTTTTGCATTCTTAACAGCAATTTTAACAGGTATATTATTTTGTTTATACAATTTAATAAGCTTCTCAGTAACTTGAGGGAAATATGGTAAGGAAGAGTAATGCGTGATAGTATTCTCAAGATCGGTATTATGCAGAACAGTGCTATTTATAGAATTATTAGAGATGTTTATAAGTTGGTCACCATCGGGTATGTCATAAATTGAGGATCCATAACTATGCGAATAAAGGTATTTATTGATGATAGAGGAAGGATATGAATTCTCTATTAGAATATTTCTCAATAACTTAAAGGATTCCCTTCGATTAATTGGATGTGTCAATTTATTTAATCTAAAGCTTAAAGCTTTTATAAGGTTCAGTTTGTATTTCATAGGATGACAGGAATGGTAGTTAAGGAACCTATTAGAGGCCATTGATTTTCTATACCAACTTGTGGTTAGGGTGTTATCTCCCATTCTGATGACACGCATGTCAAGGAAGGGTATACTATTGGTGGTAGTGTCCTCAAGTTCAACAGTGAACTGTAAATGAGGATCAAACTCATTAAAGTGGGATAGGGTACCCTGAACCTTGTCAGGTGGTAGGGCTAATAATAAATCATCCACATACCTTTTAATAAAAGGGATTTGAAAATCCAAAAGACCCAAACGGTCAGAAACCAAATCATCCAATACAAAGTTAACTAGGATGGGAGAGATTGAGGAACCCATAGGTGTACCAAATGTTTGAAGGTAAAATTTGTCATCAAAGACTAAAAAATTAGTGTCAAACACAAGTTGTAACAGTTCTGCAAATATATCCCAAGACACCGGGCAGTTAGGTTTGATAGAATTCCAATGGTTTTTTTAAGGAAGTAATTACACTGGACAAAGGTAAGTTAGTGAAAAGAGATACCACATCAAAACTTACTAAAATGTACCCTTGGGGTAGTTGAAAATTGTTAATAAATTCACTAAAGTTGAAAGAATCAACAATGTTGAAATCATTGTTGTAATTATATGATTTAGACAAGATGTCTGTTAGAAATTTAGCTATTTTAATATTAGGTGAGTTAGTCAGACTCAGTTATAAAATAAAAAATTAAATTAACCGCCCAAAATTCTGGGTTGGTATTTACACCTTGTTGATCTGTCAAAAGTAATTTTGACCTCAAGGTTGGCTGTCTTTTTGCGGTTTAGTTCGTTCCTGTTTCATCTAACGCCATTTTCACGGCGACTTCCATAGGGCTTTGATCGGTAACTTCATATTCACTATTTTGTAGAATTTTATTAATATTACTTATAATGCTACCTAAAGTTAAAATCAAAGTTTAATATCCATTAAATAGTTGGAGGTTATTTATGATTTTCTTGGTTCTTTCTCACTTATTAACGTAAATAACATTGAATTTATTTTGGACCACATGGTCAATTGCTGTGCTAATTTTTGTACAAGTTCATATATGTTGTTAGTTGCTTAACTGTTTATACAAGATCAGCGTACTATGTCCATTTACTTAGTTTCATTCACATATTTGTTAATAACATTGACTGCTACATATCTTTTTAAGGTAACAATTAACATCGTTTCCATGATTGTGTGGTTCTCATATTGTAATAATTTTTTAGATGAACTGATGATGCTTTCAAAACTCGAAAGCGAAACGTCTTCAAAATAGATAAAGTAGCCTATCAACTTTGTCTTTTATTTCTCCACCTAGAGACCGATATAAGAACCCACCACTCGTCTGAGTGATCCTATATATATAATATATATTATATAATATATATATATATATATATATATATATATATATATATATATATATATATATATATATATACAAAAATAGGTACGAACCCTGAAACTGTAAGAGATATGATCGTAAAGATGACGGGAAGTAAGAAGAGATAAAATATTGTAAATAATTACATTTAAACAAAGTAACTAAAAAGAAAAAAACAAAAGAGAAACATGACCTGGACTAACGACAGACAAGTACGAGAGGGTGGTTGTAGTTGGTAGGCAGGATAACAGGAGGGCATTTAATTACAGGACCTCCTTCTTCTAAGGGGAAATTGGTTCAGATGTACTTCTCTATCCCGAATCCAACACACGCCAGCCATTCCTAGAGATGGGTTAACCTGGTATCGTTTTTAGAAATTTCCACCATCAGAAAAAAAACCGTGACTTACCGTTTGTCTAATATTTGTTTATCTTAACGATTAATAAATAAAATGAATTTGTTTTTTTTTGTATACTTATTATAACATTACATTATTATTACATTAACATTTTTTTTTTTATATTTCAGGAGGCAAACGGATTTACCACAGAACAAATAAATGAAATTCGTAATATTTGTAAAGAAGAATTAAGTAAGTAAAATCACCAATAAGTACAAAGTGGTTGTAGAATACGTATTTTAACGTTTTAATACAGCTTTAAATATCTTTTTTTATACATTAAAACAGATCTAGGCGTTTACTAATATCTATAGTTCGTTTCCAAGACGCATTTTTACCTGGTCAAGGCCTAACTTAGATATAATATATGACATTATCAAACAATTTCTGTGCAATGTCTGACAAAAAATTTGGCTGTTTTTTCTCGAACAGAATCGCATAGAATCTGAATTTTATACCTGATATATATATATATATATATATATATATATATATATATATATATATATATATATTTATATATATATATATATATGTATATAATATATTATATATATATATATATATATATATACTGAGGCTATATATATATACTCAAACTGTGGCTTAGGTATGTTGATGACACATTTATTATCTGGACATATGGAGAAGAGAAGCTTAACGAGTTCCTACAACACATTAATAATATCCACCCAAAAATACAGTTTACCATGGAACGGGAGAATAACCAACAACTTCCATTCCTAGATGTGTTAGTTATTAAGAAAGAAGACGGAAGCATAGGACACACAGTATACCGAAAACCAACCCATACGGACAGGTACTTACACGCAGACTCACACCATCATCCTGCACAATTAAATTCGGTAATAAAAACCCTAATAACAAGATCTGAGAAACTGGCAGATAAGGAACATAAGAACGAAGAAATGCAAAAAGTCAAAACAGCTCTAAGAAAAAATGGCTTCTCCATGTATACGATTGAAAAGGCACAGAAATCCCGAAACACAATCAAAGATCCAGAAGAAGAGGAAAAACCGGTCGGAAAAACTATCCTGCCCTATATAAAGGGTACGACAGACAAAATCAGCAGAGTGTGTTTATCAGCAGTACAGAATCCCGTGTGAGGACTGCGATAAATCGTACATCGGACAGACAAATCGAAGGATACAAGTTAGACGCGAAGAACATCGAAACGCCATCGAAAGAAAACAGAAAACTTCATCTCTAGCACAACATGCCATCAACACAAGACACAAAATCGACTTAAATGGAACAACAATGCTAGCCAATATCGAAAATAAGGCCAAACGTGTAATCAGGGAAGCCATAGAGATCGAAAAACATCTAAAAAATTTAAATACCAGAGACGATGCCCAAAGACTCCCAAATACGTGGAAACCAATTCTACAGAAAAACGTAGAAATTAAAATAGCGAAGAAGACCCCGCCCACTCTGCGTACAGGACCAATCACAAGAAGCGCTTCAAGGTATTTAAACTTAGCGAGCAGCGACCGAGAAATCAGTTCTCCTGAAACATCAAGACGAAGCAGAACTAATCTGACTTGACAATGGCAAGTGTGACCTTGCCGAAACGTCGTCAAAACAATGGTTTTTCTAAAAACCAAAATTACTTAACGCGGAGTCAAACCCGGAAAACAACTGAAATTACTCATAGCTCCCGCGGAAGTTTCAAATCCAATATATATTATATATATATATATATATATATTTATATATATATATATATATACATATATATATATATATATATATTTATATATATATATATATATATATATATATATAACGAAGTTATGCCTGTTAATCCAGGTCCATTGATGACTGCGGTTTTATTCTATTGCGCAAGTTCTTCCGAAAACGAAAGTCTCCCATTACCGAAACTTCACCAATAAGAAAAACTTCTCAAATGAATGCTAATACTGTTCTTCCTAATCTATATGGAGACGAAATTATGAACTATAAAGAAAAGTCCGTACTTATACTATCTACATTCGTTAAACAACTTTAAAAAATTGTTTCGGCTAGCTCAGTTTCTTTTGCAGATTCAGATATAAGATATTTGTGAATAATATATTTGATTCCAATAATCCCACTGATGGAATGGACTTTAACATTAGTGGGTTTGAATCCGAATATGATTAACCTTCCGATTCCTAACCACAAAATTACAAAAGAAAACGATGTATTTTGCAGTGGAACACTAGATCATTAAAAGCAAATAAAGCAATTTTAATTAATTTTGTTCCATAGTACACAAATTGACATTATTGTTTTATCAGAATTATGGCTTAAGCCTGACAAAAACTTTTTTTAAGAGGGTTCAATTCAGTTAAAAAATGTAGAGGTAATGGTAATAGCGGGGTAGGCATTTTTATAGCTGAAGAGTTAGTGTTTAACTAAGTTAATACTATTCAACCGTCAAACAGAGTTAGAGGTTTGCGCAATTACTTTATCTACTATAAATTTGTCAATAGTATCTATTTACCGACCAACCGACGTGGTTGTCAATTTTACCGATTTGATAGAATTATTTTAACAGTTCAAGGCCCATACTGTTGGTGGGTTCAGGAATGTAGTAAGATTTTAGAAAAACAGAAAACAGTCCTAAAACATGATAGAATTCAGTCCAATCATAATAATTATTTAGTATATCAAAACGTTGCTACCCAAACTAAACGTTTATTTAAAAACAAACAACGTTGAAGCTGGATTAACTTTCCAAATAAACCTAACAAAAATACACCACTGACCGAAATTTGGAAGTTCGTTAAAGCTGTAAATAACAAAAGTTTTCTTTCTCCCAAAAAAACCCGTTCAAAAAATGAAAAGATCAAATTAATGTACAACATTAATAAAATAAAATAAAACAAAATAGTTCCTCCTTTTGCTTCTAATTTCGTAGTAAAACCATTTAACAAATTTCTATGTATTGGCAAAGATAAATTGTCTTCTTCTTTCGCAATGAACGAAATGGATTTAGCGATTAAATATAAACATAGTCGAGAGACTGCTCCCGGGTTAAATGGATTTACCTTTAAAATAATTTATAATTTACCATATTCTGCTAAACTTTTTCTTTTGCAGTTATTTAATGACTGGTGAAGGAAACAAAAATATTCAGACTGCTTTAAAAATATTATAATTTGCCTTAAACTTAAACCTTATAAAGATCCAGAAATTCCATCATCACAACATCCAATCTCGTTATCTAAAGATTAATTAAGTTTATATTGGAACATTTTGTTGAATATAGATCATTATTACCAAGCATTCAATATGGTTTTCGTAGAGGACGAGGAACAATCGATGCTGTGAATCATTTAGTTTCAGAAATACGTTATGTTTATTTATAGATCTATGATGTAGTTGACCTAAATATTTTATCAAAAAGAATGGAAACAATTTTAATTAATAAAACCGTATGTGCCAATATCATAAGTCTCTTTCATAATAGAAAAATATTTATTCGAGATCATAATAATTACATGGTCCACACATAGTATGTAACGGTTAACCTCAGGTGTCCGTATTGAGCCCTATTTTATTTTATTATTGACACTGCAGATCTGCATACGTTAGTAGGTGACAAGTTCAACATGATACAATACGCGGATGATTTATGTTTTTACATTAGCCATGGTTCATATGAGAAATGTTTATATGACTTAAAATAATGTACTCATTTACTAATATAGTGGTTTAGTGACATGGGTTTTAGTGTTTCTCAGGATAAGATTGCCTTGGTATGTTTTACTTGTCACCGAGTTAGAACTGCTAGAGCTGCTTGTCTAGATGAGTTCACGATTCCATGCGTCGACGAATATAAGTACCTAGGTATAGTATTAGATAAAAAATTGCTTTGGACTTAACCACACAAAATATATTAAAAAAAGATGCGAAAAAGCTACAAATCTGCTAAAAGTAGTTTCCAAGAAAAAATGGGGAGCTGATGTTACTGTATCGTATATATTCTACAAAGCATATATTCGTTTCACATCGGACTATGGCTGTACATTATATGGGGCAACATCTAAAACGAATCTAATAACTATCGATTGTATACAATACAAAGCTTTAAAAATGTGTATGGGTCAAATGATGTCATCGCCTAACCAAGCAGTCCTTGCAGAAATACAAGAACCTTCAATAAATATACGTAGAGAGTATTTAGCTGAAAAACAAATAATTAGATACAGGGTATTTAATACGAATATGATCCAGAAATGCCTATAAAATGCATGCTATAAAGTTAGCAAAGAAAAAGAAAGCCGTTGGCCCTGATAACATACCGACAAAGATGTTAAAGCTTATAAATGAGGAGAACATTGGAATACTGGTCAAACTTTTCAATCATGTTTATTCGACTGGTGATATCCCTGAAGATTGGTTAAAGTCCAAATTCATGACACTACCAAAAAAACAACGTCCAAAAAACTGTAGCGATTTTAGAATGATAAGCCTTATGAGCCACACTTTGAAAATATTTCTGCGCATCATCCACAGTAGAATCAGAGATAAATGTGAAGAAGATCAGGATGAAACACAATTTGGCTTCAGAAATGGACTGGGAACTCCGGACGCCCTCTTTGCACTAAATGTATTACTGCAGAAATGTCGAGATCAAAGGAAAGACGTCTTTGCTGTATTTGTTGACTATGAAAAGGCCTTTGATCGAGTATAGCATCACAAATTAATTACAATATTAAAAGATAAAGGAGTTAATAGTCAAGACATACGATTCATAGAAAAGTAATACTGGCGTCAAACAGCGACAGCTTGCATAAACGGAAAATCAACAGAAATATGTAAAATACAAAGAGGTGTCAGACAGGGTTGTATACTATCCCCACTGTTATTTAATTTATATTCAGATAGAATATTTAAAGAAGCGCTGCATAATTTGGAATGGGGCGTGAAAGTTAATGGAATTCTGATAAATACAATCAGATATGAAGATGATACAGTTATTTTAAGTGATGACGTGAATGGACTTCAATGCCTTTTAAATGCCATTGATACAGTGGGAAGAGAGTTTGGCCTAGACATGAAATGTTCAAAAACAAAACACATGGTGTTTAGCCGTTTAGCACATTAAGATGCACGATTATATGTTGATAGTCATATACTTCAGAGAGTGTCCAGTTTTAATTATCTTAGTTGCCATAATACTTAACAACTATATCCAGATCAAGAGATAAAATGCAGAATTGAGATATTTCGCACGACATTTTTAAAAATAAGGTCATTTTTCTGTAATGATAACTTGCAACTTCAACTTCGAAAGCGCATAGTTAAATGCTACATTTGGTCAGTCCTCTTATACGGTGTCAAAGCATGGACATTAAAAATACCCACCATTAATCGTCTGGAGGCTTTTGAAATGTGGCTGCACAGACGTATACTAAAAATTCCATGGACGGCTATGCTGACAAATGTGGCAGTCCTTGAGAGAGAAAATGCTGCTCGCGAGCTGCTTGATAACATCAAATATAGAAAGATGGCCTATTTTGGATACGTAGTTAGGGGAGACCGATATAATATTCTTCAACTTATTATGATGGGTAAAATCGAAGGACGCAGAGGAATTGGTAGAAAGCAGGCCTCTTGGTTGAAGAATATCAGGGAGTGGACAGGAATAAGGAAAGCTGAGCAACTCTTTAGAATAGCTCGAGACAGAGACAGTTTCGCCATGTTAATTGCCAACGTCTAGGGGACTTGACAGGGCACGTTAAGAAGAAGAAGATGATCCAGAAAATAGCTTTTGTTATTACTTGTAACCTGACTACACCATATTGGTGAATAAAAAACTCCCCTTCCTTGTCACATGGCTTTATTAATTCCAATCAATACGACATTTGTATATCCAATAGTCCCAAATATCCAATATATGAATATAGTTATCAATGTATCATATTTCGGCCAACCATTATATACCCTGAATATACTGAAAACGATAATTTAAATAACCTAATACTCTTAACCACATTGAATATGGAACTTCGAAGTGCAAGGTACTTTTATAGTCTGCGACAAAGTTTTTTATTTTACTTATGTTTAAAGTTACTTTGTGTTGAAGAAGTATCGTATCACAATAGATTTGACTTTTTAAATAATTATTGTTAAGTATTTTAAATTATAAACATGGATTTTGATTAAAAATTAGAAGGCAAAGACTTGTCTGGACAAACGAGGGAGGTAATTATTTTTATGTAGAGAGAAGCGATGCAAAATTTGCAGGTTAAAGATTTAAAAAAGTTCAAGAGCGTGCTTCCTTAGCAACGGGATTAAGTATAACCACTATAAAACGGATCTCTCGTGAAATAAAAAATATAGAAGAAGGTGCTTCTACATCATTTTCGACGCCTAACAAAAGAATGAGATCTGCCCCAAAATCCAACTTGGGCGATTTTGACAAAGGTTTACTTCGACGTATAATCATAAATTATTATGTAACGGAAAAACGAGTTCCTACATTGCGCCATATAACAAAAACAATTAATAAAGACAATATTTATACAGGGTCGCATGAAACTTTGAGAAAAGTGATGAGAGATATGGGATTTCGATGGAAGAGCGCGAATAATAACAGGAAAATCCTAATGGAAAAACCCGATATACAAGTGCTCCGGAGGAAGTTTCTCAGAAATATTAAACAATATAGGGAAGAAATTCGGTCCATAATTTACATGGATGAAACTTATATTTATTCCACTCATAACCATGACAGATACTGGGGTGACAATACCACCGATGGTTTGCACAAGCCAACGTCCAAAGGGCAAAGGCTGATTATTGTTCACGCAGGCGGCCAAATGCGGTTCATAAAAAACGCATGTTTGACATTTAAATCTGGTACGAAGTCTGGAGATTATCATAGCGAAATGAACTATAATAATTATAAAAAATGGATTCTTGAAAAACTTATTGCTAATATACCAGCCCGTAGTGTATTGGTTATAGACAATGTATCATACCATAATATCCAAGTGCAAAAATTTCCCACTGTGGGGTGTAAAAAAGACGCAATGAAGAAATGGTTAAGACAAAAGTAGATTTCCTTTTCAGACGAAATGATAAAAGCATAATTATATAATCTAATAAAAATTCACCAACCTAGAAATAAAACTTATGAAGTAGATCAAAATATGAACAATGCAGGTCACTCTGTCTAAAGACTACCTCCCTACCACCCGGACTTAAATTAAATTGAGTTAGTGTGGGCTGATCTAAAGAATATGTAGCAAATAAAAATGTAGATCTAAATTTAAAAATGTTGAAACATATTGTAATGAGTTTTACTGCAAATTTTCCAACATGAGTGAAAAAAAATATTGCAAGCATGCTATTTCTTATGAGCGTTTTTATATCAAAAAGGAACCAGCTCTAGACTTAATTGTAGACGAATTGATAATAAATTTGCAGGAAAATAGTGACTCTGATAGTGTGGATTCTCTATAAAATAGTACTTCGGACACAAAAGACTAACTTTAATTTTAATCGTGTCTTTTGTGGTGAGTTATAAATTAAATTATTTCAAGTGTCTTATGTAGTCAAGTAATTTGTATCTAAGAGTAGTATTATACATCAGAATAATCAGTGAGTTTGAGCGCCAGCGGCACCAAAACACCTTTCTGAAGGACGCGTAAACTCAGCATTAAGGTCACCTACCGATAGACGTGGGCGGATGGACAGTAAAGACCGACCGATTAATCGGCTTCGGCATCGGCTTCGGCCACCTTCGGCCAATATTTAAACCTTCGGCCAAAATTCGGCTTCGGCCAAAACAAAGCCGACGATTTTGCCGAAGGTGACTATAGAAATGAAATAATCTCTGAACAATACGCTTCGGCGAGTCTTTGATAATTTGAATAATATTTACACACTATTTTCTACCCTCAACTAAAACGTTTTACAAACTTTCAGGTCAGGTAATAGTAGGTAGGATATAAATTTTAACAATAGGCCAAGATGTCTTAAAGATCTTCATTTGAATATTTCTCAAGTAGTAAAATTATGATAATAATTTTATTGTATTTGTTAAAACTCACGATACTGGTGTTTTGAATAGATACCATAATGGCAAAACATCGACCATCGACTATGAATGCAAATATTAAATATTTTACAACAGTTTAACTTTATTCTCTCGTGGGGGCAGCTTTGCTAATAGTACTTATTTACCCGTGAAATATATATATTTTAATATACGTTGCAAAATCAGTTCAGGTTTTTGTTCTAGTGTTGTAAAAATAACTTTTGGTAAGTCTGTAATTTTTATTTTAATATAATTTTAGTAAATTCAAACGTTTTTAGATAATGTCAATAAAAATCCAATTTGGGATTATTTTGAAAAAAGTGGCAACAAAGCTGCATGCAAACTATGTTCAAAGTCATTATCGCTTGGCAGTTTAATACCTAAAAAACAAACTATTACAAACATTAAAAATCATCTACAAAAAATCCATACAGAAGAATGGAAATCATTTTGTGACATTGAAATGGGAATAAAAGTTCGAAAATTGGAACATATGAAAACTCCACATGATGTTACACAACCAGTTTCCAGGACATTTTAGCCCAACCTACATCAAATAATGCAACTTAAGTCACCTGCTTTATGGCCTGATGATCATCAGATATCATCTAGGATTGATAAGGATATCATGGACCTTATTATTGTCGACATGATACCATACTCTATCGTTGAAGGAGAAGCTTTTCAGCGTTTAAATTTTGGAGATCCTAATGTTACTTCCAAATACAGAAAAAAAAAGTTTTTTAGAACTAGTTTAATGCCAGCTACCTATGACAGAGTTTGGAAAAAAGTATCAAATTTAGTTTCTAAAGCCGAATGGATAAGCTTTACGTCAGATATTTGGAGCAATCCTGCTAAAACCTGTTCTCTTTTGAGTTTTACAGCTCGCTTTGTTCATGGTTTAAAACGTCTTCAAGTTATATTAGGCGCTAGTGTGCTTAATGATGACCACACTAGTATGTTTATTGCAAGTAAACTTAATGAAATAATTAGAAATTTTAAAATAGAAAACAAAATTCATATAGCTGTTACTGATAACGCAGCAAATATGGTCGCGGCTATTCGTATTACACAATATACATCTCTAAGATGTGTGGTTCACTCATTACAACTTGTAATTCATGATTCTTTATTAAAACAGGAATTAATTGAAAACACAATTAAAAAATGTCGTAAAATTGTGGGACATTTTAAAAGGAGTGAACAAGCGTGCAGGTACCTGAGGCAGTTTCAACAAACTTGCAATTTGGCACAGCATATGTTAATTCAGGATGTGGAAACAAGATCGAATAGCACTTACCTAATGTTGGAGCGGCTATTCAAACAGAAAGTTGCAATAAATTTGTATATGGCTGAACGTGGTGGTATTGAAGTTCCCAGTTCAACAGAATGGGAATTGATCAACAATTTAATTTTAGTTTTAACTTGTTTTTACCAAGCGACACTAGATCTTTCAGCCGATTCTGCTTGTGTATCATTGGTTATCCCACTAATAAAAATGCTAAATGGTAAAGTTTCTGCGAAAGAGCAGGACTCTGAGGAGATAAGTTTATTAAAGCTACGACTTCGTGAATCATTAATTAAAAGATTCGCTAATATTACAAATTTGCCAGAATTGTCAATTGCGACTCTTCTAGATCCTCGCTTTAAATCAAAATATTTGACAGACGAGCTAGTAATTACATGTAAAGCAAGAATTTTAAAATTTCTATGTGAATCTGATAGCTCTAAGTTTAGTTATACAAATAAAGTTCCTATGGCTATCGCTTCAACATTATCATCTACAACTACACATGTAGAAGATCTAGAAAACAATAGTCTTTGGAATTCACATGATACTTTTGTCACAGCCGTTCTAGATAGAACAAAAGAAATTCATAACGACAACGATCCCAATGCAGATTACATAGATTCGGATTTACGAGAGGCTTTGCTTTTAAGAAGTGCCGACATATTTCATTATTGGGAATCAAGTCCCTATATTTCTTTAAAAACTGCAGCCAAACAATTTCTATCGGCACCACCAACGAGTGTACCTAGTGAGCAGTTATTCAGCTCTGCTGGGCATTTATACGCTGACAGAAGAACTAATTTGTTGGGAGAAAACGCTGACAAGCTTCTTTTTCTTACTTATAATATTAGGATGTTTGATTTCGAATATTAACTACCAGATCCAGTAATCATAAATACTCACTTGCTTTAATGTTTTTTAATGTTATTTATTTTTATTATCGCTTCTATTACCAAATAATGTATAAATATTTGACTTTTTTATCTCATAATTTTATATTTTTGTTTATCACTTATCAGTTAATAAAAATATAATGCACAATATTTAAATTATTAATATATAATAGGTAATAGGTATATTCTTAGTCACCTTCGGCTTCGGCTTCGGCTTCGGCCGAAGGTATCCTTCAGGCCGAACTTCGGCATCGGCTTCGGCTTCGGCCAAAAAAATCACATTCGGTCGGTCTCTAATGGACAGGCCTTTTGGTCACCCAGTCGCCGAGGAGAATCAAATTCATTTTGCCAATTCGACGACTGAGTGACCGAACACACACAGTTTGGACAGCGAGACATCGACCCAGGTCGATGGCTCACTGCCTGGACAACACATTTAGTTATTTATTCAATTTTTAGTCATCCAAAGGAAGAAAAGCTCTTTTAGCTACCCCTAAAATTAGGTGGCTAACCACATACGAAAGATGTTCTATTAAACAGGGTTTCCAAAGTAAAAAATGAATACAGTCTCCTCTTTCGTTATGTGCTGCGAGGGGGGATGGAAGGATAGCTTGTGGTTTAGACAGGTACCACTCGAAGGGAGTGTGATCGGTTTGATCTTCAGACATGTGACTCCCACTATTCCATTAGAACACACATATCTCTGTAGGAGCTGGATTGTACGCTTGTGTGTGAGTGTATTTTTATTTAAAATAAAAATTATTTTTGGGCCATTTTCTTGTGGCAAAATAATGTAATTTACTATTTTTATTGGGAATAAGTCACAATTTTAGTTTAAAATAAGTTTATTTTGAAATTTTTCTAATAATTTTATTTTATCTGACTTATTCATATTGACAACTCAGGCGCTATTTGACATATATTTTATAGGATATGTTTCTACAAAATCTCTTTACAAAAATAAAATATTCGGGAAAGTTAATAAAGTTATACAGTGTGGTACCTAAATTCCGGATGTTGACACCTCTCTCAACGGGACTGGTATTATTCTATTGTAATGAAATAAACAACAAATTAAAATATTTATTACTTACTAAATTGCTAAAATGCCGAAGATCCGAAGAATAAAAGCATATAACTATAATATAAAATATTACGACAACTCTAGTATAAATATTAAGTAGTAATAAATATTTCGTCGGTATGTTCCAGGTTTAAGATTAACTACTGTTCTTTTATTCTTATACAGTTTCAATAAGTTTTACAGTTTTAATAAAATTACAGAACGAGACATTTATAGAAGTGTTCGAAGAAGTGACTTGTTTTTACCAAGTAACAAAAACAAAATATTTTGTATTTTGAGAAAAATTTCCGAAGGAAAAATTGAAACGTCAAAATAACATACAATATAGACATATCATAGAAGTTCCCTTAATAAATAAGATCGCTCTCTGTAAATTTGTAGTATGGAGTGTACCAACGAGGCGAAGAGACCGAGCGCATGTTTCTCTTTTGATCCGAATGCGTTCTCACTTAATTTTCTACGCAAGTGGACAAATTTGCCAAGTATCACCTTAAATTTGACAAGCTATAGCTATCAGTAGAACTTTGTGGAATTCCTAAATAAAAATCGATGAATTAAATTTGGATTTAATACATCTATTTTAGATTTATTCTTAAAAATTACCAAACCTTAGCGGTTTTCAATGGGTTTATGGTCTACACCTGTCACGGGGTGCAGATAGGCCAGTGATGAGTTTACCAATCGCTCGGGGTCCATTTTAAAATACCAACTTTTATGGCGGTAATGAGTTTGCACTATCTACGAGGGTATTTATACCTGTACCCAATACAATAGCTTGTAAGTCCTTTTTCATATAATAAAAGCCACACTCGAATTGACCGAAAATACAGACTTATTTGATCTTACTGACTTATTCCTGCCCATGTATTATCAGCTATTACAGTAATAACAGCTTTATTATCTTCTGGATCAACTTCACTCTATTTTTTTTTGGCAGCTAACATTAATTCCATGCAAAATGTTTACTTCAAAATATTTACAAATATTTACATTGGGGTATTGAAATACAAAAAAGAGTACTGGCTTATTACATTTTTTCGTATATTAAAATAATACTTAGGTACCATTGGTCTACATTTAATATCGCAAATTGTCGTCGATTTTTTCGTGATGCACATAAACGTCTTCGTGAACTACCCATTGTAAAAACTATCAATACTCTGGTTTGTGAATAGTCTGAATCTGAATAAACTGTCCATTTAATAAGCATTAAATTTTTGTTTTCGTTCCAACATTATATATGTTCCTACCGAGAGAGTGTAGGGTATATACCTGCTATAGATAAAGTCACGTTCAGATGGCAGTGTACGGATATAGGATAACAGAGTTGCCAATTCTACTGCCATTGTAAGTTTTGCTAATTTCGTAAAATAAGCAGGGCCAAACTCACGGTAAACTTAGATATGTTTAGGTAAGCTAAAGTTGTTAATAGAAAATTCGTGAATGAAATAAATGGTAATAATTCCTAAAATGCTTTTATACATAATACAGCAGTTAATAGGGAAAAAAATATGAAAAATATTCTACTGGTTTTTTAATGTTCTAAACGGTAGATAAGGGATAACTGATGATAATTCCTTGAAGAATTACAGCCAATTTTGCTTTGTTTATTTTTTAAAGAAAGATGAAGTTTGAAAGAAATCATTTTTTTGCCTATTTTGTTCCTCGTGCATTTTAGGGAAAAATGTTTCAAATAAATGTTGCAGATCTTAAAAAGTTTTTTAATTTTTTAGTTTGTAAATTAAAATACATAAACAAATGACTGAGATAATTTGCAAAAAACCCCTAATTGAGGCCCCTAGAACACAAGGGTGTAAGTGCAGTTGCTTATCACTTAGCAACTGATATCTAACAACAGGCACGTACTTTTGGCTTCAAACTTTCTACATTAACAACAATAACACCATCAAAAATTACATGTCATTGAAAACATGCTGAAAACTGAAAAAGTGCTACCTAGGTTTTTAGATTTATATCGAACTTTGAACAAAGATTTTTCAAAACTTTGTTTTTGGCTCTTACACCCCTTGTGTTCTAGGGGCCTCAATTGTGCACTAATGTATTAAATGTTCATAACTTTATTTTTTGCATAATGACGTCTAATATAACTACTTGAAATTATGTCGATTAATGAGTTATTTAAGTGTGCTACATTTCAACCAGATCAACTAAATATTTTATTACCTTTACTGAGAAAAGAATACCCCCGAAAAACAATTTTCAATCATCTTCTTTTTCATAATCTAGTTCATCTTCAGAGTCATCGTTTAATGAAATTCTAATAGGTTCAATGTCATCTTGAATGTTGTCGACTGTCCAAAAATTATTCTCCAATTTTATAACATGGTTGACGTAATTTTTCCAATGTCCATTGTTCTGTACTTTATCATACCCTTCATAAATCAATGTTTTAACGTCGTTTTGTTTGAAACTTGAATTCTTAGAGGACACGTACCGTTTCACTTCACTCCACACCATTTCTATTGGGTTCAGTTCACAGTGATAAGGCGGAAGTCTTAAGATATGTACATCTACGCGGCATTGTTCGTCACTGTGATTCCTGTATTTTTCACCAATACAATCAATTTTGTATTTGTCATAAATATTTTTAAATACATTAGCAGTGTCCAGAAGTTCATTTTTTAAGTAATCTTCTACAAAATAAATGTCCTTTTCATAGAGCCACTCCTTAATTTGACGTTTCACCCAATATTGTTTGGGAAAATTTAATTTCCTAGAATGATAAAATGCATTGTCCAAGATAATGACATTCTTTTTATTTTTTGGGAGATTCGGTATTAACATCTCTTCAAACCATTTTTCAAATAGATCTCCGTCCATCTCTTCATGGTAATCTTCAGCACCTTTTTTGGCAAGAAAAGTGATGTCAGCGCCTTCAACAAATCCGTCTTTGTTTCCTGCATGGACTAAAACAAATCTTGGTCCTTTTCCGGTCGGAGTTTTTAAACCTGTGGTAAGTCCATTTACGAAAGCCTGTCGGCTATTTTTTATTGTTGTATCTTGCCATACTTGCCCATTGGTTATTCCAGTATTAACCCATCATTCGTCCATATAAATGATATTGGCTCCTTCGTTCCTCAGTTTCTTTATGTCCCGGAAATAGTGACGCCTCCAAGCGACTATTTCTTGTTTTTCTATTAATATTGAATTTCTACCTTGTTTGCCATATATAAAACCCATGTCGTGCCATAGTCTTCTCAACGTACGTACAAAATTCGGAAGATGCTCCATTTGCTTAATTTTTTCTAGTACTACGTCAAGGGTTGGAAGAATATTGTCCATAAAAAAACCGTGCACTACTTGTCTTATTCTAGACCGAGTTGCTTCATCATATTTATTCTCTCGACTATTCAAATAACCGGTTCTTTTTTTTCTTATAGGAGTTACGAGTGGAACATTTTTACTTTCACTTCTATATCGGAATATCGTTCGCTCAGAAACTCCAGTCATAGCAGAAACTTCCCGCACTATTGTTGATACACTTTTATCATTATTACTGTTTGATAAATAATTAAAAACATTTAACACTATTTTTTTGCATTCACTATTTAACAAATTACCGTTTTTGAATTTTATTACACTCGCGGCCATTTTGACACTGACACGACACAAACGTCTGATATCAACTGAAAATTCTTTTATTGACTCTCAAGTATTTACCTGAATTTATAATTGCTGGCATTAGACAATAATTTTGAATTTATAAATAGGTATATTTTTTTAATTCTAAATTATTTTTTAATGTCTGTAACTGTAAATGCAGGTAGAGAAAGTGTGTCATTAAAAGGAAATTAAGATCAAAAAGGGATTATACAAATAATTATTTCATTTCCACGAATTGTAAACAATTTTAAACAGAAGATATAAATCCGAAAAGACCAGATTTCCGAAATATAACTTTCTATTTTTAAAATACCAACAGAAAAATTATATAATTAAAAAAATGTAGTATTTTTCCGTTTCACATTCATAAATATTTCCGAAATTATAATTCTTTTATAGGAGCCGGTCCATAACGTACGATTGTAGGTACGATTAAAAACTGACAACAATGTAGTTATTTCTGGCATATAGAAAGTACAGGCCTATCTCTGTAACGCTGCCATCTGAATGTGAATTTATCTATAGTTACATATTGAGAACAAGGACAGCCTGTATTGACCTAGAGAGATAACTATTAGCATTGATTATAAACCACTACCTAGATAACTCACTCTAAGGTAAAAACGAATTCAGTGTTAAACTCCGCCCACTTACACCTCTTTCCCCTCACGCCTTAGTACTACCAGACTGTATGGTGGCGAAATTCATTGAAATCTTTGCCAATATTGAAAAATAAATTTCAGTTCCCTGGTCCGGCAATTCTCTAGTGCATTAGAGGACGATATAAGGATGGCATTTAGCATTTGTACAAGTAATTTTAACGTGCTTATAATCTATATTATGAAATTAAGATTTTACTTCAGAAAAAACGCTAAAAATTGATTAAGGAAAACAGTAAAGGTTTTCTAAAAATTATTTATTTATCAACACAATACAAAAAAATAAAATATAAAATTAGCAGTGATAAATTACATCTCATGGAAATTACTTTTTTGTAACTTTTTAAACAAATTAATTTCCAGAATTGATGCAAACTAAAATATTTCAAGCTAATATACAGAATTTATTTCCAGATTTAGTCCATGCACTCTCGGTAAAATATTGCAAAACCTCAAGTTTAAATAATCGCTTCGATTGACATGAAATTTGGCTTACGCCTAGCTAAGATGTCAAAGGAAAAAAGATTATGCTTTTGCCCTATGGATCAGTATCACCCCTTATCGGGAGTGAAAAAATATATGTTCAAGATAAGTTCAGAACTGTATAAAATCAGTTATTCTAAGCAACTTTGGTTTTATAGAGGTTTTTCACTATGTCAATACTTTTCGAGTTATTGAAAAATAGGTTCTTATTCGTAAAATTCCATGTTGAATATTTCAACGTGAAATAATAAAAAACTGAAGCACTTTTCGACGAAAACTCATTACAACTTTTTTTAAAGTGTTTTAAAAAGGTTTATTTTTGTTAAGTTTCTTGCATGAAGAGTATGCAAGTTATGACCAAAATATTCAGAAAGGCAAAACCTACATTTTTTTACTATTTGTGATTTTTGGTGTCACTAATAAATTTTAAGTTATTTTGAAAAAAAGCATTTTTTTCAAAATTAAAAGAAAATTGTTAAAAAATAAGCCCTTTAAACAAATGAAACTTACAGATCATTATAATAATAAAATAAAAACAATGACCAAGATATTTATTACAGAAATCAGGACACGCATTGAAATTGCACGACAAGCATTTATAAAAATGAAAAAAATGTTTGTTCATCGAGATCTTATCTAGTTTCGATAGGAGATAAGCCACAATTTTCTTAAAAAATGGTTTTATTAACGTTTCGACGCCCAAATCGGGTGTCGTTGACAAAATACAAAAATTATTAATGAATTAAACAAAACTGTTGTTGCTTAGTAAAAAAATTCTTCTACAAATTTATTTAATCTGACTCATTTATATTGGCAATTCAGACATATATTATACATTTTAAAGTAGAAGACTTTAAAATGATATTGCCAATATTTATGAGTTGCGTCCCTGGGACTATATTTATATTCTAGCGCGAGAATTTTACTGTCACCATTGCACGTGGTTGTCTATTTAAAGACATATTACATGTTATGATTCTTTTGTGACGGATATTCTTGAGTTGGGGTAGATTTCATGTAATCGAATTAACTATCTTTCAACAAAGTCGTCCCAGGAACGCAACGCAAATATATGTCTGAATTACCGATATAAATGAGACAGATTAAATAAATTATTATAAGAATTTTTTTTACTAAGCAGCATCATTTTTGTTTAATTCATTAATAATTTTTGTATTTTAACAATGACACCCGATTTGGGCGTCGAAACGTTAAAAAAATCATTTTTTAGTAAAATTGTGGCTTATTTCCCATTAAAACTAGTTAATTGCAATAATGCCACAAGAAAATAGCTTTAGAACAAAATCGAGATCTTCCTCTGGAGCTGAGGATAAGCACATTAAGATGCTACGTGTTCTCGACTTTGATACATGGAATGGAAAGATATACGCTAAAAGTAGACAATATACAGAAGTTGGAAGCATTTGAGATGTGGTGCTATAGAGGAATTTTGAAAATACCTGGATCTAACGAGTTACAAATGCAAAAGTGTTAAGGTTACAAAAGGATTGCAAGGTGATAAAGAACATCAACACAAGAAAGCTGGAATATTTAGGTCACATTTCCGAAGGTGCGAAAAGCTTAAAATGCAATGTAAAATTAAGGGTAAAAGATCCATAGGTAGAAAAAGAATTGCATGGCTGAGAAACTTAAGAGAGTGGTATAGTTGCAGCTGAATAGATCTTTTCAGTACAGCCGCCAATAAAGTACGGATAGCTGTGGTGATGGCCAACTTTCGATAGGAGAAGAAACTTTGACAAGAATAGGATATAAATTTTGTTCTAATAGTACTAACATTGTACTACAAAAAATTTACAAATTATTTAGAAATGGCAATATAGAAGTTAATTATATTCTGTGCAAAATAAGAAATTGTATAGAGGTGAACTAAAATCACTATGATCTACTGTTCGGTCGCATACTTTTTACATTTAAAAAATTTTCTGAGGACTTTCTGGAATTAAGTTATCGAGGTTTTAAAAGCAAGTAGTGGTGAGTACCAAATGCAATCGGTTTTGACTTTAACAAAATACCACAAATTACCAACGTTAAAAATGAATAAAGTAAGTACAAATCTTGATAAAATGACAGGGAATTTCCAATACATAAATAGATAAGGGCCATCTGCTAGGAACAATAGGTAAAAGCTGATAAACGGACAGGATTAGAAAGTTTAAAACATCACTAATTAGATCATATTACAAAACAAAGTAAATAAGTATATTTGAATGTTAATTCTTTTCAAACTAAGATTGTAAAATTAAAATTTTAGGAAAAAAAATATTTATTATTTCTTGTTCTCAAGAAGTAGGTACTTTCATTATTGACAATATCGAAACATTTTATTATTAATAGTCGAGAAGAATTTTCTGAGGAAACGTACATATTTATATAAAAGTGCTATAAAAATGTTTTACTGCAAAATGATGCTAGCAAATTACCCTCTGTTTTAGGTCACTGATATCCATCAATATAATATCAATATTCCCGCAGTTTTTTGCCAAATTTTTGTGCGCACTACGTCTTTCAGGGGAAATTTAAAGAAAGATATATTATTATTTGTTTCATCGTTTCTTTAATGTTATTGTTGCTTCTTAAAAGACAGAAAATATTGATCTTTCACGTTGAGAACACCTTTGAATAACTGTTCTGATGAGACCTATTAGGTCGAAATACGTATCAACAGATACAAAGGCGCTGTTTGCGTGAAATCAAATATTTGCTGTCTTTTTCACTTTTTTGGATTTACTCTGTACGAGTACAAGAAACCAATTCACTAAGGATTTCTGCTTAGTTGAAAAGATGTGTCGTGGAATGCAAATTTTAGATTCCCCACGTCTCTTTTAACACCTTTATCAACGTCTGTTTTGCTTTGCAATTTTTAGAAAGCACAGATAAAAGCAGAAATCTGAATTGTGTTTCGAAACTATTTTACGATTGTTAAATTAGATGTCGCTAGTGCGTCCGTATTCGAAGCCATGTTATTGTTGCTTCTTAAAAGACAGAAAATATTGATCTTTCACGTTGAGAACACCTTTGAATAACTGTTCTGATGAGACCTATTAGGTCGAAATACGTATCAACAGATACAAAGGCGCTGTTTGCGTGAAATCAAATATTTGCTGTCTTTTTCACTTTTTTCGGATTTACTCTGTACGAGTACAAGAAACCAATTCACTAAGGATTTCTGCTTAGTTGAAAAGATGTGTCGTGGAATGCAAATTTTAGATTCCCCACGTCTCTTTTAACACCTTTATCAACGTCTGTTTTGCTTTGCAATTTTTAGAAAGCACAGATAAAAGCAGAAATCTGAATTGTGTTTCGAAACTATTTTACGATTGTTAAATTAGATGTCGCTAGTGCGTCCGTATTCGAAGCCATGTTATTGTTGCTTCTTAAAAGACAGAAAATATTGATCTTTCACGTTGAGAACACCTTTGAATAACTGTTCTGATGAGACCTATTAGGTCGAAATACGTATCAACAGATAAAAAAGCGCTGTTTGCGTGAAATCAAATATTTGCTGTCTTTTTCACTTTTTTCGGATTTACTCTGTACGAGTACAAGAAACCAATTCACTAAGGATTTCTGCTTAGTTGAAAAGATGTGTCGTGGAATGCAAATTTTAGATTCCCCACGTCTCTTTTAACACCTTTATCAACGTCTGTTTTGCTTTGCAATTTTTAGAAAGCACAGATAAAAGCAGAAATCTGAATTGTGTTTCGAAACTATTTTACGATTGTTAAATTAGATGTCGCTAGTGCGTCCGTATTCGAAGCCATGTTATTGTTGCTTCTTAAAAGACAGAAAATATTGATCTTTCACGTTGAGAACACCTTTGAATAACTGTTCTGATGAGACCTATTAGGTCGAAATACGTATCAACAGATACAAAGGCGCTGTTTGCGTGAAATCAAATATTTGTTGTCTTTTTCACTTTTTTCGGATTTACTCTGTACGAGTACAAGAAACCAATTCACTAAGGATTTCTGCTTAGTTGAAAAGATGTGTCGTGGAATGCAAATTTTAGATTCCCCACGTCTCTTTTAACACCTTTATCAACGTCTGTTTTGCTTTGCAATTTTTAGAAAGCACAGATAAAAGCAGAAATCTGAATTGTGTTTCGAAACTATTTTACGATTGTTAAATTAGATGTCGCTAGTGCGTCCGTATTCGAAGCCATGTTATTGTTGCTTCTTAAAAGACAGAAAATATTGATCTTTCACGTTGAGAACACCTTTGAATAACTGTTCTGATGAGACCTATTAGGTCGAAATACGTATCAACAGATACAAAGGCGCTGTTTGCGTGAAATCAAATATTTGCTGTCTTTTTCACTTTTTTCGGATTTACTCTGTACGAGTACAAGAAACCAATTCACTAAGGATTTCTGCTTAGTTGAAAAGATGTGTCGTGGAATGCAAATTTTAGATTCCCCACGTCTCTTTTAACACCTTTATCAACGTCTGTTTTGCTTTGCAATTTTTAGAAAGCACAGATAAAAGCAGAAATCTGAATTGTGTTTCGAAACTATTTTACGATTGTTGAAGTACTTAAGTTTTTAATTTTTTTTTTAAGTTAATTTTAAACAAAAAAAATTTAAAAAATATTGTTTAAACAATTTATTAATTAAAAAGAGTTAGTGCACTAGAATGTTTTAAGACCTATTATATATAAAAAATACTTCTCTCAATACCTGCCACAGTTTTTGCGTTATTTTATTTAAACTAGTACATTGGGATTTAGCTATGCCCGTTATAGCAAAGAACGGCCTTAAAGGCGTTACCAAAATGGATAAAATATAAAACACAGATGGGGGCATCTATATCTCCAATATTAGTCTATTTTGTACTTGATGATTTAATTTTTAATATACTTGAACTGTTGAATTTTCATACCGCTTTTGTCATGAGGTATGTAGACGACCTATGTTTAACCTTACCACCGCATAAAGTCCAAACTACCGTAGACATTTTCCTACGATTCCTAGGATTATCACCTACAGTTTACATATAAACTTACACTAAAGAATAGTATTGATTTTCTGGATATGCGTGTTTACAGGGGTAGTGATAACAGACCACTTATAACTAGACGTTTCACGTAGCTCAAGGTCAAACTAAACTAAATGTCATTTGTAGTACCGATACAAATCTTTTGATGTCGCTATACGCCACATTTAGTCTATACTCTGCAACTTAGGTTTAGAACTAAACTAAAAATTATAATTGTCAATCGCTAACTGTCAGTATCAGTAATAATAATTGAGTAGCGTCTATATAATCAGATTTCAGATGGTTATTATTCGTCTAAATTGTTTGATTTGATGGTTATTATTGCAAAGAAATCAAACTAAACTTGCTTTAATATCTCTGGGTTATTGTTAGCATTAACATATGGCTTAGTGTTATAAAAAATCCTAATTTAGATATGATTAATTTCACAATTCCACTACAGTTTTTAAAACAAAATGAATATGAAGATAAGTTTGCTTCTACTCGGAGTCATAGCATGTACCAAAATGCAATTTCCGAGAAAAAATAGCTGATTGATTTTGGATTCTTCTTCTAATCTACATCCCAGAAGTATTTCAATATGGTGCGCGGAAGCAAATTTAATATAAAGTAAGTAACCGTAATATGTGATTACATTGTAATTAATAAAAATTATTTTACTTGAAGTGAATCATGGAATAAATTAATATATTAACTGTTTGTTTTAGATGAAAGTTCTTTAACAAGTAGAGATGCACAATGTACACTCATGTTTCAATCATTTGAGATACCCGATTGTAGTATATATAATTGTACAATTTTCAGTGGTAATAAAGCATATTTCTATTGTATTCTAAATGTTATTTGACATGTATTAAATAAATTATATATATATATATATATATATATATATATATATATATATATATATATATAAAATAAATAAACAAATTTGTTTTATTTTTTCGTAAATGGTATTTTGTATAGGTATTTGGATTTAAAATAATTTGCACCTTTTAAAATATCAAATGCAATTTTTTTCAAATATTCCAAATTATATTTAAATATTTTAAGTTTATTTAAATTTTCCCACCAAAATTAAATTTTGAAATTCCCGCGTAATTTCCCGCTTGAATTAATTCCGATACAAATCTCTTGAAGCACTGAATTTCATATCTTAACCCTGCTGTCCTGTTCGGGTCTATTTGACCCAAAAAAAAAATTATTTCTTATTTTACAAATTATTACGCGCGTAACGTTTTGGTGTTTCGTGACTTTATTACTTAATATGAGGTCTTTCAATTGCATAAAAGATAAAAAATCAACTTGCTCATTTTTTTGATAAAAATTAAATTGTTACCTATGGTACGCTCGGGTCAATATGACCCACTTATTTATACCGTTAAAAATTACCTGTATAGGTATGTTTAGTTGGTAGTATTTTATATTTTCTAATAGTGTTTGTCAGTCAGGTACGTCTATAAATAAAAACAAGTTTCTACAAGCTAGAACTTGTAAAATATGTGTAGTGTAGCAGTAGCTGGACGATGTCAGGTAGAATGGCATGTCACGTAAAAGGAAGTGGGGGTGATAGACAAGTGGTAAAACAGTAATATTCCAAGGCCAAGCGCATTCATTTATTCGTTTATATTTCAAATTTCAGTCTATGTTTGCATGTTGATAATGTCGCACCGTAGAGCGCTAACCGAAGATGAGCTTCGCGAGCTCGCGAACGTGTCAGAGAGTGATGAGTGCATATCAGAAACAGAAAACAATACAAATAGTGAGAGTGAGGAAGAAAGTAGTGATGAATCCTTTGGTGTTCCATTCTACGTACAACATCCTGTAGAACCTTCTGTAACGGTTCCTTCAAAAGACGATACTATCCAATGGTCGCTCGATCCTCCTTATCAACGCGGTCGTTTTTCTACGGCCAATGTTATAAATAATGCTCCAGGAGTTACAAGGTACGCATGTGCATGAATTTTCGATATTAAAAATTCATTTGACGCACTCTTTTCTGACATAGTTGCAAACCAAATTATAAATATGACCAACATGGAAGGACAGCGTGTTTTTGGAAACAACTGGAAACACTTAGATAAAATTGGTTTTCAAGCATACATTGGTCTGTTATTGTTAGCTGGAGTTTTTAAGTCCCATGGTGAATCAACTAAAAGTTTGTGGAATGAAGAAACGGGTCGTAGTATATTTCGAGCAACAATGTCCCTTGAAGTATTTACAAAAATTTCGCAAGTAATACGTTTTGATAACAAGACTACTAGACAGGATAGGAGACGTACTGATAAACTTGCTGCAATACGTGAAATTTGGGAAAAATGGGTTGAAAATCTACCAACATTTTTTAACCCTGATGAAAATGTTACCGTCGACGAGCAATTAGTTGCCTTTAGAGGCCGCTGTCCATTCAAACAGTACACTCCAAGCAAGCCAGCGAAATATGGCATAAAAATTTGGGCCTTATGTGACAGTAAAAGTTCTTATGCTCTTAAATTGCAGATCTATACAGGAAAGGAAGCAGGTGCCGCGCCAGAACGAAATCAGGAATGCGTGTGGTGTGCGACTTGAGTAATGATTTGAAAGGCCACAATATTACATGTGATAACTTTTTTACATCGTACAATTTAGGACAACTTCTTCTAAAAAGAAAAAATACAATGCTGGGGACTATAAGAAAAAATAAATGAGAGCTTCCAGCACAAATTGCGAATAAAGAAGTTCATAGTTCGTCTTTTTACTTCACACAAGATACCACTGTTGTTAACTATATTCCTAAAAAGAATAAAAATGTTATTCTTATGAGTACTTTGCATCATGAAAAGGCTATTAGTGACAGAAATGACAAGAAGCCCCAAATTATTTTAGATTACAATTCCAGTAAGGGGGCAGTGGATACTCTAGATCAGCTTGTTGGTACATATACATGTAAGAGGAAGACTAATCGCTGGCCCATGATTGTTTTTTACAATATGCTGGACATTTCTGCCTACAACGCGTTCGTTTTATGGACATCGATAAATCCCCAATGGAATACCAATAAACTTACAAAATGACGAATTTTTCTTGAGGAGTTGGGAAAAACACTGGTGAAACCACTTATCCTTTCCAGGAAAAATTTACCGAGAACTAAAGACTCACAAGAACTGGTAAAAAGAACACGAGCAGAAGCGAGTGGAGAAGATGGAAATTCTAGTGAACCGTCTATGGACCATCCAACTCCGCCTGCTAAACGAGCACGTTGTAAATTTTGCTCTAAAAGGGATAACAAGACTAATATTTTATGTTGTATATGTCATAAACATATTTGTAAAACCCATTCTTTCTATTACTGTTCCAGTTGTAAACTGAATTAAATTTTGTAGATATTTGTTCTTAGGGTTTTCTGGGAAAGAAAAAATGCTTTTTATTTTTGTTAATAAGGTTTAATTTACAGTAACAATATAATTATTGTTTAATTAACTATAATTTTTTATTAATACAGTTTTGTTTAGCACCATTAGCTTATTTTATTTCTATTAGGGAGCGTAAATCATAGTTGGGTCATATTGACCCGAACAGTACATTTGTGTAGTTTACTCGAACGGTACAGCAGGGTTAATAAAGTATTGTCGTGAAGCATCTAGAGGTAGGTGATTTGTGGTAGTAATCAGGTATTAACAACCTTCTCCTATAGAAAAGATATGACCATTAATCGCTTTTTGAATTATAACTTGCCATCACACGAGATTTAAACATAACCTACTCCAATGTCTTAGTTTTAGAATTCACATGCGGACACATGCTTTTTACAGAATAGATTTCCTTTTAATGTTAAAGGATATATTGTTACAAAACTTGTATCCCCTTTATCCCATTATTAAGTATTTGTTTACTGTTTAATATCAGTGAAATTTATTAATATTGGCTGATGTTATAGAATCAAATACTTAATTACTTAATTCTTATCTTCCACTAGGAGGTATTTCTTCCATTTCATCTAACATTTATTGCTCTTTAATTTTGTTAGACAATTTAGTTTTAACATGTTGAAATTCTTCGGATATTGCCTTTCAAGATTTCGATAAAGAATGTCAGGTCCATAGAAAAGTTATACTTCATCACTAAGGAACGGGTAGTTTGTCCAATGTAGGACAATTCATAACCCTGAAAAGAAATTTTGTAGACTACATTGGTTTTATACAGGTGTGTCCTTAAGTAATCGTACAAAAAGAAACTGTAGATTCTACACTTTAAAATATTATGATTTAAGCCAAATTTCTTTAATAAAATGTTGATATTAAGAAAGATACAGGGTGTTAAATGGGAAATTAAAAATTTTAATTTTTTCTATAACTTTCATGTTTATGAACATTTGTCAATAAAAATTCATAACTGGGTACTATAAAACATCAGAAATTATAATTTAATGCATACTTTAATGTAGCTCATAGAGGGCGTGTATGCTACATACGTGGCATACATTTGCTTTTAACTTTTTTGTTCTTTAAGTTACCGGTAATTATAATAAAAAATATTAAACATACATTATTTTACAAAAAAAAGGTACACTTGTTATTAACTTTAAAACTCAACTCAACAGTTTTCGAGATAATCGCGTTTTACAAATCAACTACATAATTCTGATTTGACGCAATTACTCCAGACAACGAAAGAAAATTAGATAAAAACGTCAATACTTATAAATTTTTGTATGAAATGCCTTTAATAAAGGCAATAGTTAACTAAATATTAAATAAAATAAATATATCAGCAGGATAGTTATTAGTAGGATTTAACAAAATAACTGAATAATTGGATTTTACATAAAATATTCTACGTTTTGTATTAAAGTCATAATCAAAATATTTTATTTATAAACCAAATTAAGAAATAGTTAAACTAAATAATATTAAATTTTTGTAAAAGTAAGTATTCTATACGTCCACTATTTTCTTTAATTTATTTGTCAATACATTTCATAAAAAATCGTCCCATATTAAATAGCATCATTGGTTCTAAAGAAACTGCTGCAGTATTTATAATAATTATTATAAGCATAATTTATACAAAATTGAATATAGTAATAAAGTATTCGTTTGGGGTTCTTATGAATTAAATAATTATATTAATATATCATCACATGACCAAGAAATATGACTACCAAGAACAATCCAACGTTCAGGAAAGTTGTATTTAATTATGTTCTTACTGCCCTCTTTCTATAATGTGGTGGTGTACCATCTTGCACAAACGACACATTTCGCCTTCAATTTGATGACAGTTCGTCCAATCAATCAAGAAAATCATTTTATAAAAATGGAAACAAATCCCACCATTTAAATTAAAAGGTAATTCGCTTGTCCGTAAAAATAATTACAAATGGTACCATACTATACGATATGCATTTTTACCATGAATTTTAAATAAACGTATGGTTTGCAACCATTGGGAATTATTTTTTACGGACATGCGAATTATCTTGTAATTTGAATGGTGAGATTTATTTACATTTTTTTATAAAATAATTTTGTTGATTTATTGAAAAAGTTGTCATCAAACTAAAGGCAAAATATGTGGTTTATACAAGATGATACACCACCACATTATAGAGTAAGGACAGTGAGAACATACTTAAATACAACTTTCCTGAACGTTGGATTGTTCGTGGTAGTCATATTTCTTTGTCATGTGGTGAGATATTAACATAATTACTTAATGCATAAAAATCCCAGAATAATACTTACTATACTTATAATACTTATAATAAATACTGCAGCAGTTTTGTTAGCACCTTTGAATTTAATATGAGACGTTCTTTTATGGAATGTATTGACAAATTAATTAAAGAACTTACTTTGATAAACAGTTAATTGTTATTTAGTTTAACTATTTCTTAATTTATTTTGTAAATTAAATAAAATATGATAAATACTTTAATTTAATACAAAACGTAAAATGTTTGATGTAAAATCCAATTATTCTGTTATTTTGTTATTTCCTACTATCAACTATCCTGGAGATATATTTATTTAATTCATTATTTCGGTAAATATTATCGTAATTTTGTACCAAAATTTAGAAATATTGATGTCTTTGTATAATTTTCTTTTATTTCCTGGAGTAATTGCGTTAAATCAGAATTATGTAGTTGACCTGTAAAATGCGAGTATCTCGAAAAATTTTAAGTTTTGAGGCTATTGACAAGTATACCTTTTTTGTGTTATAATAAAATACCTATCTTTAATATTTTTTATCACAAAGACCGGTACCTTAAAGAGCAGAAAAGTTAAGTGCAAATATATGCCACACATGCGATTGATCCAATGTTTGAGATAGTAGACACTACCATTTTTAAATTTTCGCGATATGTGTCATCTCCCCACCTATTGAGTTTATTATTCTAATTAATTATGTTAATATTTAATATTTAGTTAATATATAAGTATTAAGTTAATATTTAATGTTTTTGCTACAGAAAATATTCCCCACGAAAAAGGTGAACGAGGTATACCAGGAATTCCGGGACGAAAAGGTGCAGGACCTTTTGGTGCTGTAGGACCACCAGGAGATAATATATACGGTAAATTTTTTTTTAAAATAAAATATTAAAGTTTCTATATAATTATTAAAAATCATAAAATATCTTAAATATATATATATATATATATATATATATATATATATATATATATATTTTTATATATTTATATATTTTTATATATTATACATTTTTGTTATATATATATATATATATATATATATATATATATATATATATATATATATATATATATATATATATATATAACAAAATAATTTTTAGTTTACAGGCACTTCCCGTCTGTTAAAACGTAACTAACTTAAAAAAAAATAATAATAATTGCTAAATTTACAAGAGTTAGACTGTAATAATTAGTGAACCGAGTATACGTACAGTAAATTCTATATCTACAAATTATTCTATACATTTAGTTAAAATTACACTGAGGTATAAAATATGATATTAAAAATTTTTATTATTTACTTTAGGTCCCCCAAGTTTCCCTGGATTGCCAGGTCCCAGAGGAGATCATGGTGAATTCGGAATACCTGGATTGCCAGGAGTAAAAGGTAAACTACTAAAACAAAAATTACTGCGAAATAGAATTATCTTTAAACTAAACATATCCATGCATACTTATTTTATCCATTTTTAGACATACCATTATCACCTTCACTAGTCTCTAGGTGGTGGTGTCATATTTATATCATTATACCTTGATCTCTTTTAAATTACTCCTCTTACTCCATTTGGTTAAAGCGTGTGGGAGAAAAACAACTTAAAATAATCTGCTATGCAGACGACGCAGTACTACTCTCTTAAAGTAAAGATGATTTACAACGTATGCTGCACCAATTTAATATAACCGCCAGAAAATTTAACATATTAATTTCCCCAAAAAGAGACAAAATGCATGGTTACAACAGCAAATTTGCTAAGATGTAAATTGGAGCTGGAAGGTCAGATAACAGAACAAGTGATGGAGTTTAAATATCTAAGCATCACATTATCTAGCTACGCAAAGCTCGAAACCTAAGTGGAAGATAAAACAGAGCTGCAAGCTGCCTAAATAAAATAATATGGAAAAATAAAAATATCGGGAAAGAAACTTAAGGTAGAATTTACAAAACAGTCATCAGACCAATAATGACATACACGGCAGAAACAAGACCTGACAGAGAGAGAGCAAATACATTATTAAAGACGGCAAGAGACGGTTCCCCAATAGAAAGACGATCAGTAGGAAGTTAAAACAGTTAAAAAAAGGTATCTTATGTGAGTTTTTATTAAGAAAACTCGTTAATATGTTTAATTATCACACAAAATTTCATTACAATGAAATTACCAGTTTATAGAAAATAATTTTGCATTAATTAATTAAAATAATCTAATTTTTTTAATTAATAATTTTAAAACCGGAGAGTTAAACGATGCCCTCAAAACATCGAAAAACGATAAGGCAGCAGGACCTGAAGACATCCCAATTGAGTTGGTAAAGTATGAACCAAAAATATTACATGAGATGTTGGTTCAACTATTTAACAAATGGTTAAAATATCCCTGACGATTTAAATATTGGATGCATCAGCACAATATTTAAGACAGGAGATAAACGCAAATGCTCTAATTATAGGGGATTAACTGTTATCAGCTCAGTGGGGCGGTTGTACGGTCAAATAATAAAAGAAAGAATAAAATCAGAATACGAAGACATAGAAGAACACAATGGATTTCGTAAAGGAAGATCGTGCACTGATGGTATATTCGTTCTGCAGCAGGTAATCGAAAAATGGGAAGGCAAGGAATCTATCTACCCACCTATTGTTTGTAGATGGTATACGATACGGTACCTTTGAAAAACTGTTTAGTAGAGAGTATGTGAATGCTATCGCAAATATATACAAAAATGCAAGAAGTGTCGTTAAGGAAGGAAAGTTTATATCTGAATCATTTCCAATAATAAAGTGTTATTGGACTACCAACTTTATTTTTCGCAGATGATCAGGTATTCGTAGTGAATGATGAGATATGGCGAACCAGACGCAATTTATAAACACTAATTCAATACTAGTTCACCACATATAGGTTAGACGTACACCGACAAAAAAAACTATACGGTGACAGTATGAGAATGGCTCGCGGCTAGACAAACAGTGGAGACTGGTCATGCAGTCCATTGAAGTATACAAAAGTTATCAAAGGGGCGCCAGGTAAATTGGCCCACAGCCTTCCCTACGTTGCTTATGATAAACCACCAACTTACCAATAGGTTTATCGCCAAAATTACCAGTATAGGATACACCAACCTAAATACATGTGAGATAAATAAAAATACAAATTGTCTGAGATCAAGATTTTATCAAATTTAATGATTAAATATAATGAAAGAAAATACACTGTTATTTCCCTCTACCATAGGCTTAAAAGAAAATAATAATGTAGTAATGCGGGTATTACTGGCTTAAATATGATATCAACAAGTAACACTAGATAAATATATATTACAGGTTAAGATGTTTAATAAAAATTACCAAACGCTAAGGAGACTGGTGTGTGAATTAAACCCAGTAAAAAAAATGTATTAACTCAAATACGACACCACGTGAGCTCAGGTGTGTGTGTGCAGATCATGACATAAAATGTAAACCTAAAAAAAAAATTATCTACCCTTAGGCGCAGTTTACATACCCGGAAAATGTGTAAATATATAAAATACCTGAGACCGCAATTTCTTTATTTTCTTAACAATGTTATCTGAATAAGAAAATTTAACAAAATAGCGCATAAAACTTCGCTTGAAAAATTAAAGCTCGATAAATACCTCGAATTTATCACATAAAATACGTCGTTACTTGTGTGACTTCCTCAATCTTCGGGGTGTCTTTGCGATTCACAATTTCTAAGTCCACTGAGACGCAGCGGGGGGAAGTCCCATTAAAAGCTGTAACGGCGAAGTCGTCGCAGAGAACAGTACGAAGGTCGAAACACCTCCCAGGTCGAATCAGGAGCACATGATGGGCTACGTCCAGCCAGGAAGACGAAAATCAACCACCAAACGGTTAAAATCAGGCAATGGGAAAACCAAAACCCAAAAACAAAACGATAACGAAACGAAACCGGAACCTGAACCCTTGTTAGCCAGACCAAGGGTTAAAGACTAGCCGTAAACTACTTGGCTATCTGGATCGTGATTAAGGCTCGATCTTCGGTCTTATTGTAACTGATTCTAAAGATGAAACGTGGCTGGTAAAACCGCCCTTTGGCGAATCTGCGAATATTCCAACACCAAAACAAACTTTTCCACTAAGGACACAAAGCTAGGGGAACATCCGCTACGTTGTATTAGAATGAAATCCCTCAGGAAACAGCAAAATACAGTTGCCGGTAAATACTCTAATACAGCGACTTATTCCATGCCAATTCACCTAAAGAATGACTCTTCAAACCTAAAAGCCGTTATCCAGCGCTCGTCACACGAAGATTTGCCGACTAGGCCCGAGATTCAAAATTCTAAATTTTGGAACACCAAATCTTACAAAATATCACTAGAAACCTCATATAAATTAATTCCTTCATAAAAAAGAATTTTTTCCTTAGTTTCTTAGCACTTAAAAAAAATCATTTTCCCCCAAAATAAAATTAATAAAATTTCATTTCTCTACCTTGACTGTAGGCAACAAATATTACATATCTGTTTTTGTATAAACAGAGCGGTGACATCTAACCAGTTGCAAAACTAGAGATGAAGCCTAATGCAACATTTGGAACGTAACAACACCCCCCTTTCCCAGAGGAAAATTTACGAGGAAAAACAAGAGGAGAAATTTTCCCTCGCGCTAGCGACACACTACCTATAACCCATACCAAAGTAAATTCTAGTATTTACCAAACTAAAATGTTTTAGGTCTTACCACCAGGGGGACAACTGTACCCCAGTACAGTTATAGTACTATACCAGACTAAAATGCTTTAGGTCTTACCACCAGGGGGACTCTCTGTACCCCAGTACAGTTATAGTACTGCACCACACTGAAACGGGCAAAACACGGGAAAAATAATGATTGGTATCCAGAGAACTCTGCACTGAATTTGGGTCCTCACAGTGACATGTACAGCCATGTTGCTCCTAACGCAGTAGTGCCACCCCCACCTTGGACGTACAAGTGACGGCACCCCTCAGAGAAAACCAGACGAATTATGGTTCCAGCACTTAAACGACTGACTCGAACGACCGTGCAATGCTACAACCCCGGTGGGATTGTAGCGGCAGTTCGATCCGTCCATGAAAATGACACCCCCCGACGCCGAGGCCTGAGAAGTACACTTCCCATTGAAGAGAGTCACTGTGAACCCCCCACGCACGCTGCAAAGTTCTGGGCCTTACACAAAAAAAATAAAGGGACTTAAACCTAGTAAAAACCACAATATTCCCCTTCCCAAAATATCCGAAATACTACTAACAACCACAAAACCCACAAGCCAAACCAGTTCTAGAGAACACTACTCAGAACTGTCAACAAGAGAACGCATCTTTGTCGCAGCACGACAAAACAACTCACCTAGCGACGACAAAACCAAAAATTGTTGTCTCGATGTGAAAGACAGAGATAACTACAATCTGGATTTCTTCGCTAGTAAGGAAATAGCAAGGGATGTCGAAAACCTTGGACTGACAGAAAAAAACCAAAACATCTGTTGAAACAGTAGTCTAATCCCCATTGTTAATCAAGCTAAATCAACGAAAATCAACGAAATTAAGTGAATCATCCAAAAGCTAAGCTATTACCAACACAAGATTCACCAAATCCTAACTATGTGACTTCGGGAAAAACCTAATTTAATAGAATGGCTTACTAAAATCCCAACAAATTCCTACGCCATAATCCCGAAAACAACATATTTCTGACAAAACCTACATGACATTCATTCCCACAAACCAAAAGAAATTACCAACTGTATCAGCAACCATCTCAAACGACATAACTAGACAAAAAACATAATTCGAATCAAAGCCAGACAAAACTTTTGCTAATCCGTCCTGTTCTGATCTAAATATTATCGTGATCATCAGTCGGGTTACTAACCCTTAGATCCTTAACATTCCAAATGCCTTGATTTCTACCATTTTCATCCTCTAAGCTATATGTCCATGGAGAAACTTTTTTCTTCACGAAGTAGGGTCCTATCCATCTAGGAGCTAACTTTTTCGAGAAATATTTAGTGGCATCCGACAACACAAAGTTTCTTCGCCACACTGACTGATGGGGGCGAAATTCCTCTGGACGTCTTCTTAAATTATAAGTCTTCTCACTCTTAGCCGAAGCTTTATCTAAACGTTTCCTAACATCAGCAAATAATTCCTGTAGTCCATGCGATCGTTCATCTCCCACTTTTGCTACTTCGTCCTCCGGATCTCCGAGGTTGTCCTTTTGAGAAAAATCTCGTCCATCCACTATCATCTTCCGACCGAAATTTATGAAGTAAGGATCTTGACCAGTAGATTCGTGGTAGGCAGTGCGGGTAGCACATGCTAGTTTGGCCAACTTTTCATCCCACTTCCTATGGTTGTCAGCTACATAAGTTGCCATCATGGTTTTAAGGGTTCGATTATAACGTTCGGAAGGATTGCACTGTGGGTGATACAACGCATTATAACGGACCGAGACACCATAGGTTTCCATCATTTTCTTGAAAATACCCGAAGTATACTGGACACCGTTATCACGTAATAACAGACGCGGAACTCCAAATATGAGAAAGACTTCTTCTTCTATCTTCTTAACGATATGTACAGCTTTCGAGGATCGCAACGGAAACACCAGAGAAAATTTACTAAACACGTCCATTACCACTAAAATAAACTTATAGCCTTGAGTTGATCTTGGGAAAGGTCCCATGAGATCGGTTGCGACGATCCCTCATGGTTGAGTAGCTTTAGGTTGAGGGGTCATGAAGCCTTTGGGCTTACCTTGTTCCACCTTATGCATGGCACACAGTGAACAACGTCCAACGTAACGAGACACATCACTCTTTAGTTTCGGCCAATAATACTTCTCGTTAATCCGCTTGTAAGTCTTCAGGATTCCCATATAACCGGCTAAAGGACTATCATGACACAACTTCAGCACTTCCAATCGATGACTCTTAGGAACAACCTCTTTCCAATTGTCTACTTCATCAACCAAAAACCCATGACTCGGACAGACATATTTATACAGTTTACCACCAGACATTCTCCACTGAGGATACTTCAAGGGACTAGACACAATTCTTCTACAAAGTTTATCATACCAACGATCACCACTAGGGGGTGGTATAACCTCTTCAACCATATCAAGTACAGGAACTGACCGAGATAGCAAATCCGGAACAACATGTTCTTTTCCCTTCCGATGAACAATCTTGAAGTCGTATTGTTGCAACCTTACTGCCCATCGAGCCAATCTTCCAGTAGGATCTTTCAAATTCTGGAGCCATACGAGGGATGCATGATCAGTTACGACCGTAAACGGAACACCCTCCAGATAAGGACGCAGTTTTTCGACTGCCCATAATACAGCTAAACACTCCCGTTCAGTCGTGGAAAAATTTCGCTCTTGACGCGTTAGCGATCTACTCAGGAAGCTAATTACTTTGTCACCATCGGCGCTTGGCTGCAACAATACGGCCCCCACTCCATATCCTGAGGCATCACATTGGACAACGAAAGGCAAGTTGTAGTCAGGACAATTAAGTATCGGTGCGGAGACTAGACACTCTTTTATTTTCTGAAAGGATTCTTCACAACCCGGGGTCCAATTGTATTTCCTTCCTTTCTTCAATATCGCTGTAATTGGAGCTAGTAGTGTCGCAAAGTCAGGAATAAATCTTCGGTACCAGGAAAATGTACCTATGATGCTACGAACTTCTTTGACAGATGTGGGTGTTGGAATGCGTAGCATTGCCTTGACTTTATCACCATCAACATGTAGTCCATTCCTATCAACAACATGACCCAAATATTTCAGTTCCGGTCTACAAAATTGGCATTTTTCCCAGCTAACCGTTAACTTAGCTTCTCTCAAGCGTCGGAATACTTCCTCCAAGGTCCTTAAATGATCTTCAAACGACTCTGTTACGATGACCACGTCGTCCAAATAGGTAAAAACATAGGGTTCCAACTCAGGACCAAGGACACGATCTATCAACCTCTGCCAGGTAGCCGGGGCATTATGTAATCCGAAAGGCATCCTGCAAAACTGAAAAAGACCTCGACCAGGAACCGTAAACGCAGTATAAGGCCTGGAAGCCTTAGCAACAGGTACTTGCCAATAAGCCGACTTGATGTCAATGGTGGAAAGATAATGAGCATTCTTTAACTTGTTCAAAATATTTGAGATGTAGGGTAGTGGATTGCCATCCCGCTCCGTCACGGCATTAAGCTTCCGATAATCCACGCAGAATCTCCATTTTGGTACTTCACCTTCCGGAACCTTTTTCTTTACTAACAGAATCGGCGAAGACCAAGCACTATTCGATCGTTCCACTACTCCTTTCGCCAACATATCTTCTAGTTCCTTATCAATATGACTTTGGATTACTGGGGACACCGGGTAATAGCGTTGTTTTATGGGTGCGGATTTACAAACAATCGTATGCTCAGTGACATCAGTGCAACCAAGAGAAGTTCCCATTCGTCCACGATTTCTATCAATAACTTCATCCAATCGCGACTTCTCTGTATCCGTCAAAATAGTTTGACCTCTAAGATGATTCACTGCACCTACCGTCGCTGGAGCCTCCGAAAAATACCATTCGTTGTGCCTCAAATCTGGAACAATACTCATAACTCGCCAGAAATCAGTCCCTAAAATCAGAGTATGCGGTACGTCCAAAATAACTAATACTGGCAAAACACGCAAGCGATCTCTAACCATGAAAGGTACTAAACATTCGCCTAGCGCTTCGCACATCTGACCATTCGCCACTCTACAAACGGTTTTCTTCGAAGTGTCCAACTCGAGACCCAATTTTTGTAAAAATTCCCAACCAGTTCTTCCTACAATGGTTTTTGAAGCACCAGAATCCAATAATCCCAAAATTTCTTGTCCTAAGACCCTAACTCTCAAATATGGACGTTCATCTCCTTCAGAATGATGTAAAATAAAGTCTAAAATAGGACGTAGGTTGGTCGACGCAACGTCAGCAACACCTCTTCGACCAGTTAAGTGCGCTACCTTCCGTTTCCCGAATTACATGAAGGACAAGTTCTGACGGTAAAACCTTCTTTATTACACTTATAACAGTGAACAGCAGCCTTCCTAACGAGACACCCTATTGCCTTATGACCTGGCTGCTTACAACGGTACATACCAACGTCCTAGACCTTCCACTAGATGAGTCCGATTCAGATGAAACAACAGGAACCTCACCAACACTGCTGCACCTTTCAGCATCCACACTGACATAAGCTAGGTCCTTTTCCAGAGTATTTACTTTCCTGCTATTCGGTTCAACATAATTCCTAATGCAATCGCGCCTCTCCTCCATACTACGACATAAGACCCGAAGTTCCTCCAAGGTAGATGGCAAAGGATCACGTAATCTATCCTGGTAGAACGGATGCAAATTCCTAATAATTATGGACAGCTTGACCCCCTCTGGAACATGACAACGCAGCCGATTAAAATAGCTATTCATAATTGCCAAGTAAACTCCAATGGTCTCAGACGAATGCTGAGTTCTCCTTCGAAGCTCTTCAAAAAGTGCTTCACTATGGTGAGCTGACAGGTACTCCCTACGAAACTCTTCAACTAATTCAGCCCAACTCCCTACACGTAGACGGACATCTTTATAAAGCTGGTAGGCTTTATCCGAAAATAGATCTATACCCGACTCTAAAAGTATACTATCAGGTACGTGACGAGCGTGACTCAACTCTTGCACCATCTCAAAGAATGCGGAAATCGACATACCCTTAGCAGAGCCTGAAAACTTTTCTATTCCCCACTTATGAGGAAGTATCATACCGGAAGAAGAACTAGAGGCAGACCCTTGTACACCAGGAGTAACAAGATTAACAGCTTGTGGCCCCGCTCCAGGAGAAGAAGTTTGTGCCTGTCCAATACCTGCCTGAAAAGATTGATTCAAAACCGAAATCACATTAAGCGCCGCTGGTACTGAGCCAGATCCGGTTGGATGCTGCTTATCATGCAAATCCTGTGACAATTTCAAAATTTCCGCAAGAAAGTCTGACTTAACATCCTGGGCTGCTGCGGCATCATCTCCTGTTGGCAATACCATACGATCAATCCTACCAAGGACATGGTTAATCTGTGTCTGCAATCTCAAGGACTCAGCAGAAGCAGGGACACCGGTAAAATTTCCTACAGCCGTTGTCAGCTCCGCAAGTTTAGTCTCAATTGCTATTTTATCCTGCGCATAGGTGAATAGGTTTGCAGGATACGTAAAACTCTCATTAGCTGCCTCACGACTAAGCACTGCAGACAGACTAGACCTCATAGAATCTACCGTGCCAGTAGACACTCCACGAATTTTAAGTTCATATTCCAAATCCTCCTTTCTAAGATATTTGGGTACAAGTTTTCCAACCATCTTGCCAAAAGTTGAAGTTCAAAATTCAAATAATAAATTTGTCACATACAAGGGTGCAAAAATTCAAAACAAAATTAAGATGTCAGTAATAATATTAAAACACGGGTAGTTTACTTTATTATTGGGAGCAAAACGAAAACAAAGTAATAAATAGTCGCTTTATTTAATCTATAAAATTTTCACAATAAAATTTCAAAATATTAAAGTTCCAGAACAAGGTACAAGTTCCAATACAATCCCAAAAAAATTATATTCACAAACACAATTAAGTTGCAAACACAATTAAGTTGCAAACACAATGTAGAACTCCGAAGTCCAAATGCTTTGAAAAAAAAAAATTGAAGTCAAACCGAAGTAGAAATATTTCAAAGTCCAAACATCCAAAAATTCTTCTAAGTTCAAAAAAAAATCTCAAAATATTTCTAAGTCCCAAAATTCTTCAATAAAAATTTTCAAATTCCAACAACCAGCTTCTAAAAATTCTTCAAAGTTCCACAATCTCTTCAAAATTTGCCAAGTTCCGTCTTCGACTTCTTTCAACTTCACGTCACACAAGAAAATAGTAAGCACTTCTCTGCATACACTACCACTAAACACGAAGTTCTAAGATTACTATTAAGCACAAAGTCAGTGGTAAAGTAAATAAATTAAAGTTTACCGAATCTGTCAGGATGACAACTTAATCTCAGAACAATTAAAAAAACCAGGCAAAAAAAAATCTGGCCCCACGTTGGCGAACGCCAAATTATATGGCGAACCAGACGCAATTTATAAACACTAATTCAATACTAGTTCACCACATATAGGTTAGACGTACACCGACAAAAAAAACTATACGGTGACAGTATGAGAATGGCTCGCGGCTAGACAAACAGTGGAGACTGGTCATGCAGTCCATTGAAGTATACAAAAGTTATCAAAGGGGCGCCAGGTAAATTGGCCCACAGCCTTCCCTACGTTGCTTATGATAAACCACCAACTTACCAATAGGTTTATCGCCAAAATTACCAGTATAGGATACACCAACCTAAATACATGTGAGATAAATAAAAATACAAATTGTCTGAGATCAAGATTTTATCAAATTTAATGATTAAATATAATGAAACAAAATACACTGTTATTTCCCTCTACCATAGGCTTAAAAGAAAATAATAATGTAGTAATGCGGGTATTACTGGCTTAAATATGATATCAACAAGTAACACTAGATAAATATATATTACAGGTTAAGATGTTTAATAAAAATTACCAAACGCTAAGGGGACTGGTGTGTGAATTAAACCCAGTAAAAAAAATGTATTAACTCAAATACGACACCACGTGAGCTCAGGTGTGTGTGTGTGCAGATCATGACATAAAATGTAAACCTAAAAAAAAATTATCTACCCTTAGGCGCAGTTTACATACCCGGAAAATGTGTAAATATATAAAATACCTGAGACCGCAATTTCTTTATTTTCTTAACAATGTTATCTGAATAAGAAAATTTAACAAAATAGCGCATAAAACTTCGCTTGAAAAGTCCACTGAGACGCAGCGGGGGGAAGTCCCATTAAAAGCTGTAACGGCGAAGTCGTCGCAGAGAACAGTACGAAGGTCGAAACACCTCCCAGGTCGAATCAGGAGCACATGATGGGCTACGTCCAGCCAGGAAGACGAAAATCAACCACCAAACGGTTAAAATCAGGCAATGGGAAAACCAAAACCCAAAAACAAAACGATAACGAAACGAAACCGGAACCTGAACCCTTGTTAGCCAGACCAAGGGTTAAAGACTAGCCGTAAACTACTTGGCTATCTGGATCGTGATTAAGGCTCGATCTTCGGTCTTATTGTAACTGATTCAAAAGATGAAACGTGGCTGGTAAAACCGCCCTTTGGCGAATCTGCGAATATTCCAACACCAAAACAAACTTTTCCACTAAGGAAACAAAGCTAGGGGAACATCCGCTACGTTGTATTAGAATGAAATCCCTCAGGAAACAGCAAAATACAGTTGCCGGTAAATACTCTAATACAGCGACTTATTCCATGCCAATTCACCTAAAGAATGACTCTTCAAACCTAAAAGCCGTTATCCAGCGCTCGTCACACGAAGATTTGCCGACTAGGCCCGAGATTCAAAATTCTAAATTTTGGAACACCAAATCTTACAAAATATCACTAGAAACCTCATATAAATTAATTCCTTCACAAAAAAGAATTTTTTCCTTAGTTTCTTAGCACTTAAAAAAAATCATTTTCCCCCAAAATAAAATTAATAAAATTTCATTTCTCTACCTTGACTGTAGGCAACCAATATTACATATCTGTTTTTGTATAAACAGAGCGGTGACATCTAACCAGTTGCAAAACTAGAGATGAAGCCTAATGCAACATTTGGAACGTAACAGAGAAAGACATGGGCTACATGTTTAAAAAGCTAAAGAAGGAATATTAAAAATGGACCTCAATATCAATATTTCATAGACAGAGCATCTTAAAAAAGGAAATGACAAAGAAGATCCAGAATTAGAAAGAAGAAGAACAAAAACACGCAATTAATATAAATATGTCAGATCTATAATATCTAAAGAAGGCACTACCAAAAGAGATATCGAAATCAGAACACAGCAGGGAAAAACAGCGGTTCACATGACTACTATGGTCAAAAGATATTAGACAAGAAACAAAATTGACAATCTATCGAAACTTGATAGAGCCTATTATGACTTATGGAGCAGAAGTTTGGCATATCACGAAAAAAGATATAAAAAGAATAGAAGTAGTATAAATAGATTTTCTAAGGAGAGCGTGTGGTGTATCCAAAAAAGATCATATCAGGAATGAAGATATTAGATGTTCTATCCATCCAAATCTTTTTGCTGAACCCGATTTTAGTAATGTACTACGTCGGATATTATGGATCTAAGGTAACGTTTAACGTTTTTCTAAAATTTTATTGCAAGATTTTTTCAGACATCGTGCCATAACAATCACTGAACTACCCATCAACTATTTTTGGTTATTTCTTTAAAAGGCTGTAAAATTTTTGAAAGTTAAGAACAAAAATAATTTAGCCTTCAATATTAAAATTTTGCAAGTCTGTATTAACTAGTGCCAATGTGGAACGGATTGCCTCTTTTAACTCGGCCATTCTTTTTAGCATGTAATAGGTGGAGTTACTTCTAGTTTCTACTTCTTAGTTTGGCCGTTTGGGAACTTTGTTCTGTTGCAATTGATAGTTTGAAAGCCTTTCTAAATATAAGGTACTTTTTTTAAAATATGTTACGACTTTTTTTAATTTTATCTATTTGTACACGATAGAATTTAAGTGCGTATTCTACCAATAAATTTAACGGTAGAGCAAAACAACCTAAATATTTCCATCCCAAAACATCTTTACCATATTTAAGGCATTATCAGTTACTGCAAAATTTACTTTTCCTTTTAGACCACACTGATTAATAATTTTACTAATTTCAAAAGCGATGTTTTCTAAATTATGGTTTCTAGAAAAATAACAGCAGCCTAATAAAACTGTTTTAAATTCTAAATTTTCGGTTAAATAATGTTAATGGGATGTTACTCTCAGTTACTCGAGATATCCAGAGGTCAGTAGTAACAGAGATATTTTCTACTTCTTTAACAACTTGTGCTCTAATAATTTGCTCAGTGTTGATATAACATTCCTGAAGTAATAAACCTGACAAAGTTTTCCTTGTTGTTAGTTTATATCCAGAAATCCACCTTGCAAACTTTTTATAAACGAGTATATGCATAGGTTTAGGAACTACATATCTATTTGCTTCTTTTGTTCTAAACTTAATCTTCTTTTGACGCTTGGGTAGCGGTGGCAGTATAACAGTACTTGTAGTGGACGTAGTCGGAACGAACAGAAATGCATCAGAAGAAGTTTCTTCAGACTGAGTTTGCGAACCAGAGGGTGTTTCAAGTTGGCTTTTTCGCATCAAAGAAAAAAAATCCTGAAGTATGTTTTCTTCTTGAATAACTTTTCAAATTTGCTGTACTTAGTTGGTTTTCTTTGCAAATATTGCATACAGCCTTCTCACTGTTAATGTCTTTCTCAAAGTAATGCCATAAAATACTAACATTTTTACGCGCAGACATGATAACCACACAAACAGTTAATAAAGTAAATATTCAGTACTCACAGAATACACTCACGTTAGACAAAACACAAACTCCAAATAAAAATGATGCTTGCTCAATTATACAAAACATAAATCGGAGACTGCGTAAAATATGACGCTGCATCCTGTTAGCGTCACTAGCCTCTCCTACTCAATTCCAACTATCACCTCCACGCGGTGAACCCTGGTAACCTGAGCAACTCTGTGGAAGATTGTGGTAACCAACCCCAGTGGGAAGCAGAGTCAGGGCAAACGAGAGTGGGAGAAATGGTCCTTCGAAGATTAGGGGGTTGGGCAAAAGGTTAACGACCTGTTCCTTAAAAAAACTCATTGTAATGAAAGCACAAAGTGGAAAAGCCGGACTGTTTAATTCACGACGACCTAGCAAACGACAACGGAATAACGATTTACGGATATGCACATGGAATGTACGAACCCTTTATGCCCCAGGTGCTCTTAGACTGCTAACACAAGAACTTGATAAAATGAAAGCCGATGTAGTAGCGATTCAAGAGATAAGATGGACTGGTTCAGGAATCATCGAGAAAAGAGACTACATTATATACTATAGCGGACATAGCAGCCGACACGAGTTTGGTAGTGGTTTTCTAGCCAGTAAAAAAGCAAAGTAATTAGTCCTTAACTTTAAACCCATAAACAACAGAATATGTTATCTGCGTCTTAAAGGAAAATTCTTTAGTTATAGCTTACTTAGTGTACACGCACCTACGGAAGAAAAGGAGGATAATAAAAAAGATGAATTCTATGACACCTTAGACAAAGAATATGATCGATGTCCACGTTATGACGTGAAAATCATTGCTGGAGACTTTAATGCAAAAATTGGCAAAGAGCAATTTTTCCAGCCAACTATAGGACGTGAGAGCTTACATGAAGAGTCAAATGATAACGGTTTGAGACTAATAAACTTTGCAAGTACTAAAAACATGATAGTAGGAGGAACAATATTTCCCCATAAAATAATACACAAAGGAACATGGAAATCCCCTGATAACGAAACCATTAACCAGATAGATCACATCCTGATAGATGCAAGGCACTCTTCCGATCTCATAGACGTCAGAAGCTACCGAGGCCCAAACATTGACAGTGACCACTTTCTTGTAATGGCAAAAATCAGAGGAAGAATATCAAACCTAAAGAAAGATAAACACACGAAACAAGACAGAATTAATGTTGATAATCTGCGCATTGAAACCGTTGCGAGAGAGTATAGGAGACAAATGGACGAAGAAATGGAGAGCCTGGAGGTGGGGGAAAACGTAGAGGAACTGTGGACAAAATGTAAAAACATAATAACTGAGAAAGCAACAAAAATATTGGGGAAAACCAAACCAGTTAAAGAAAACGAATGGTTTGACAAGGAGTGCCAAGAAGCAACAGATAACAAAAACAGGGCATACCTAAAGACAAATCAAGCTGGATGCACAAGAAGAGCAAAGGAAGAATACCGGACACTAAGAAGAGAAGAAAAACGATTACATAGAAGAAAAAAAAGACAATTTGAGCAAAAGCAATTGGAAAGCACAGAATTTCTAAGAAATCAAAATGAAACTCGAAAGTTCTACAGACATCTAAACAAAATGCGCAAAGAGTTTAAGCCAAGAATAAGGAGCTGTAAGGATGTAGAAGGAAACATCCTAAATGATACGGCCTCAATCCTAAACAGATGGGTTGAATTTTTCGATGCAAAATTTAATGGCCATCATATCGAAGAAGCAGATAACACCCTAGCAAATCGAAATGATTGGAATCCTTTCAACCCAAACGAAAGACCACCTACCATCGAAAACGTTGCCCAAGCCATTAAAAAGCTTAAAAATAATAAATCACCAGGAGTTGATCAAATTTGCAGTGAGCTCTACAAAAATGGTGGAGATGCCCTACTACAGACACTGCATAAGCTTTTACTTCTTGTTTGGCATAATGAGACCATGCCTTGTGAATGGTCTCAAGGCGTGATATGCCCGTTACATAAAAAAGGTGACCAGCTCCAGTGTGACAACTATAGAGGTATAACCCTGTTAACAACTGCTTACAAAATACTAGCAAATATTCTCTACGAAAGGTTGCAAGTTTACACAGTATGCATAGTTGGTAAATATCAAGTTGGATTGACTCCAGAAAAATCAACAATTGACCAGATTCATTCAATAAGACAGATTCTCGAGAAAACATTAGAATTCAATATTGAAACCCATCACCTATTCGTCGACTTCAAGGCAGCATATGACAGTGTCAAGAGAACAGTGCTATACCAATCAATGCATGAGTTTGGTATACCAGAGAAACTTATCCGACTAACGAGAATGACAATGTCTAACTTAGAAGCCACTGTTAGAATACAGGGAGAGAGTTCTAGATCCTTTGAGATAAAGGATGGACTCAGACAAGTAGATGCTCTGATTTGCCTCCTATTTAATATTGCCTTAGAAAAGGCATTCCGAGATACACGAATTAGGGACGGCGGTACTATTTACAATAGATCGATACAAGTCTTAGCATATGCTGATGACATTGACATAATAGGGCGTAGCAAGCGAGATGTTGAGCAATATCTCCTAGAATTGGAAACAGCGGCGAAACAGGTCGGTCTAGTCATCAACGAAGACAAAACCAAGTACATGTTGGTTACAAAGGATCCGATAGCAAATGAGGAACGAGAAACAGTCTTTGGAAGTCATACCTTTGAACGTGTTGACAACTTCACATACCTTGGGTCGCTATTGACTGCTACCAATAAAACAAGCGAAGAAATCAAAAGACGAATAAATCTTACAAATAGAGCATACTATGGACTCCAAAAGCATTTCCACTCAAGAAACATTCAAAGAAGAACTAAAATTATTATATACAAAACATTGCTGAGGCCGGTCCTCACATATGGAGCAGAAACATAGATATTAACGCAGAAAGATGAAAGACTTTTGGGAATATTTGAGCGTAAAATACTCCGCAAAATATTTGGAGCTGTAAACGACCAAGGGCAGTGGCGCAGAAGATATAATTTTGAATTGTATCAGCTCTTTGATGAGCCAGATGTCATAACGTTCATTAAAACACAGCGACTTAGATGGGCTGGACACATAATACGAATGCCGGAAAATACCATTGCTAAAAAGCTAACCACGGGAACACCTGTAGGAACAAGAAGCAAAGGCCGACCGCGAATTAGGTGGTTAGATGGAGTAGAAACCGACTTACGAATATTAAAAATCAGAAGATGGCAACATGTTGCCAAAAACCGAACAGAATGGCGACGAATCTTAGAGCAGGCCAAGATCCACAGAGGATTGTCGAGCCAAAGATGATGATGATAAATCGGAGACTCCCATGTGTTAATATTTCTAATATTTAAAATTAAAAATAATCCATTATTGCAATATTCAGAAAGTCGAGCATAAAATCTACATCTTCTAAAAATGTGCATTTTTAAATAATAAAATTATTACTCTTATATTGTGTAAATAATTTTGACTCAGAAAAAGACTTCTTTATTGAATATTTACAATAAATAAATCCTTTGACGAACTATCAATAAAGAATTAAAATCAAAAATGCAGATCAATCAAAAATTGAAGCTCATTCGTCAATCAGAATACTAAGTTATTTTATTTTTAACTTCAACCGATCGCCCGACTGTCCGCCGTTCCGAAAGAGTCATATGTTACTTTTAGTTCTACAGTAGTCTCTTAGATCATATAATTGTCTTCGTCGACGTGAAGTGTTCGTTGTTTCTCTGTTTACGTCTACATAAAACGTAGTTTTTTTTAATCAATCATCAACTAGTTGACTTCTCAGTGAGAAACCGTAGAATCGTTAACGACAAATAAATGGTTAAATAAAACAGTTCGTTAATGCAACGCTCATTTCTACAGAACGTAACTAGTTTGGTATGCCATGCATATTGCATGGGTTAGTGGGTTGTTCTTTCATAAAGCATATTCAATAAAGACAGTGCTAGTAAAGCATTAGGAAAGATTTGGTGTTGTAGATAAAATAAGTATCTACACAATAGGACAAACATGAAGAATATCCTTAAAATGTAAGAGAGTGTATAGCATAGATTGCTAGTTACAAAATATGAGAGCTCTTACCTGTAATATAAGAAAGTCTTAACAGTAACGATTCAAAAATATATCCAAAAGTACAAAAACGATTTATTATAGAGAAAAAGAGAGAAAAGCAAATAGCATAAATAAAATCAGTACAAATACATAAAACACTAGACAAGATTCCTACTACTAAATACTACTTACTAGTTAAGTCTTTCAAAAAAATGTTTATGTGCGCTATTGTCTATCCAAGTTGTTATCACGAAGATCCTGGATCAAGAGCTGCGGAGATGTGGTAACCATGTGTCAAAGGCCACCCAGAGAACCATGCAAAACTTCTAAGACTTCTGGTGTATACAAAACAAGGCCACTACTGTATTATAATTAATATGTATCTGTGATTATAATAATATATTGCCGTTATAATAACAGCTGGACAAATCGTTGACCGGGTTCCGGTGCATTTATCCTCCACTCGCTTTCGGGAAAAATTTTTGTAAATCTTGAAAATATACATTATTTAAAGCTATTTAAAAAAAAATTTGCGGAATTTCCATTTGTTTAAATAAAAAACGACTTTGAAAATTAAAAATTTCACACTTTTTGGGCGGCCATATTGAGAGTTGACTGCGACGTTTCCAAATCTATAAAAATGTGTAGTATCGCAAGTATTCTCTATACTTTAATTTTTATGATATATTTTTTAAGGTAATACTTCTTTTTACGTAATATACATTCATAAACACTTATTACTCTGCTCATCGACTTATATGCATACTATTTTAGAATATAATGATAATCTAAATGCAGGAATTAAACATAAATACTAGATAATAATGTAAAATAAAACTGATAAATAAATTCTGTATTATATTTAACAAATTTTATAAATTACTAAAATCAATAAACTCAATTTTTAAAGAAAAAAAAATAAGTTTTCCTAAATTTTAAAGAACTGAAATTCTTATTACTCTTTATAAGTAATTCTGCTTGTTCATTGGCGGATTAATACCTCTATGGAAGGTTGTCATTCCACTTATCCCTTGCTATTTTGATGACACTGGTCTCCTTCATTCTGCGTATGTTGTTATTCCATTCTATTTTTCTATTTTGTGTTAATTCATTTATAGACTGTACGTTACATTTTTTTCGTATGTCATCACTTTAATTTAACGCAACCTGAGCTAACCCATACTAACCTAAACTAACCCAACCCAACCTAACCAAACCTCAATAAAAAACCAATTAACATAAAATATATTAGTGGGTATACTACTCCTACGGAGCAAGGCTAATCGAGACCCTACGGGAGTCACTAGGATATATAGCGGCTCATGAAGGAAAATTTACATAACTAATTAACTAACTAAATCAATCTAACCTAAGCTAATCTAATTCAACCTAATCTAAAAAATCATACCATACAAGATACCAGATATACAATATTAAGAAATTTATTTAGATGGTGGTTGAAGACATAATTTATAAGTTGTATACTGGATAATATTATTGAAAAATAATTATATGAGGGTATTTTTAAGAATTTAGCATAAGAATTAAGTTTAAGAAGTTTTTTTTATTTTATTTAATATGTTTGAGTCAGCCATGTGCATATGCAACCAAACATACACTGTAGTGTCAAAGTCAAAAAGTTATTTATTTTTGGAATGTTAATTTAGAATATAATTGTGGATGTAGAATAGTAAAAATATATTTCATATAAATGTTTAAGTTACATATAATAGTGTAGTTCTGATCTGGAGAGCCTAAAGTCAAGTAAATTGTAAATAGAAAGTTCTAGAAATGTCAATGGGACTATATGCATAATACATCACAGACAAAAAATCACAGAATTTTCAGATAGATCAAATAAAATGATTCGAACATTACTTATTGCTAGATTATTCTGGAAACAATGAAAAACATATAAAAAACCATTTGGAGGAGAAGAGAGTTATCAGTCGGTCAGTATGATCAGTTATCAGTTAGAAGTCAGTTAGTTAGTTAAGTGAGTCAGTAAAGTTATAATTCAAGAATTTAGTTACAACAAGATTATTCATTGAGTTAAGTGAGTTAGTTAGAAGAAATTAAATCAGTTACAAGATTATTATTGAGGAGTTAGTTATAACAATTCAAGGATTATTAAGTCAATTACATGTGATTATTAATTACAAAGAATGATTAACAAGAATTTATGAGGTAATGAAGAGATTATTAGCTAGAAGAAGGCATTGACTAAGTTAAATGAATTATTAAGTTAAATACAGTTGAAGATTAATTATTACTACAGTAATATAGTGACAGTTTTGAAGTTAATTCATTGAACTAAGCATTCAGTAATACAACCACAAGATCCAGTATATTTCAAAGTACATTATATGGAAATTACAAGGATTTAAATTTATATATTTATATGGTGAGTGGAGATAATTAAGAAGAAACATATTATAATAGTTGGATAACCAAGGCTTAGTAAGAAAATATCGAGTGGTGATAATAAATTAAATTTTGGAAAAACTTTAGGCTTTCAGTGAAAGAAGGTACCAAATTTTGTTAATAATTTAATAATTGTAAGAATTTCAAATTGTAGATAGATTGTTTTAAATTGATATTGCTTATATTAGATAGATAGGTTTGTTTCATAATAGTTATAATAAAGATAATTTATAAAAGTACTTAAAAACTAATTCTTTGAGAACCGCGATAAAAACCCTATACTTACATATATCATTCAAATTTACTCATAGCTCATACAGAGACAACACATCATAACAATTTATATATATATATATATATATATATATATATATATATATATATATATATATATAAACTAGTTATACCTCTGTCTAATGCAATCTACTATGTTCTTAAACGTATCATGAGCATTGCGTCCATACAATGCATCCCACATTAAATCCCTAAATTTGAATAAATAAATTATATAATTTAATTGGTAATAAACACACAGTAATTGCATTTCTTTTTAATTTCAGGTGAACAAGGCTCCTGTATTGAATTCTAATTTGGCAGTTTTTGGTGTTGCAAATTATTTTTACATTTGGCATATTATGTAGATTATCTCATTCTTATATGATCAAAATAAATATCATTAAAACATATCAAAGGTATTATTATATATTAAATATTTTAGTCAACAATTTTAAATATCATATCCCAGCGTAAATAAATATCTCAGAGAGAATGAACGAGCGTTAAGAGTACGAAATTGGGAAACCTAGCCGAAAAATTGGAAGGAATAAAAGTTGATCCTAGAATAGGCCAACATCCACTATGGGTTGTAGTATGTAGTAAATATTATTTTAAAAACGCAGATTTCTAAATATAGATAGGCAGCTTTCCCAAGGGTATAACTAATATCAAAATTTGCAAAAAATTTAAACAAGGTTTGTTCTGTTCATCTTTATAAACATGTCAGGCAACAAGAAGTATTTATTTATTTTTATTACAAAAAATGGAAAAAAAATAACGAATTTTAAAGCTTAAATTAAAATGTCATTACCATCGTCACCATCAGTTGTAAACTACGTGCTTCTTTTATAAAATTATTAAAACATTCCATTATGTTACAAGAAATGGCGTACCGTATTTTTGACAGTTTACAAGAGAACTTAATTTTGTTTGAGTTTTTTTTGTTGTTTTGAGTACTTTTTTACTTGATATCATGCTGAAGTCACACTACAGTTTTTCTTTTAAAAACCAACCAATATGATTTAAAAAGAAGATTTTTAATTCTTAGAAGGGTTTATTTCAGTCATGCATAGAACTCATTGTATTATAAGCAAACCACTTGGGTTTAAAATACTTATCATCACCAGATTTTTTATTTGTTTTTATAATTCTTTCTTTAATAAAATCGTAAAATTCTGTTTTTTATTTTGTAACGATAAGACTACCAAAGATAATACCCCAATCAACTATCAACTTATCGTGTATGCTTTGCCCAGATCAGTCTCTTAAGTGTAAATTCCTTTTGTTTTAAACTATGATTAAAACAATAAACACTTAGCTGCTAGCAAATAACACAATTATTTAACTAATCTTATTTAACAATCGTAAAATAGTTTCGAAACCCTATGAATAGATATCATATAAAACATTATATTTAAATAGCAAAAAGAGACGTCAAATAAACGTCAAAGTCTAAACACGCATTTTAAATTTCCTCACGGATTTTTAAGATTTAAACAGTGTTAAATAGATAAATTCATTCATTGACGAGTTAAAAATACGAAGCCATTCCCACTCAGGTAGCCTACGAGTAAACATTACCGTGCCTTATCGGTAATAATCGATTTCTACCAGTTTACGAACCAGTAATAATTATGTGAAAATTCGAATTATTTTGTGTGTTATGGAAACAGCGATTATTATTGGACTATAATATTATTATATTCAACTGACGGAAAACTGCAGATACAGGTAACTGTTATATTCCTATTATTTTATCCACAGTGTCCTACTAGGACGTCTGTTGCAATATTCAAAATTAAGTGAAGTGTTTTTGGTATCCAGGAACACTCACAAAAATGAACCAAAACCAAAACCTCATAACTCCACAAGTCCACCCCACGAAATCATATGTCGCTGCTACTTTATCTAAACCTTCACCTCCTACTTTCCCACGTAAGGAGCAAGCCATTTTAATGCACGCTATTCGAAATACTGTTTTATTTGACTATGTTAAAGCTATAGGGGACATTGTTATCCCAAAAAATATTACATTTGCATCACGTATCCCAAATAACCGCATCTGTATTTATCTTTTACATATATATATATATATATATTATATATATATATATATATATATATATATATATATATATATATATATATATATTTCGCATATAAAAACACATCAAAATATCTCTATCAACTCTACAGTAGTTCCCATCAGAAGACTTATCACCCCAGCTAAACGCCTTCTTATATTTAACGTATCTCCTTCAATTCCACATTCCATAATTGAGAAAGCCCTTAAAGATATTGGATTACAGCTAGTCTCTCCTGTGTCATTTGTGAAATGTGGTGCACTCGGAGAAGGTTATGCACACATAATGAGCTTCCGAAGAGTAACGTATATTATCCCCGATAAGGAGAACTTTTCAGTAGATAGTAACTTTGCGATTACATACGAAAACACTCCTTATAGAATATTTATTTCTACGGATAAATTGCATTGTTTTTTATGTAAAGAGGTCGGACATACCGCTGACTCATGTACCAATAATCTAACTTTTTTTTCTCAAACTGAACTACCCTATCTAGAGCCCTCTTCATCTGAAACTACTGATATAATTTCTGACGTAAGCACTCCTGTTCAATTAGACCTAACTACCCCAAAGTGCACAGAAACCCCTACTGAAATAGATACTGAAACTATACACCCATCAATTCCACCCACACAAGGACAAAAAAGAGCTATATCACCAGACAGCAATTCTGATATTCCTTCTCTTTTATCTTCAGCAAGTACACCCGAACCAGCGTCTAACCAAAGTCCAGCGTCTAAAAAAAAATTACCGTAATTGAAGGTGCTTTTGATACTATAAGTAGGCAATATTTATTAAACAAACTTATCCTTCTTAATATTAATGGTAATATATTTAACTTTATACGAAATTTTCTATCTTCTAGATTGAACGATTGAGTCTCTGTCAACGGTATTTTATCTTCTACTCATACTCAAACTGATGGCGTACCTCAGGGATCGGTACTAAGTCCTACACTTTTTAATCTAGCAATAAGTGATTTATGCTCTCATCTCATTTCCCCTATTAAACAAATCATGTATGCTGATCATGGACACAAATATTACTGTCATGGACAAAACTCTTTTACCACCTCGAAGCTTATTCAAACTGCTGTTGACACACTTTAAAAAAAAACTAGTGACATGGGATTATCTTTATCCTATGTAAAATCTAAAATTATAAACTTTAGTAGACGTCCCGCTTCTCTATCTCCACTTATTTAGATTAACAATGTCCCTCTTCCTGTTGTTAAACAATGCAAAATTCTCGGAGTAACGTTTGACTCACGACTAACTTGGAAGCAACATATATTTGCAATAAAAGGAGAAACGTGCAAAAGACTTAACATAATAAAAACTCTATCACATCATTATTGGGATCTGACGAAAAACTCACTTCTTAAAATATACAGATCACTAATACGTTCCAAGCTAGATTATGGTACTGGATTATGGTCACACACACACACACACACACACACATATATATATATATATATATATATATATATATATATATATATATATATATATATATCCGCGTCCAAAACATATATTAACCTTCTAAACTCAATTCATAACACAGCCCTTCGCCTTTGTATTGGCGCTTTTCGATCTAGTCCTGTAGATAATCTTTATTGCGAAGCTAACGAACCTCTTCTTTGTATAAGACGAAAACAACTGCTACTCTTTTATGCAGCATCGGTATCAGCTAACCCCTCTAATCCAGTGCATCCCTTATTTTTAATGTCCACGTATAATTTACACAATACCAATTCCTTACCACCAATAAAACCTATTTCACTAATTTTAGCACAAACACTTAATGATATCTCTCTTACACATACCCTTCCTCTTTATCCCCCTATATCTCCGCCTTGGATCATCTCCATGTCCAAATTTAACACCTTGCTCACCAACTTCGATAAAATAAAAATAAAAGAGATCATTATAAATGCATTTAAAGACATTATAAATACAAATAGTTACGACCTAATATTATACACGGATGCCTCAAAAAATGACACAGGAGTAGGCTGCTCTGTTACAACCTCTCATTCACTAATTAAGTCATTACTTATACCATCCGTCAGCAGCGTTCATACTGGTGAATTATTTAGTATATTGCAAGCTTTTAACCATATATATCCACCTACGATGCCATATGCACAGACTCTTTAGCATCAATCCATTCTATCAAAAATATATTTACCGATCATCCAATCGTCCAAAAGATCCTAGACTCTTACCAAATTATCTTATCCCAAAACATAACAGTTACCATAATTTGACTGCCATCTCACATTTGTATAGAAGGCAATGAAACTGCAGATCACTATGCTAAACTTGCTACAGCATCTCCTGAAATCACCGATAAAATTCAAATTTGTAAGGACCTAAAATCATATACTAAAAGAAGAACCAGGCTCATTTCTGGCTGTGCTACATTTCCTTAGAGATGAACACTTTTATCAAAAAATATAATTAGATTTTAATTTAGACATTGTGTAACATATTATTATCATTCCGTATTATTGTAACATATTCTTAATGTAAGACTTATTGTTGGTGTAATGAAAACTCATGTTATAGTACCTGTGTAAGTGACCATAGTAGCCGAGCACGTTAACTTCGAAATAAAAAAAATAGCAAAAAGAAGCCTACCTAATCAGTGCAAATTCGCGTTAACCTTGCGCAGCGACGTCACTCGCAGCTTAGTATTCACATTGCTCTTAATTGTATACATAAGCACTCGTAATTTAGTCATCCTAAATATAGATATTTTGCATATTATTTTACTGTCTTCATACATTTTAAATAAAAACGAATGTTTATAATGTTTTCTTAGTCAAATATATTTAATTTTTATGCGAATTAGAACAAATAAGGTATTAGTATAAAAATATAGCTACTTATTTAGGTACCTACATACTTCCACTTTTTATAAACTTTTAAGAAGGAACAAAATTTTTATATTATACATAATTGGTAAATATATAGTTAAGTTTAAATACTTAAAACAACCGTCACTTACACAAGTCAGATGCCAATTTTGAAAATAAATATTACGATCGCGTTAATATTCTTGCTAAATAACTATATATAAAGCAGTTTTAAAACAATTTGCGTTTAAAAATATAATACTATATACATTATGCAATAGTTTTTTCTATTTTTCTTTTATTAGTACGTGCTAAAATAATTTTTTTATTAAAATCTTTTATACGGAAGTACATACGCGATCGAAAAAATATTTTCTTAGCATCTTGAGGACAATCAATATTAATACTTGCAGATAACAGACTTGAAACATATTGTTTGCCAGTAAATATGGTATCTCCATTAAAGTTTTGAAAAATTTGCTCCAGTTTTTCCAAATGAGCCATAAATTCATTAGAAGGTTTACATAGTCCACCTTTTGTCAAATGATTGGTCCAGGTGTAAGACGTCGAACTTAGGTTAGTTAAATTTGGTAACTTGCCTTTAAGCTTGCTACAAATAAATCCTCCTAAATGTTCTAGTCCATCATATCTTAAATCATCGAGTTCTTCACAGAGGACTATGTCATCTCCATCCGTGGGATTGGTGTCAATGATTGTTTTTTTTAAAGCAAGCTTTTCTACCATACTACCGCTCATAGTTAATGTAGGAGTACCATCGTCTTCTACATTACAGTAATCTGAAAAAGCACCTTCATTTTTTCCCATTAAATAAGAACGCAGTCGGTATTTAAAATCTAAAGAAGTTGGATGATCGTTCAAACCACCTTTTGCTCTTATGACTCCAAAAAAATTCTCCAAGGGATCTTGGTTTAAGCGTCTCGTCAAAAGGTAGTTCATATTATAGCGTTTGCCTACATCTTCAAGCAGCAACTGCAGAGCCTTATTTGATATAAGAATACCTACAATGTTTTGTAAAATGTTATAAATGTGTTTTTACTTTAATATACTGTGTTACCTTTTTGGAATGGAAGCAATGATTTCTTGCCTTTAACGCGCATTGTTGAAATCATGTCAGACATTCTATTTAAAATATCATTTTGGGTTTCTAACTCCGAACCATATGCCCGGTTTCTGGTTCGAGTGTCGCTCACAGGAACGCTAACATTAAATACGTCAAACCAATCGTTCACCTATAACAAGTTAAAACAAATTAGTAATTAATGTTTACCTTACAAATTGTAACTCTTACTAGTTTAAAAAGATCTGCCAATTGTGTCCAATTTGTATCTTGATTAATGAGACCAAGCATGCCGCACCTACTAATAGCCTTCGATACCGTATGGGAGAATAATTTAGCGGCATATTTTACTTTCTGTCTTTGAGCTCCTCTCACATTAAGCTTTTCTTTATCCGTTTTGTGGGTAATTTTTAAATCAGAACCTGTTGTTGCATCGAGAACAGATTCAACACAGTCCTTATTCAGTTCTAGTCCATTAAAAATAAAACCTTCATCCACAAAATGATTTCTGATAAGCTTTAATAGGTGTGGCACGTCAGCAAAAACATAAACATTTTGACCATTGTGTGGGTTTTTAAAATAAGGTTTGGATTCTGTAATTTCCAATTCTGTGTGCAGTCCTCTATTTCCCCCCCTAAATCACAAACCATAGCTACTACTTGGAAACCTAGTGAAAATTTATAAGTAAATATAAGTGCCTAAATATGGTATGCTGCTACTCACCTGCTTCTTCTACAAATGTAATAATCTCAGATAGGATAGAAGAAGTCATTTTTGTGTCATAATTGTAATAGACAGGCTGTTTCCACTGTTTAAATAAACCTGTCAGCATTACGACTTGCACATATGCAAATGGCTGTAATACTTGGTCTTCAGATTTATCGTAGACATACTCTTTTTTGATTTTCATTTCATCAAATAATAAAGTACAAACTTTATCTTTCGTGCTAAAGCTGGAATATTCCACAATTTTAAAAGAGTTTTTTAATGTACCAGGCTGTATTTTAATGTTTTTCAACCAAGATTGCAATGTAGATACTGCTGGATACGGAAAATGTCTTTTTATCATGAGTCTGTAAGCTCGAGGTCCAGCTGAATATAATGATATGGCTTTTGAAATTTCGGATGTAGACCACAATATTCGTTTGTTATTTTTAATTTTTTTAATTTGATTTTTCGAAAAAATATTTTCTACGGCCGAAATAGTGTTTTCCAATGCAGACACCTTTGCTGTTGCCGCATTTAGTTGTTGCTTTAGAAGTGAAATTTCATTAATCAGTTCTTGATTTCCGTTTATTAGTGGTTCTGTTTGTATGCTAAAAATATTTTGTTTTTAATATGTATTTATAATTACCGTAAATTAAATAATAATTTTGCTTTGGAGCTTTATGACACGCTCAATAATTTTAAATTTTAAAGCATAAATTTACCTTTTCTCTGCAGTATTATTGTTAAAACCATCACCATGAATAAAACTTTGAGAGTTATCTTCAGTGCCTACTTCTTTAATGTTAGCCCCAGAGCCTTCAAGTTTGCTACGGAAATTAAATAAGCAATAAGTAAATGATTTCTAAGAAGTTCTATAGAAGCTTATATCTAGAAAAAAGTAACATTTAACTTACTTGCTTAATAATTCATCAACGAGTTGTTTTCTTTGCCTTTTTTTTAATGCGCCATCGTGGCTTGTGGTAACCTCAGGTTTCATCATAGGCAAATTCTTGTTGGGAACAACATCGTTTTTCAAACCCCGATAATTTTTCGGCCGATAATTTAGCAGTTGATGTTTAAGATTTACATAAAAGTCAGTCTCTGTAAAATGCTTTGAACAAATATAAGCCGTCTTTGGGTTAAATTTATCTTTCCTACCGGTGGCGTGCACCCACTGTTTAATTAGATTTTCCTCTTTAGGGAAACGAAAAAACCTCGTGCCAGGGCAAGGATTTCGCTTGCTCTGGTTATCAGAGGAACAGCCAAATACCGCACAACGCATATCGTAAAAATTAAAAATATAATTGTGAGAAAACTCCGAAACCGATAACTTCACTCTTCGGTTGCTAGTTTCTAACTAATGCTGCTACCCAGCATTACTTAATTGAATACTTAGCCAAAAACTGAAACCTCGAGTATAAAACCCTTTTAGAAGGAAATATTATACAACAAACAGACTACCGAGTTTTTACGTGAGGTGCACTCGGGAGCTTAGATTAAAATTGCGTTGTTCCGGTTTTAAGTCTCCTAATACTTGACAAATTCCCAGAACCAAGCGGTCGGGATCACAATGAATTTTGATTCATTTATTATTGTATTATTAGCTTTTATTACATCATGTACTTTGTAAAGGACCGCTTAGGTATCATTTATGAATAAATTTTTGAATGTTTTCACACGTTTTTGTAAGTACACAAAAATGCTCAATGCAAATTACAGGTATCGCAAGAAAAATTGTATTGTCTCTTACATATTTCTTCTCAAATTTAAGAAAAAGTAAAAATTTCTATCTGAATATAAAATTCGGTAGCGATACATCGGTAGAAAAGCGGCGAAATCAGTAGGTTTGGGAACACTGCTGCTACCTGCTACGCTGCAACTGACGTCACGCTCTGGCCGAAGATCGAGCGACCGTGCGCAATATGATACCTCTGTAGTTTATTATACCATGCTACCTAATGCTTTACATTAAATAAATTTGGAAGTGATACTTATGGCATCGATAAGCTGCTTGCTTATAATTAGTTGTTTATGTTCGATGTCCTGCCTCCAGATTCAGATTATGTGAAAAGGTCTTACAATATACAGCTGCTATTAATTTCCATAAATTATTTCATAAATTATTAGATAAAGTTCTAGAAATATCCCATAAACTAAAATATTAAATAGCCTGTATTAGAGAAATATCAAAGAGGGTTTACCTTTTTTGCCAATTATTTAAGCAAGGATAAAATGAAATAGAATAGAATTACTATTAAAATGAGCTAAATTTTGTTAGATTCCTACATGCATAGAATTGACAACGTGGCCTTTGAAGAAGTGAGGTTACGAATATTGAAAATTCTGTCAGAATTATAGAATAAATATTACAATGAAAGTACTCTCCCCAAAAGAATTCCAATAAAGCTTATAATAATTTCTACCTTCTTTTAAAAATTTTAATTACTGACAATAAAGAATATTCCCACTACGAAAGGTAATTGACAGAAAGAACGCAGAAAGTAAGAGAGAGTTTATAATGAAGTATAGCACATATGTCATAGGATATATGCCTATGATGGAATTATCTCTTCGGTCAACATAGAACAAAATATTTACTAGCGTACATTAGAGAGGGCGAATATTTATTCTACCGGAAAGAAAGGGAGGAAAAAGAAAGAGAGAGGGCGAATATTTATTCTACGGAAGAGAAAGAGAAGGGGAGCGCCAACTGCTTTTTGAAGAAAAAATAGTAAAAAGAAACCGAATTTAAAGGAATTATTAAATTATATACCATTAAATATAAATTATATAACTATTAAATTATATATATATATATATATATATATATATATATATATATATATATATATATATATATATATAATAACATAATTATTTAAATATCAACTAATAAAAATGTGACGTTCATAACATTACAATTTTTCTTTTAACTTATATACAACTGGTGTCAAATATATGGGCAATTATTTTATAGGAATCCATTTTTTAATCCCATTTTTATAGTTGCCGTCCTTTGGGTAACACGATGGACCATGGCATGTTTCTTATGAAAAAGTGATTTCAGTTAAATTATCCACAAATTTGTAGAGAGGTAGCTTTGTTTATGCTGATCAAAAGTTTTTATTTCACTAAGACACAAATCAATGGTTTTTTATTAGAGAGATTTAAAGAGTAGGTTTTAAGTCCTTTTGAATAATACATATTTGTAAAAGATACAGAGTTTCAGATGATGCATTCAACTAACTACAGAGAGTGATTTTACTATATTAAAGTATGCCCGAAAATACTTCCTTTTCCGAGATATTAGGCTGTTGAATTTTTTTCTTACGAGCTAATGATTTATTTCTTATCCTAAAACTGGCTGATAAATTCAAATAAAATTAGGTAGCTACTACCTGAAATTTCTAATGTCTTTTTATCAAAAACCAAAAAACAAAACTTTTCTTTTTCTTCTTCTTCTTTATCTTCCTTCTTGTATGTAGCCAATCCTGTTTCTTCTTCGATTAGCTTCCTTAATTGTTTAAACTATTGCACCATACGGAAAAGCGACGGGATTAGATGAAATACCGAGTGAAATAATAAAGCTCTTCGAAAGTTCAGGTAAAATATCTCTCCTGAATTTGTTTAATAAAATTTATGAAACTGGCTATGTACCAACGGATTGGCGGCTGTCGACTCTTGTGACGATACCTAAAAAAGCAAATATAAAAATATGTAGTGACTACCGAACCATCAGCTTGATGAGTCATGTTTTAAAGATATTTCTACGAATTTTGCACTCTAAGATGTACCAAAAAATAGAACAACATGGTGACACACAGTTTGGATTTCGCAATAACCTTGGAACAAAAGAAGCACTATTTAGTAGTCAGGTTATGGTAAAGAGATGGAGAGATGTCGGACATCCAGTTTATATGTGTTTTATTGACTTTGAGAAGGCCTTTGATTGAGTAAAACATACTGAAATGATAGCCATTCTTCAGCAGGTAGGTATTGATGATAAAGACCTTAGGATTATTAAAAATCTTTACTGGCATAAACGTGCAAACATTAGTATTGGCCGGGACACTTATGAAGTGCATAAGCACTTATGAAGAATACGAAGAGAAGTAAGGCAGGGCTGCATTTTGTCCCCGCTACTATTTAACATATATTCTGAGTTCGTTTTCAATAAAGCAGTGGATAATGTTTAATGTGGTATAAAAATGAATGGCGTCAATATTATTAACTTGAGATATGCGAATAACACAGTGTTAGTTGCAAGCAATTACGAAGAACTTCAACATCTAATTGGTAGGATTATCACAAGGTGTGATGAATATGACCTTGAGCTAAACACCGCAAAGACAAAGGTGATGGTCGTCAGTAAAACCCCAATACAACCGGAAGTGGTAACAGCTTATGGTGAGCAACTAGAGAGAACTAACAGTATCACTTACCTTGGATGAAATCTAAATGAGAACTGGGACATGAGCAAAGAAATTAGAATGCGGATAGAGAAGGCCAGAGCTGCATTCTTTAAGATGAAGAAACTGTTATGTGAAAAAAATAAAACTTTAAGTCTAAAAATTAGTTTAGTGAGATGTTATGTGTTCTCTACTCTTTTGTATGGTGTCGAAGGTTGGACTTTGACGGATGCACTTCTCAAGAAACTGAAAGCCTTTGCAATCGGTCTTTAAAGTCGTTAAGACAGTTAAAAATCGCAAATGTAAATATTTTGGCCATGTTATGCGCCGCTCATAGATATATAATATACTTCATTTAATAATACAAGGGAAGGTAGACGGAAGAAGAGAACCAGGTCGAAGAAGAACGTAGAGAAAGCGTAGAAACCGGAGAGATTGGTCTGGAAACAGATCCTCTGCATCTCTTTTCCGAGCCGCCGTCAATAAAATTACTATAGCCAATTTGATACCCAATACTCGATAATCGAGCCTGGTACATGAAAAAAAAGATTGCACCATATTTTTCTTGGTCTGCTAATACTTCTTTGTCCATTTGGTAACTTATCTTGTGCTATTTGTACTATTCTCTCCTCTGCCATTCTACTTATGTATTCGTTCCACTCCTGTGTCCCTTTGGTCGCCCATCCATTTATGTCTTCTAAATGATATTTGTCGGAGTATTATTATCTCAGTTGTTTCTAGTAGTCGTCTCATTTTATGTGTCAGGTCTTGTCTCCGCTTGTACGTTAATATAGGTCTAATTGCTGCTTTATAGATTTTTGTTTTTGTGTCTTGTCTTAGGTTTTTATTCCTCCAGAATGTATTATTAAGAGATTCCGCCGCCTTACTTGCTTTTAAGCTTTGTGTTCGTACTTATTCTTTAACATCTCCGTTACTAGTTATATCTTGTGATGTGGTTAGATCTGAGATGTTTAGTTAGTCCATTATATGTTTCATTAGCGATATGTATTCTTATCTTAACTTCTACACCGACATTGTTATCAGCGGTAATTATTAAGCCATATGTAAAATTTTTCTCGCTTTCAATGTTATTACCCGGTAGTTTTTACATTGAAACTGATTTCCCTTTTTATCTAGTGGGATAATTACTTCGGTAATCCAGTCTTGTGGCAGTTGCTTATTATTATTCCATATGTTTATAATTAGTTCGTGTATTGCATTCAATAGGAAGTGTCCGTCTTTCATTATTACTTCTGAGCTAATGTTGTCTTATCCAGGTGACTTGTTGTTTTCAGTATGGTAACTGCTTCTTGCATTTCAGCTACTGAAGGGAGGGGTTGTTTCTTTGGTATCCGTTTGATCCAGTATAATTTCATCATTTAGTGGATACTCGTTTTTTTTTTCAAACTTTTCTTTGAAGAATTCTGGTTATCTGTGTAGAATTTCACTATGTTAAGTTACTATATATAGTTCTTTGTCTCTGCACATCATTGTTATTGGTTTAAATTCTTTTCTGCTTTTGTTAAGTTTTTGGTAGAATTTTCTCGTTTCTGATGGTTTATTTAGTTCTTCCATTTCTTGAAGTTATTTTTCTATGTGTTCCCTTCTCTTTTTGCGATGTATTTTCTTCTCTTTCCTCCTTAGCATATTATATTTTTCCTTTGCCTTTCGTATTCTATGTCGTTGTTGTAGTCATTGATATGCATTATTGTTTCGCTCTGTTATCAAATCACTATCCTTCAGTTGATTTGAGCTTTTTTTGTAGGCCCAGGGTCTCTGTGGCCGCGTCTTGCATGATGTTTTTACACACTTTCCATTTTTTGTTTATATCTTTGTGCTTTTGTCTACTTTCCACCTTTCCTCCTATATATTTTTTGTATTTTACCTTTTTGCTATTGTCCGCTTTTTTTTACCTTATATTTTTTAATTTTAATCCCTTTTCTTTTTTCATGTTTGAGATTCTGACTCTTATTCTACTCTCCACTAGGCAGTGATCCCTGTCTGCATTTATCCCTTGTCTGCTGCATACATTTATTACGTCTGAGTGATGTCTAGAGTCAATAATAACATGATCGATCATGTTTACTGTAACCCCATCTGAAGATCTCCATGTTCCCTTGGGAATATTTTTTCGCTGGAAGCATGTGCTGGCAATGACCATGTTCAGGGAAGTTGCTAGATTTATTAGTCTGATACCATTGTCATTGGATACCTTATGAAGGCTGTGCTTACCTACAGTTGGTAGGTATTGTTACTCTTTTCCTATTTTTGAGTTAAGATCACCATAAATAATTTTGATGACATTCTTTGGGCATGAATGGTATGCAGCTTCTAGTTCTTCATAGAATTTTTCTTTGACATCGTCTTCCTTTTCCCCTGTAGAGGCATGCACATTTAAGATGCTATAATTAAAAAATGTTCGCTTTATCTCAGGATGCACATTCTAGAGTTTATTGCACGAAATTCTTTTACGAGGTGTTTAACCTTTTTATTTCAGATGAAACCAGTACCTAGTGCTTGGTGTTTAGCGTCGCAACTATAGAATATAATGTGGTGTCTTCTGTCAATGGTGCCACTTCCGGTCCATCTCATTTCCTGAAGAACTGTTATATCTATGTCATATCCATTCAGTTTACCAAGCAGATTTTGCAGGGCTCCCGATATGTATAGGTATCGGATGTTCCATGTCGCGATTCTTAAATCATCTTCTTTCTTGAGTGCTTCTCCTATTGGAGATTGAATATCATTATGGCGATTCTAATTTTATTTACTGCTGTTCTGAATAATTCGTTAGTGATACAGCCAAACCACTTTCTTAAATTTCTCATCCGGGACATTCTTCTACGGCCCGGATTTCTGCGTCCTTGGATCTTTCCTTGCATTATATTTTGTAGGAACGTGTAGTTTTGTCCTCTCATCAGGTGGCCGAAGTATTCAAGTTTTATCTTTTTTATATTCATAATAACTTCTGGATCGTTATTTATTCTGCGTATTACCTCTTCATTTGGAATTCTATCCACCCAACTTATTTTTAGTATACGGCGGTAGCACCACATCTTAAAGCTTTCAAGATTTTTAATATTCCTCTGTTTAAGAGTCCATGCATCAACACCGTAAAGCAAAGTACTGAATATATAGCATTTTAACATTGTAAGTCATAGATGAATACTAATATCATAATTACAAAATAATTAATATTGTTCTGAAGCTATTTTCTTGTGGCATTGTAAATTAATTACTATTTATAACTGGGAATAAGCCACATTAAAGATAAAAATACATTTATTTGACGTTTCAATTTCCAATTCGGAAATCGTTCTCAAAATACAAATAGTAAATTAAACAAATTTTGTTTTTTGTTACATAGTGAAAAAATTCTTCTGCTAATTTAATTTTATCTGACTCATTTATATTGACAATTCAGACATACATTATGCATTTTAAAGTAGACGACTTTAAAATGATATTGCCAATATTGTTGAGTTGCGCTCCTGGGACGACTTTACTTATAAGATAGTTCATTCGATTACATGAAATCAACTTTAACTTGAGAATATCCGTCAGAAAAAATCATAGCATGTAATTCGTCTTTAAAAAGACAAACACATGACATGATGACAGTAAAATTCTCCTGTTAGTGATTCCATAGTAAATTATGAGGGAAAAACCAGGAAAAAAACCTCATAATACTATCCCGACATTGTAAGTATTTGTTCGTGAATTTAGTTTACCTTCAACAAACATCAAAATTCTGATTTTATGTTACGTTATTTAAAAAACATAAATGATGTATCCTCTATATGTTACTGACTTACTAATACTGGTATTTTCTTATTAATAACTTCCTCTTTCAATATTGGTAACCAGATCCTACTACATTCTGCCGAGGAATTTGCGACACAATTGGCCTCATTTAGCATAATTAGAGCCGCTTCTTTGATTTTTCTTTTTTACCATCCGTTTCTTTTAGGACTATATTTGAATTATTCCATTGAACTCTATGTTCATTATCCCATGCGTGTTTACATATTTGAGATCTATCAAATTCTCTATTTTTAATATAAGATTGATGTTCACTTATTCTAACATTTAATGGCCTTGATGATTCACCTAAATAAAACTGATCGCATTCACAAGGTATTTTATAAATGCAATTCTTTGTCCTTTCTTGTTCATTGTTAGGTTTGGTTTTGGACAAAATAGATCTCAACGTGTTTGTTGTTTTGAATGTTGTTGAAATGTTGAATTTATTTCCTATCCTTTTAAGTTTTTCTGATAATCCTTTTATGTACGGTATTGTTATTTTCCTCATATTATTCCTTGTGTATGCTGTAGGATCTCGTTCTAAGTTGTTCTGTTCTATTCGATCGATTGTTGAAAATTCCTTATTTATAAACGATAAAGGATAATCATTTTTTAATAAAACAGATGTTAACAAATGTTTCTCCTCCAAGAACGAATTTTCGTTAGAACAAGTAATTTTGGCTCTATCGTATAAGGATTTAATTATTCCCTTTTTTACATTAATATTGTGATTTGATTTGAAATTTAAATATCTGTTGGTGTGTGTTGGTTTTCTATACACCTGAGTCTCATATTCAGTATCGTTCTTAGAGATCAAAACATCCAGGAAAGGTAGCGTGTTATTATATTCCTTTTCCATGGTAAATGTTATTGTCTCTTCTTTATCGTTTATATCGTTTAGGAATGTGTCCAACAACTCTGATCCATGAGGCCATATTGAGAATACATCATCTACATACCTCCACCATACTGTGGGTTTGAAATTTTGTTTAGAAATGATATTTGTTTCAAAATCTTCCATAAATATATCGGCTAAGAATGGAGATAAACTAGAGCCCATTGCTAGACCAAAATTTTGTTTATAGAATTCATTATTTAGTTGAAAATATGTATTATCAGTACATAATGTTAATAACTCAATTATAGCCGATATGTTTAGTCTTGTTCTAGTTGCCAATGAATCATCACCCTCTAATTTTGTCTTGACTATACTTAAAGTCTTATTTAATGGCACATTCGTAAATAAACTATTTATGTCAAAACTTACCAAAGTATTATTTGAATTAAATTGAATATTTGATAATTTATTTAAAAAATGTTGTGTATTTTTTATGAATGTGTCATTTTTATTTGTATAAGGTTTTAAAATATTTAATAAAAATTTTGATAGTTCACTACAAGGAGAATTTATGGTACTACAAATGGGTCTAAGTGGTATATTCGTTTTATGAATTTTCGGTACTCCATAAAAATGAGGAGTCTTACTGTAATGAGGTGTAATTAATCCTCTCTGATAACTTGTTAAAACATCTTTAAACTTGAATAAAGTTCTATATATTTTGTTTTCCAAAGGCTTTGTTGGATCTTTTGTTAATTTTGTATAAGGTCCGTTTATTAATAGATCTTTAATTTTATTTTCGTATTGAATTTTATCCATTATTACAGTTGCATTCCCCTTGTCTGCTGGTAGGATGATTATGGAGTCGTCATTTTTTAAAGTTCTTATAGCCTTTAGTTCCTCTTTGCTTATGTTTTGTTCAATTTTAGTAGATTTTTCCAATTCAAGTTTACATAACACTCTGTATTCTTCCTTTTCATGGGTTGGTAAGCATTGAGATATTTTCTCCACTGAGCTTATTATGTCTAATTTTGGAACGGATGGCTGAGTAATAGCAAAGTTTAGACCCTTTGACAATATTAAATTCTCCGTAGCATTTAAATGTCTATTTGATAGATTGACAACTGTCGCTAATATGTCATCATTTCTATTGAGGTTATCTAAAGTGTGTATACTGTTTTGTTCTAAAAGAATATTAAATTTATTTAAATGTATATTTCTTTGTTTTCTATATGAATTTTCATATACTATATGTAAACTAAAAATAATTTGATCAAAATCAGAATTTGATATCACATTGAAAAGCAAATCTTCAATACTTACAATATCTTGTTCAACAAAAAATAAATTCGATCTATGATATTGTAATCTTTCTCGGATCATGGACAAACTGGCTCTATGAAGAATGTTTTCCAACCTTCGGCTTGAATAAGCTGGACGTAACTTGAAGCCCTTTGGAATTAGGTTGTTATCTCTACATCTTCGTAAAAATTTAATTGAGTTTTGACAGTGTGCCAGTTTCTTGTATAGAATTTCCAATCTCCTAAAATTTTGAATAACGCTGGGCCCATAACGGTTTCTTAATATTGTTCTGAAGCTATTTTCTTGTGGCATTGTAAATTAATTACTATTTATAACTGGGAATAAGCCACATTAAAGATAAAAATACATTTATTTGACGTTTCAATTTCCAATTCGGAAATCGTTCTCAAAATACAAATAGTAAATTAAACAAATTTTGTTTTTTGTTACATAGTGAAAAAATTCTTCTGCTAATTTAATTTTATCTGACTCATTTATATTGACAATTCAGACATACATTATGCATTTTAAAGTAGACGACTTTAAAATGATATTGCCAATATTGTTGAGTTGCGCTCCTGGGACGACTTTACTTATAAGATAGTTCATTCGATTACATGAAATCAACTTTAACTTGAGAATATCCGTCAGAAAAAATCATAGCATGTAATTCGTCTTTAAAAAGACAAACACATGACATGATGACAGTAAAATTCTCCTGTTAGTGATTCCATAGTAAATTATGAGGGAAAAACCAGGAAAAAAACCTCATAATACTATCCCGACATTGTAAGTATTTGTTCGTGAATTTAGTTTACCTTCAACAAACATCAAAATTCTGATTTTATGTTACGTTATTTAAAAAACATAAATGATGTATCCTCTATATGTTACTGACTTACTAATACTGGTATTTTCTTATTAATAACTTCCTCTTTCAATATTGGTAACCAGATCCTACTACATTCTGCCGAGGAATTTGCGACACAATTGGCCTCATTTAGCATAATTAGAGCCGCTTCTTTGATTTTTCTTTTTTTACCATCCGTTTCTTTTAGGACTATATTTGAATTATTCCATTGAACTCTATGTTCATTATCCCATGCGTGTTTACATATTTGAGATCTATCAAATTCTCTATTTTTAATATAAGATTGATGTTCACTTATTCTAACATTTAATGGCCTTGATGATTCACCTAAATAAAACTGATCGCATTCACAAGGTATTTTATAAATGCAATTCTTTGTCCTTTCTTGTTCATTGTTAGGTTTGGTTTTGGACAAAATAGATCTCAACGTGTTTGTTGTTTTGAATGTTGTTGAAATGTTGAATTTATTTCCTATCCTTTTAAGTTTTTCTGATAATCCTTTTATGTACGGTATTGTTATTTTCCTCATATTATTCCTTGTGTATGCTGTAGGATCTCGTTCTAAGTTGTTCTGTTCTATTCGATCGATTGTTGAAAATTCCTTATTTATAAACGATAAAGGATAATCATTTTTTAATAAAACAGATGTTAACAAATGTTTCTCCTCCAAGAACGAATTTTCGTTAGAACAAGTAATTTTGGCTCTATCGTATAAGGATTTAATTATTCCCTTTTTTACATTAATATTGTGATTTGATTTGAAATTTAAATATCTATTGGTGTGTGTTGGTTTTCTATACACCTGAGTCTCATATTCAGTATCGTTCTTAGAGATCAAAACATCCAGGAAAGGTAGCGTGTTATTATATTCCTTTTCCATGGTAAATGTTATTGTCTCTTCTTTATCGTTTATATCGTTTAGGAATGTGTCCAACAACTCTGATCCATGAGGCCATATTGAGAATACATCATCTACATACCTCCACCATACTGTGGGTTTGAAATTTTGTTTAGAAATGATATTTGTTTCAAAATCTTCCATAAATATATCGGCTAAGAATGGAGATAAACTAGAGCCCATTGCTAGACCAAAATTTTGTTTATAGAATTCATTATTTAGTTGAAAATATGTATTATCAGTACATAATGTTAATAACTCCATTATAGCCGATATGTTTAGTCTTGTTCTAGTTGCCAATGAATCATCACCCTCTAATTTTGTCTTGACTATACTTAAAGTCTTATTTAATGGCACATTCGTAAATAAACTATTTATGTCAAAACTTACCAAAGTATTATTTGAATTAAATTGAATATTTGATAATTTATTTAAAAAATGTTGTGTATTTTTTATGAATGTGTCATTTTTATTTGTATAAGGTTTTAAAATATTTAATAAAAATTTTGATAGTTCACTACAAGGAGAATTTATGGTACTACAAATGGGTCTAAGTGGTATATTCGTTTTATGAATTTTCGGTACTCCATAAAAATGAGGAGTCTTACTGTAATGAGGTGTAATTAATCCTCTCTGATAACTTGTTAAAACATCTTTAAACTTGAATAAAGTTCTATATATTTTGTTTTCCAAAGGCTTTGTTGGATCTTTTGTTAATTTTGTATAAGGTCCGTTTATTAATAGATCTTTAATTTTATTTTCGTATTGAATTTTATCCATTATTACAGTTGCATTCCCCTTGTCTGCTGGTAGGATGATTATGGAGTCGTCATTTTTTAAAGTTCTTATAGCCTTTAGTTCCTCTTTGCTTATGTTTTGTTCAATTTTAGTAGATTTTTCCAATTCAAGTTTACATAACACTCTGTATTCTTCCTTTTCATGGGTTGGTAAGCATTGAGATATTTTCTCCACTGAGCTTATTATGTCTAATTTTGGAACGGATGGCTGAGTAATAGCAAAGTTTAGACCCTTTGACAATATTAAATTCTCCGTAGCATTTAAATGTCTATTTGATAGATTGACAACTGTCGCTAATATGTCATCATTTCTATTGAGGTTATCTAAAGTGTGTATACTGTTTTGTTCTAAAAGAATATTAAATTTATTTAAATGTATATTTCTTTGTTTTCTATATGAATTTTCATATACTATATGTAAACTAAAAATAATTTGATCAAAATCAGAATTTGATATCACATTGAAAAGCAAATCTTCAATACTTACAATATCTTGTTCAACAAAAATAAATTCGATCTATGATATTGTAATCTTTCTCGGATCATGGACAAACTGGCTCTATGAAGAATGTTTTCCAACCTTCGGCTTGAATAAGCTGGACGTAACTTCAAGCCCTTTGGAATTAGGTTGTTATCTCTACATCTTCGTAAAAATTTAATTGAGTTTTGACAGTGTGCCAGTTTCTTGTATAGAATTTCCAATCTCCTAAAATTTTGAATAACGCTGGGCCCATAACGGTTTCTTAATATTGTTCTGAAGCTATTTTCTTGTGGCATTGTAAATTAATTACTATTTATAACTGGGAATAAGCCACATTAAAGATAAAAATACATTTATTTGACGTTTCAATTTCCAATTCGGAAATCGTTCTCAAAATACAAATAGTAAATTAAACAAATTTTGTTTTTTAAAACAAAATAATTTTTTCATTTTTATAAAGGTAGACCTGGCAATTTTAATATTTCTTTTTATCTCGTGATTTTGGTCACCTGTTTCATTAATAAGCGTTCCCAATATATTTGTATTCACTTACTTTTTCAAGTTGGGTACCGTTTATTGTGATACTGATGTCATGAATTGGATTCTTACTGAAGGTCATATATTTGGTTTTTTTGACGTTCATCCTTGTGCCGTAGTTATTACATATCTCATTCATACTTTCAACTGTTGTAGATTTTCCACTGTTTTGCCATTATCACAGTATCCTCAGCATATCCAATGTTATTGATAACTTCTCCATCGACTATTATCCCTTCGTTTGCATGTGAGAGAGCTTCTTGGCATATTTGTCCGCTATAGATAATAAACAAAAGCGGTGACAATAAACAACCCTGTCGTACTCCTCTATACGTATTTCTATTTCGTCCGATGTTTGGTCTTCTACCTTTATATTAGCTCGCTGATTCCAGTACAGATTTAATATTATTTGCATGTCTCTGGTGTCGATGTTCTTTCTTTCTTCCAAAATTTCTTTGAGTTGATTATGGCGTACTTTGTTAAAGACCTTTTCAATGTCTATAAACCAGGCATGCACCTTTTGGTTAATATCTAGACATCTCTGTGTTAGGACATTTAAGGAAAAGAGAGCTTCTCTTGTACCTAATCCTTTTTTGAATCCCATCTGTGTATCGTTATTATCGATATCTAACTTTTGATAGATTCGGTTGTGGATGACTCTAAGAAATCCACAAGGTATCTACGTTCCTTTATTTGGCTGTATACCGTATAATAAAAAAATTATTAAAAATCCTTTGTAAAAGGAATATATTAAGAACACAAACGGGCTAAGTTAGACAGACAAAACGTTTTCGGAATCCATATTCCATCATTAGTGTCCTAGAAAATATGTAACCACTTAACTAAAAAGAACATAGGTTTAAAACCTAGTCAAAATTTCAAATATAACCTTAGTTAAAATTTTAAACCCATGTTCTTTTTAATTAATTGTTTACATATTTTCTAGGCATTAATTCAGCATTAATTAAAATTAAATTAAAATTACTGGAATTAATGCTGAAAGAACTTCATGAAAAATCACTGCAAAAAGGCCTAAAAATTAACTTCAACAAAACAAAAGTAATGACAAACACGGAAGACCAAGAGGCAATAAAAATACAAACAGAAAAAATAGAACAGGTAAATGAGTATATCTATTTAGGACAAGCAATCAAAGCTAACAGAGAAAATCAAACAGCCGAAATATCGAGACGAGTAAGAATGGGATGGACAGCGTTCGGTAAACTGTCTTACGTTCTAAAAAATCAAACAGTCCCTCTATACTTACGAAGCAAGGTATATAACTCCTGTATAATACCGGTGCTCACCTACGGAGCACAGACATGGACATTTACAAAGGCAAATTTGGATAGGATAAGAAAGGCACAAAGAGCGATGGAGAGACAAATGTTGGGTATATCACTTAAAGATAGAAAACGTAACCAGTGGATTGGAACCAGAACAAAGACAGTGGACGCGATAGAACAAGCAGCAAAACTGAAATGGAAATGGGCTGGACACAATGAGCGTCTCCAAGACGGACGATGAAACAATGCCATCGGAAAGTGGCGTCCATACAATGCCAAGAGATCAAGAGGCAGACCACAGATGAGGTGGAAAGATGACATCAGGAAACAAGGAGGTCCCACATGGCAGAGAACAGCTCAAGATGGGGAAAGATGGAGAGAACTGGGGAAGACCTATATCCAACAATGGAAGGATAGAGAATAGGTTCAAAAAAAATATTTTCTAGGACACTGATGATGGAATATGGATTCCGAAAACGTTTTGTCTGTCTAACTTAGCCCGTTTGGGTTCTTAAATATATACCTTCGACACATGATTTTTAATCAATTTTCTAAGAAATATCTTAAGCAGGTGACTCATCAAGGAGATTCTTTGATAATCTGAACATTGTATTGCCGTAGTTTTCTTCGGTATGGTGACAAAACCTAGACAGCAACCATTGTTGAGGTATTATACCAGTACTGTATATTGTATTGAATATATGTAATATTATGGTTACGGATTTATCATTCAAAAGCTTCAACAGTTCTAAATTTCATCAGGTCCATTTGCTTTTCCATCTTTAGCGTTTCTTATGGCGTATTCTACTTCTACTTTCAATATGTCTGGCCCAGTTGCATTTATTATCTGAGTTAAGTTGTTTCTATCGTCTTCAATTAATTCACTCAGGTATTCAGTCCATCTTTTTATTTTATTCTCTAGATTTACAATAAGATTTCCATCTTTGTCTTTAAGTTTTCCTATTTGGCATTTCTTAATGCTTCCTGTTATCTCTTTTACTTTTTTCTGTATATTGAAGGCATCGTCCTTTTTCAAATAGGTTTCCATTTCTTCACACTGTTCTCTAATCCAGTCCTCTTTGGCTTCTTTTATTCTCTTTTTTATGTGTTTATTTATTTCTTTGTATTTGTCTGGGTAATTCTTCATTTTTCGTCTTTGTTCCATCAAGTCTAGTAGATCTTGTGTCATCCACCCCTTATTCTTTGTTATTGTTTTTGTAACATGTTTCTGTGTTGCTGTTTGTATAGCTGTATTTATGTACTTTAATTTTTGGTTAACATTATTTGTATCGTTAATTTGTTGCTGCACTGAACGGAGGTTTGCATTTATTTTTTCTCCTGTTTCTTGTCGTATATTTTTGTTTCTAAGTTTATTTAAATCTAGTGCCTTTCTGTGTGGTCTTCTAATCTTTTTTGGTCTCGACTCTATCACAGTAACTACCAGATTACGATCTGAGCCTATACTAGCTCCTGGGTACGTCTGAGTACATTTAACAGCATTACGATACCTCCTTGCTATAATGATGTAGTCTATTTGATTTCTCACTATTTTTTCTATGGTATATTGTGGAGATGTCCATGTATATAACCGTCGAGGAGGTAATTTAAAAAAGGTATTTGTTATTACAAAGTCTTCACTTTGGCAAAATTGATTTAATCGATCTCCCCTGTCATTTCTGTTTCCAAGCCCATATTTTCCTACTTGTTCTCCTACCTAACCTTGACCAACCTTGGCGTTAAGCTCGCCCATTATTATGTTAATTTGTTGTTTTTTGATTGTTTTCAGTATTTATTCTAAATCGTTGTAGAATTGTTCTATTTCATTGTCATCTTTATCTGCTGTTGGTGCATAGACTTAAATAAGATTTATTATGGTATGTCTTTCTTTAATTTCTATCAATATTAACCGCTCTGAATAAGGAGTACAGGTAATCAGAAAACTTTTCCATTGATTTGAAATGATGATTCCAACTCCGTAACAATTTGCGTTGTTGTCGATTCCGGAGTAATAAAATACGCCATCATTTCGTGTTGAACATTCTCTAGATCCTGGCCATTGGGTATCGCTGATTCCTCGAACATCGATGTTTAGTCTATTTATTTCTTGTTTAACATCATCCAGTTTCCCTGCAGAGAACAAACTTTTAACATTCCACGTTGTAACTCTTAAAATTGTTGGTTTCTGCGCTCTTGTACAAGGATTTCGCATGTTTACCACCAAGTGAGCCTTGCAGTCTTATATTTTTCTCACTCTGCCGGACCTTGGTATGATATTCCCATGATCAGTAGGGTTTCCAGTATTTTGTTGTACGCCATAATGACTTAACTAGGGGCACTCTACGAGTCTTTAATACAGTGGTTCTCCGTTGCCTTCTGCATCCTTCCGCCGTTGACCATCCTTCGTTTATCCGCCTTCGAGACCGATTTCTCGATCTCTGGACAAAAGGCCCTTCCACATATTAGCTCCTCCGCCCGAAGCGGTTGGCCAGTAAATGGTGGGATTGCTTATACTGTTAATCATTCGGTGAATTACCTGTTGGTCCACGGGAGGTATTTTATTTCACTCCTTCCCAGCAGTAAACCGGGTCGGGCATTCCCCCATCCGCCACCTGGGGACGCGCTCTGTATTGATTACAGGTTCCCCCAAAAGGAACCTGTAACCCTTATGTTTTATGATTATGATACCCCTAATAAATATCATAAATATTCAGTTCATAAATGTTAAGTCTGGTTTTCTGTCCTTGAACATTCGTAACATGTCTGTTTTCAAGGATAGGGTTGTTAGCCCTAGGTCTAACCCCCTTTTTGGAGGACCATTTCTCCCTTCCTTGTCGGCCATGATCCTACTTTCCACTGGTGTTGGTTACCCAATCTCCGGTAGGGTTGCTTAGGTTTGCCAGGGTCCACCCGTGTGATTAAGTCACACTTTTTGGAGGTGAGGATAGGAATTAAGTAGGAGTAGCTAGAGATATTATCAGGAAGCAACACTTCATATTGCGCATAACTACTCCTTTGAATCTCAGATGTTCTGTATGCCAATGGGAAAACAAAAAAGATTTAATGGACTTACTTAAGTTTATTCCGCCAAGTGTCACAGCTTTTATTCTGGAATGAAAGATAGTTTCAAAGCATTGGATGAGGGCTTAGAATGAAAATTAAAAGTACGCACTAAAATATGTTTTTAGCTAAAATGTTAAATATTTTTTTTATCTTAATTTTTGTGTTGGGCAATTTACCTGTTTTATTTTTGTTTATAGAAAATATATCTAAATATAGCTTAACACGTAAGTTACTTAAAGAAATATGTTTTTTGTAACGGCAAATGTGTATAATTTTTGAACACAGAAATTAGAATAGTAAAACATAGGTGAGATTGTTTTAAGACTTTTTCTTAAAAAAAATAAAATGTTACAAATGTTACAATAAAATTTTTTTCATCATAAAAATTGGATTTGAAGTTAACTTTGACATCATTTATCACAATAACTTCACTTTGTGACTTACTCATATTTGCCTCTAAGCTACTTAATTTACATCGGTATATATTTAAATAACCCTCGTAAGCTAGCATCAAATAAGCATGTTTTGTAGGATAAACCGAAAAAAATTTAATTAATTGTTATCCACAAGACAAGTGATAAGCGTCATTACACAAGTTTAACTGTAACCTATAATTTATATACAACTTATTACCAAATTTGATAACCTTTTATTTACACATCATACCAATGATTTTGGTTTAAGTATTTCAATAAAATATTTCAAACAATGAAGCTCTTATTTTTCGTGGTATTTCTAGGTATTTTATGTGAGTATGTAAGTACTGATTTATTCATTATATTATTATATTAGGGTGATTTATCACTGTATCCCTGTATTTCTTTTTGTAATAAAAAAGATCATAAATCGTCCACTAATTTAGCTAACATATATACAACATACACACATATACAAATATATATATATATATATATATATATATATATATATATATATATAATATATACATACATTTATATAAATATATATATATATATATATATATATATATATAATATATACATACATATATATAAATATATATATATATATATATATATATATATATATATATATATATATATATATATTTAAAATCGTTTATAACGAACTTCAGGGGACTGGTGCTTCTTGTACGTTGTAGCCAGTGTTCTCTGTAAGCGGTTCTATTGGTTATAATGAACAAGTTACTATAAACGATATTACACTGGTAGGAACAGTTAGTACGTTATACCTAGGTTTATGACGCAAAAATGTGTTACTTTATCTATACTTATAATATGTTATAACAACATTATTATACATAATATTTAACATATGTGTCTATTGTACTTAAATCTAAATATGTACATACATAATATATATATATATATATATATATATATATATATATAATATGTATTGAAGTAAGTATAAGTAGTCAATAAAGTATAATCATAATATAACAGTTTCTCAAAATCTTCCTTCTTCTTCAAGTTCCACTTCTATCGGAGATTGGAAATCATTCTGGCAATTTTAATTTTATTGGTTACTCGCCTGAATAGTTCAATTAAACTGCATCCAAGCCATTCACGGAGATTGCGTAGCCACGAGATTTTACGTCTTCCTACGTTTCTTCTACCTTTGATTTTACCCTGCATTATATTCCTTAGTAGTTCGTACTTTTCACCTCTCATTATGTGCCCCAAGTATTCCAATTTTCTAATTTTTATGGAATTTTAAACTTCACATTGTTTTCCTATTTGTTCGAGAACTTGTTCGTTTGTTTTGCGATCCATCCATAATATTTTTAAAATACGTCGGTAACATCACATTTCGAATGCTTCTAGGTTTCAAAATCTTTGTATCATAAAAATGTAAGCATACATATACTATTTATTTTTAAAAAGACAACGAGAAATACATACATTTATGTATTACAAAATATATAAATACAACATTTTACCTAAATATTTAATGAAAAAAGTCTGTAATTTTTGTTTGTCGCCTTCCTTGTACTTCTGAAAACAACATTTTTTAAATTGATGTGGAAACAATCGATAATAATTCTTTCAACTTTGTCAAGTTTTAGAAGTCTGAATAAATGCTCTTATGGTGAAACAAGCAGGATACGCTTTAGCAACAGTAGGAATTTTGCAGAAATTTTTCAATTCTTCATCAGTCTCATCAGTACTTTGTTTGTCACTAGTTTGGTGACTCAGTACGATGTCAATATCTGACAGTTCTTCGCTCGTGCTTTCGTCATCCACTTGTACATAGTCATCTGCAGAGCAGTCAGAACCGAGAAGGGAAACGGCATCTTAAAAATGTGTTAGTGCAATATCGTTGTATGCGATTTCTGATTGTTGTAAATCGTTAGTTAGGTCGGAAAAACGAAAACAGTCATTGCTCTCTCTATTTTCGATGATTTTGTACACCAATTGTTTCCGAAAGCATGCTTTAAGACTTTCTATAAATCCGTGGCCCATGGGCTGCAGTACGAACTTACAATTTGGAGGCAGAAAAACGAGGTTAATTTGTTTTAACCTGTCAACTGGGGGGAGGGACGGACAGTTGTCGACAATTAAAATTATGGGTTACTTTTGTTGTAAAAGTTCACTGTCCCATGTTATTAAAGTATTTTTAAAAATAGCCGACGTCATCCACGCTTTTTTTATTGAAATTATAATCAACAGGGAGATTTTCACGTTTTTAAAAATCAGCGCGGTATTTTACTTTTTCCTATTGCCAAAATCTTTTTTATGGAACCGGACATGCTGGCTGCAACAAGAACTGTAACTAGCTTTTTTGAAAGTTTACTACACTTAAGTTTTACGAGTTGAAAAATTACTTTAAAAAAAAACAATTTTATTAACAAGGACTAAATACAAGGATAATGACTATACATAATCTTAAGCAAAAGTGATTTATGTTTACATTTACGTCTATTTATATGTTTTTACTAATCTAATGTACATAAAGAATGTTTATGATAGAAAGTACAATGATTACTATAATGACACTATTAACCACATTTTTAGATACATAAGTCGGAACATTTCTCCCCGTTAAACTTTAACGTGTGATCAGGTGTCAGTCTAAAAAATAAATCCATCCCGTCAGCATTAAAAATTTCATCATCGCTATAGCCCGACCTGAGTGTAGGCCACACATTTTTAACCCAGTCATTTGTAATTGGTCTGTCAACAACTGCTGACTCATCCGAAATTTTTCCATAGACAATATTGCGGCGAGCTCGGAAACGTTGAACTCAGGAAGCATTACACTTAAAATCCTTCTTCAAAATCACAGCGAAAGCGTTATACTTTACCTGAAGCATCAGCCCACCCACGGGTACATTGTTTGCACGTTGTTGTTTGAACCAATCGAGCAAAGTACTTTCAATGTCACTGTGATTTGATAACCGAACGCGTTTTTCTTTTTCACACTTATTAAATGGCATAATAATTTTCTCTCGCCGTTTCATCATTCCAGCAATTGTTGAGCGTAACGTTTTAAATTCCCGGGCAATCAAACTCGCGGAATCACCGGAATCGACTCGGCAAATTATTTCAAACTATTCCTCAATAGTAAATTGTTTTCTATGAAGGCTAGATATAACTGAATTTAAATTCAGAAACTCTTGTCTTGGGCTAAACGGTGTAATATAAACAAAATTTTGTCTAAATGTCTAAAGGAGAAGTAACCAAGTGTAGATGCTTACCCAGATGTACTATAACCATAAATTAATAAATCCTTACTTCTCATTTCGTGGTACTAAATATCGTTAAGACCTGTGAGAAATACAACACTACAATGTCTATTTTCATAACTTTACAGGATAGCCCTCTTAAACCTACCTATTAAAATGTGGAAACAATATTATATGGAACATTGTATCTACTGTCATTTACATCATGAATTGGTTATAATTATTTATTATTTATTTATTCTACAATGTGTAAAAATGTCATAATTGAAAAGAATGGATGTTGTATCATCTGGAGTATAGATATGTACTTAAAATTGTACGCTGTAACCAATATTTTGACTGCTAGTTTTCCAAGAAATGCGTTTGATCTAACCGATTTGTTCATTATAAGCAATATAAAGGCGTTATTTGTAAGTCATTTCATGGGAAATACTATTTTGTTTATTATACCCGATTGTACGTTACAGCCGGTGTCGTTCTAAATGATTTTGACTGTTAACTGTAAACTATTATATATATATATATATATATATATATATATATATATATATATATATATATATTATATATATATATATATATATGTATATATATATATTTATATATATATATATATATATATATATATTATATATATATATATATATATATATAAAAGGTTATGGTCGGTATGGTAAAATTTAACAGGATATCTAACGCAGATATAAAATCATATTTTCAGCGAATAGACAAAGATAACAATCATAATTTCCCCTTGGTCTCCCCTCCATAAATATTTTTAACACTCATTGCTCATTCGTGAGACGAATAGTTCCGATCAGAGATATTTTACATATTCTCTGGTTCCGATCCTAATATACCTAAAAAACTAGAGGTGGATGCTCTCGTTTTTTAAATTTTTATCGGAACCGTTTTTCGTAAACAGTAACTAGTTTATTGTTTACCAGTATTCAAATTAGCGAGTATACAATCGTATTGGCTATTACCATTTATGTGTATAAGTATTGAAGTGAAAGAACCTAACGAAGGATATATTTCTTATAACTTGAAAAATAAATTAAACAATACAAATAGTACTTACATTTACATTACACAATATTAAATCGCGAATCGTCTAAATTGACATTTAAAAACAAGTTTTTCCACTTTTCTTGTTAATTGTGTTCTTCTTTTATTTAAAATTAAACCAGATTTTAAACATGTGTTCACAAGGAAAAGATTTTGTTACAATACTACAATATTTTATGAATATAGTGGTTAAGTTAGGATATACATGACGATGGTTTTTCCACCACGGTAATGGACAGTTCCAATATCCGTTCGAAATTTTTTGTGGGTAATATATCATCAGACAAATACATGTCGACTTCTTGTATATCTCTCGATACAGGTGTATGTTTAGATGAGTCACGTCCAATTAATTCATCAAAAATACACCATGGACTTAAGTCATCTTTATCAGTTTCTTTTTCTTGTACTGGTTGATTTTCAAGATTTACTAAACTTATGCAAAGACTCGTTTCATCCGTTTTCTATAGGTGAAGAACCAGCTTTTAAAAAGTTTGCAGGGTGGATTCCTGGATATAAACTGCCAACAAGAAAAACTGTCAGGTTCATTACTTCAGGAATGTTATGTCAAAACTGATTTGATAATAGATAAAATAAAAAGTCCCATTTTCGACAATTCTGCAAAAAACACATTTAAAAAAAAAGTACCTTATCTTCAGAAAGGCTTTTAAAGTATTAATTACAACATAACAAAGTTCCCAAACATCCTATCCAAGACGTGGAAACTAGGTAGAACTCCACCTACTGCATGTTCAAAAAATGACCGTGTTAGAAGAGGCAAGCCGTTCCACATCGGTATTAAATAATACAGACTTAGACTTAGACCAAATCTAAATAAATAACACTGGATTATTTGTTCTCAGCTTTCCCAAATTTTACGGCCGTTTAAAGAAATAACAAGTACAATGAGTGACCAAAAATACTTGAAGGGTAGTTCAGTGATTGTTATGGTACGCTGCCTGCAAGAATCTTGCAATAAAATTTTAGCAAACGGTAAATTTAGCAATAAGGTTTAGCAAACCTTACATCCATAGTATCCGACGAAGTACAATTACTAATATCGGGTTTAGCAAAAAGATTTAAAGGGATAGAACAGAGTGGCACATTGTTATTATGTACATTTATGGATTCACCATTTAAAGTGCAGGGTTTTTCTGATAAAAATGAAGTTAAAAAAATTAAAGAAAAAGTTAAGAAGCTGGTTACTTCTATAATTAACAAACAAGAAGATTGTACTATTGAAAATCAACCAGTACAAGAAAAAGAAACCAATAAAGATGATTTAAATCCATGGTGTATTTTTGATCAATTAATTGGAGATGGCTAATCTACACCTGAATCGAGAGTCCATTATCCATCCGGTTAATAAGAAGTAAAGTTGAAAAACTTATGTTTTTGAATGTCAATTTAGACTATTCGCGATTTAATAATAACGTGTAATGTAAATGTAAGTACGAGTTACTATTTGTATTGTTTAGTTTATTTTTCAAGTTAAAATAAATAAATCATTAGTTTCTTTCACTTCAATAAATATACGTATAAACGATAATAGCCATTATGTTTGTTTATGTAGGTACTCTCTTACTTAAAACTGCTTTTAAACAATCAAAGTTACTTGTTTTAAAAATTTAAATTTTTAAATGCATTCATTTTTTTTGGAATCCTGAGAAAACTAACAAATATTTTTGAAAAATTTAAATGCAGAATAAAAGATTACATTATTACCGAGGGCCGAAAGTCCCTTAGAATAAACAAAAAGGTTTTTGAATGAGATATTTAAAATTAAAAATCACACTAATTTTTTTTCACCCCTATAGCTTATTAAAATAAACATTATAAAGGTTTTCAGGGACTTTCGGCCCACCTGAAATAATGTATTGTTTCATTCTGCGTTTAAATTTTTCAAAAATATTTATTAGTGTTCTCAGGATTCGCAAAAAATTAATGCATTTAAAAAATATTGGAACGAAATTATGTGCCTACGCTCTTAACGATAAAACTACCACGACCCACCTCTACTACTCGTTACTCGGTCGGCCAAATCAGACCAGACCAGACCGACGTTGCCAAATAATTATTGTGTATGAATATTTTTTAATGTGGCGTTATTGTATGCAGTTTATTACTTCATATTGAGAATAAGGCACAATGTGACTTTAAAATAAGCTTATTTTGATGTTTAGATTTTTAATTCGGAAATCTTACTTAAAATACGAAACATTAATAAATTTTATTTATATAAAACGATTTCCGAAGTGGAAATCAAAATGTTATATTACACGTGTTGTAAAGTAAACTTGTGTCATATTCCCAATAAGAAAAAAACAGTAAGCTGCCATTTAAATCAATTTTGCCCAAATTGGATTATCTTAGAACATTGTTCAAATGCAAAAAAAAAACAACAGGTCAAATAAATCCAATAAGTTTAGCAACGTTGATTTTCCCCTTTCCAGGCATGCATGTTTGGCGATATAAAAGGCGGACCTAATATACCTCTCTCTTTCTAAACAGCTGTTTCTCACTCCATCTCACGTAAGGTCCATACCGACCATAAATCTTATTCAATCAATCAATCTTATTCTTTAAATAATCTATATATTTTATTATTTCTGGGCATAAGTATTCAAAGGGCCAAACTCAATTTTTGTTGTTTTAAGTAATAAGCAATTTAAGTTTAAAAAAAAAATAAAATGTCAATTTTAAATTTAGGTAAAATAGATTTTTGATTTTTTTTTAAACCTATTCTCCATCCTTCCATTGTTGGATATAGGCCTCCCCCAGTTCTCTCCATCTTTTCCTATCTTGAGCTGTTTTCTGCCATGTTGGACCTCCTTATTTCCTGATGTCATCTTTCCACCTCATCTGTGGTCTGCCTCTTGATCTCTTTGCATTGTACGGACGCCACTTTCCGATGGCATTGTTCCATCGTCCGCCTTTTTGCAGTGATTTTTTATGAAGTTTTTGATTACTTATAAGTAATTTAAAAATTTTAAGTAAAATAAAAGTAGTATCTTTTATTACTAAATATTGTTTTGTCAAATCTTTAGTAAGTCTAATTTTAAAAGAAATTTGGTTTTTAAAAATTAAGTAATAGTAATTATTTCTTCCTCTAAAGCATGATTATAATAGGCATCTTATATATGGCAACAACTGCAATAGTAAATCATTATATTTTTGGTTGGCTATTGGTAGTTGTTCAAGGTTTAAAGGTTTAATCTGCCCAGAAAATGTAAGACGATCTCGATTTCGCATGAATCCTCTTTTGCGATCCACTTTTTTTTAAAATTAACATCATTCTAATCAGTTTTATAGAAAAACTGATATTTGTTTGATTTGCATCCACGGTACCAAATTACATTTTTTTTATGTGCACTAAATCTTTTTTAATTACATCTATATAATTTAAAAATTCTTCTTAGCCAACGTCAAAAACGCTAAGTTTGTTGTTTCTGTAAATTATTTTATTAAAATTTGTCCGGTCATCTGGCACCTCGATTTGACGACAGATTATTTTAGGTTTTTTAATTGATGCATATATCGTATCAGCCTCCATATGGGTGTGCTCTGGTTCCATAAAGTAGTGGTTTATTTAAAATAATAAGTTTGTATCTTATAGCTCATTTTGAAGAAATATCCAAAAAACTTTCTTAAACAAGAAGCTATTTCTTGACCTTCACGTCCTGCTATAGTTTCGTTTCATAAAAAAAACGACACAACATTTCTCAAGAACGGGATCGGCAAACATTACTCCAAATCAAATAAAACAGTTACATAAATTGAATCTAATTTACTTTTTTATCTTTCTTCTTATTTTCACAGCAGCTTTGAGCCATTTCCAAATGGTTGTTTAAATCTTCTTCTATTGTAACCTTTTCGTGAACCTTATTTTCTGTATGGTTTGTTTTATTATAATATGACTTAAGGCGAATATTTAATTGATCACACTTATCACTCATTATTGCACATGTATCATTTGCAGGATGATGAAAAGCAAGATTAAATTCTTCATTAAATATTTTTCTGTACTGAAATTCTTTGAGCGAAGCCACTTTCATTTCTTTGCAGTTTTTAGTATAAAGTCTATATATACTTGAAATAGGAAGAGGAGGGTTGATGTACCAGGTGGGGTCATCCTACGCATAAAGTCTTGGAACGAGATGGAATCTAAGATGATGAACCACGCAAAAAAAAGTAAAATGAGACGAAAAAATAAGCCCACAATCAGGTAAGCCACATGAAACATTACTTCTTTAAAGAACAAAAACAAGAGATAATTAAAGAACTAATAAATAAAAACATAGACATTTGTACAATCCAAGAAACCAAGAAGAAAGGTAAAGGCCTAAGAGATTATAACCAATAGTTTCTATCATACAGTGGAGTGAAGAAAGAAAAACAAGCACGAGCAGGCGCAGGTATACGTTTTTATAAAAAGCTTAAAGACAACATAAATAACTGCCGTTATATCTCCGAAAAAATAATAGAGATAAACATCACAATGGACCACCAAAAATTATGTGTCATATATATCTATGGCTCCGTGGACTGTAAACTGCAAGAAGAAAAGAGAGGCATTCTACAGAAGGTATAGCTGAGACAAATAGATAACATCGAAGATATAAACGAGAGCTGGAAGAAAATTAAAAACAAGATTGAAGCAGCAGCAACAAAACCTCTAGGTAAACGCAAAGGATAATTTGTTATACTGGACAAAAGAAACGTTAACAATACATAATGGATCAGAAAACAAATAAAAGAAAATTGTAAAGAAAAACGAGAGGTTTACATGAAGTAAAAAACATCAAATACCATAGAATCCCGAGACATCTATATGTAGAATACGAAATGAAACAAAGCAGTTGGTAAAAAGAACAAAAAATAAACACTAAGAACAGTTTACAAAAAATATGAAAAGCGACTTCTGCGGTACACAAAAACAAATATGGAGATTCATAAAAAACCAAAGCAAAGAATCACAGAATTAAAGAAATACAAAAATATACCAGCAAACGAATGAAAAAAATACCTGACGGAGCTGTTTAAAGGAGACTAAAGGAAAATATAATCAACACAATACCGTACCTGAACTAAAAGTCAACAGTATCAGACGAAATAACCAACGAGCTTCTGAAACACGGAGCAGAAAGTATAACCCTTGAGAGGAGAAAACCTATACAAATACTAATATTGCACTGCAAGGTACCAGACACATAAAGAAAGAGCATAGTGATACCCAAAGTAAAGAATGGAGATAAAGAAGACCCCACCAATTCAAGAGGTATAAATCCACTGATCACCGTACTTAGGCTTACCACAGAAGTCTTTACCAACGAAATCAATAAACTAACAAATTTATCAAATGAACAACAAGAATTCAGATCCGGAAGATCATGCGTAGACGCCTTATTTGTACAAATGACAAATCACATAAAAGGCCATCAAGTACAATAAATCAGCATATCTATGTTTTATAGTTTTATAATTGTAACCTGACCCAAGGCTTTTGATTGCATCCAATCGAAGACGTCTTACAGCTACTGTATAAAAGAAACATACCAATCAATATTATAAAAACCATCGAAAACATCTACTTCCACAATCAAATACAGGCAAAGATAAATGGAATACTAACACAGGGTATATCAATACAAAGCGGAGTCACATAAGGTGACTCGTTAAGCCCACTTCTCTTTAATATTATAATGTACGAAATAATACAAACAGTACGTAAAGGTCATGATTACAGAATGGGGAACAAAGAAATTCAAATATTATGTTATGCAGACGACGCCGCATGAATCGCCGAAAAAGAAGACGAGCTCCAAATATTAATACAGACCTTCAATACAACAGCCAAGAAATACAATAATATTATAAGCGAACAAACCAAATGCATGACAACATCTAAATACCCACTATGCTGTAAACTCAAAATTAATGGGAAAGTAATAAAGTAGGAAGCAAGGTTTTAAATATTTGGGAATAGATATAACTAAATACGGAGATTTTTTCGAACATAGAATCGTTCATTAAACACTGAAATACATCTAATGGAATAATATAAGCATATTTTGCCTATCTAGATGGTCCTCGAATAATATATGCAAAATATCCTTTTTATAGTACGTTTCCGACTATTAGATACAGTATATCAGGTGTGACAATTTTTTCCTTTAAGACTCGTAGTCAAATTGGAAGTATGCGGTTTAGATTCGACAATGCTTTTGGTTTCTAGTTCTTCAAATTGTTAAAAACACACTTCTTCATTACCTTTTTCGTTATTATTTGCTGAAATGAATAGTCATGTTGAATGTTGGTTTCCTCAGGGGAGGTCACATTAAACTCTACGTGAAGTTCTAGGCATAAAAATAGAAGTAGAGTGGTCATTAGGCTTTCTTTTTTTCGTTTTAGGACGTCTTCTTCTTCTTCTTTGTCTAGCCATTCACGTCCACATCTGAACATAAGCCTCTTCAAGTCTTCCTTTCCATTGTTTTTTATTGTACGCTACTTGTAGCCAATTTTTCCCGGCAGTCCTTTTCAGATCATCTGTCCATCTCATAGGAGGTCTGCCTCTGGGTCTTTTGTGTTGGTATGGTCCCCAGGTTAAAATTGATCTGTGCCAATTGTTTAGATCGCTCCTAGCTACATGTCCAGCGTATTCCCAATTCAACTTTAATGATTTTTGCACCACATCGGTGACTTTGGTTTTCTGTCTTATCCATGTATTTGTTTTCTTGTCCTTAAGTGATATACCTAGCATTGCTCTTTCCATCGCGTGTTGAGTGACTCTAAGTATATTCATATTCTTTTTTGTGATTGTCCATGTTTGTGCCGCATAAGTTAATATCGGAATAATGCATGCATCAAAAACTTTAGATCTAAGATGTAATTGAATTTGTTGATTTCTGAGTATATAGTTCAGTTTACCGAATGCTGCCCAAGCTAACTTTCTTCTTCTTTTTATTTCTTCAGTCTGAATTTCCCTATTTAGAATTATTTTTTGTCCCAAGTATATTATATTCTTCAACTTTTTCTATAACTTTATCGTTTATTATTGTCACGGTGTCTTCGGAGTGTGTTTTGTTTTGTTTAAATTCATTTTCAGTCCTATTTTAGAAAATTCGGTATGTAGTTCTACAAGCATGGTTTGCATTTCTTGTAAGTCAGTAACTATCAGGATTATGTCATCTGCAAATCGTAGATTACTGAGGTAGCGGCTATTGATGTTTATTCCCTCATATTTCCAATTTAGGTTTTTAAAAACGTCCTCCAAAACTAAGGTGAACAGTTTGGGTGGTAAAGTATCTCCCTGTTTGACTCCCCTGTTTAATGGTACAGGGTTCGTGTGTTCATTTTCATTTAGGTAGTATGTAGCTGTAGCTTGGTTCATAGTTTCTTTTGTTAAGTTTATATATCTGCTGTCTATTCTACAATTTTGCAATGCGTTTATTACGGCCGTGTGTTCTATGGTATCGAAAGCTTTTTCGAAGTCTACAAATGCTAGGAAAACTGGAAACTTGTATTCGTTACATTTTTCTACTAATATTTTTGTGGTTAACAGGTGATCGGAAGTTGAATAGCCTTTTCTAAAACCTGCCTGTTCATATGGTTGGTATTCGTCTAATTTCCTTGTTAGTCAAGTAGTTATGACTTTGGTGAGTATTTTAAACAGGTGTGACAGTAGGCTGATGGGTCTGTAGTTTTCCAATTTTCGACTATCACCTTTCTTGTGTAATAAGATTACTTTAGAGTTGTTCCAGCTCTTAGGGACTTTGCCCTGATGTAAACAACTGTCCACAAGCTTAGTTACAATTGCAATTAGTTCCTTACCTCCTTCTAATATCATATCTGTGGTAATACTATCTTCTCCTGCAGCTTTATTTCTCTTCATGTTTTCCAATGCTGTAGTTACCTCTGAAATTGTTACTTTTGGCATGATTTCTGATCCAACATTTTTTATTAATTTCCGTGCTGGTCTCATCTCATCATCTTGTTGATGTGATCTGTAAAGTTCTGTGTAAAATTCTTCTATTCGTGTCAGTATGTTTTCTCTACTTCTGATTTCATTTTCGTCTTTTCCTATTAATGATATCATCTGACGTCGTCCTAGTGTCGGTCTGAGGCATTTCATACTCTTATTTTTTTCAATAGTTGTTGTTATTAATTTTTCGTTTTCTTTTTTTTTTTTTGTTGTCTGATTACTTTTCTAATCTGCCTATTAAGTTCTCTATATTCGTCGGTTCTCCTTTTGTTCGATTTATTTAAGATCTTCCTTCTTTCTATTTGTTGTAATATTTCTTTGTCTAATTCATTGTATGTTGTTTTTGGTTTTTTCAGTTGCAGAAGGCTTTTATTCACTGTTTCGGTAATAAGGTTATTCAAATCATCAATATCATTGGAGTTTATCTGCTGCATGCTAACTTGATTTAATGCATGCACTATCTTTTTATTAAATTCACTATTTTTGATTTCTTCAGATTTCCATTTGTATCTTTTTTCACGTTTTCTTTTTCTTTATAGTTTTTTGTTAATTATTAGTGTGGTTTTTATTAGTCTATGATCGATTCCTAGGTCAAACTGATTTAATACTGATACGTCTTCCACTAGGTTTCTATTCTTCGTTAAGATATAATCTATTTTATGCTTTGTCTTTTTATCGGGACTCATCCATGTCCATTTTCTGCTTGGTTTTTTAATGAAAAAGGAGTTCATTGAGTACATGTTATATTCATTCATGAAATTGAGAAGCATTTCTCCTCTATCGTTTCTTTTCCCGTAGCCATAGTTACCAATTAAATGTTCATAATCTTCCTCTTTTTTGCCCAATTAAGCATTAAAATCTCCTAATAGTATTTCGAAATTTGCTTCTTTTGTTTCTATAGCTGTTCTTATTTCATCATAAAATATTTCTACTTCTTCATCGTCGTGGCTTTTGGTCGGAGCGTACACTTGGATCACTTTCAGGGTGGTTTTTTTATTAATCCTGATGATGAGATATGCTACTCTGTCTGATATGGGCTTGAATTCTTCGATACACTGTGTGAGGCTTTGTTTTACCAAGAATCCCACTCCAGTGTATTCGCCACCTTTATGCATAAAATGTGTGCAATTTTTTAGTATTATATACTCATCACTTTTTCTTCTGGTCTCGCATATACCAAGGATATCCCATTTTATATCCTTTGGTTCACTTTCTATTTCTGGGAATCTATTGTCGTCCGTCAGTGTTCGAATATTGTAGGAGCATAGCCAAATTGTCATATTGTGGCAGCCGGGTCTTACCCAGGGATTCTTAGCACCCCCCCTTCCGTTAGTTGTTTGATCGCTGCCGCGATCAAGACTCTGGGAAGTGCTGGTCACTGGGGGCCTTTTCTTTTTTGTCCTGTACATGACTTGAAGGTTTGGACCGTTATCTCCTCACGCTGGTTCAGTGCGGGTTGAGGAGGGAAGGAAAGGATTTGGGTAGGTCTGGGTTGGTGGGTAGGATTTAGGGATTAGGATCCGCTTCTCTCCCGGAAGAAGATTGGGAGAAAAAGCCGAGCTCGCGTGGGCAGGGGCGCATCCCTGAAGCAGACCTGTCTTTACCGGGATCGTAAAGAGTGTCTACCCGCTACCCGCCGTTTTAGAACTGCCACACTTAAAATCGCTAGTTTCATCACCAGAAAATTCTAGTTTCGTCATTTGATTAAATGTCATCATTTCATTTATCTATCAATATTTTTCAGCCTCCAATTATTACAATTGGTATTGGGTTAGGTGTCTTCTGTCGTCAAATTCTCTAGTCATTTTTTAATGAATTTGTGTGTAAATGAGAAAAGAAAATAATAATACTTTAAAAAGAATATAAAAAAACTTACGTTAATACTAAAATAGCGTAAAAAATACAAAGCAACTGCGATCTTGTAGTTAACGACTACAAAAAGAAAGGTAAATACCCTATGAATGTACTGTACGAAATGATTACCGAAACTAGTTCAATACCCACGCTTCTAAAATGCATGCAAGAAAATACCGCTATCAATAAATCGATAGCATATCAATGATAAATAATTTACATTTTAAAATAAAATACATATTATGAAACAAACTTGGAATTAATATTGAGAGTAAAAATAAATGTAAGACCAAACTTACTTGCCATCAATACATGTGGTTGTCTTTTTACGGACAAATCACATGCTATGATTTTTCTGATAATATTGACAATATTATTTTAATATCCACTAGGAAACTAAGTTCCTGTAGCTGGTTGTATACAATGTATCACAAATTTTTTTTATTTTAAATGCTTTATAAAAGGTATACAGTACAGGTATACATAAAAGGTATGTATAATAAAATATCCAAACGGTCTATATCACAATTACATTAGAGAACGTTTTCGGAATGAAAATTATATCATCAGTGTATCGAAGTATATATGCTATGATTTACTAAAATGTATGGGTAAAAACCCGTTAGATGTTGTTAATTTAAAATTTTGTTACATTATATGTTCTTCCAAATTAAGATGTACAAGTTACCGTTTCAATTGGCAACATAGCGACGTATGACTCTACATAGTTTAAATAGTCCTGAGACAAAGTGTCTTCGAGGACCTGTTGAGAGACTCGGAAAGTTGTTATCAACAGGTCCTCGAAGACACTTTGTCCCAGGACTGTTTAAACTATGTAGAGTCATTTGTCGGCATGTTACCAATTCCAACGGTAACTTGAACATCTTAATTTATAATATCATAGAATGTAACAAAATTTTAAATTAACAACATTTAACGGGTTTTTACCTATATATTTTAGTGGCTCATATCATGTATACTTCGTTACACTGATGATGGAATTTTCATTTAAAATTAAATTATTAGAAGAATTTACAACAAAAATAAAATTTGATTAATTTATTACTGTTTTGTTATTTTTTAGAACGATTTCCGAAGTGGAAATCGAAATGTAAAATAAACTTAATTTTAAATTATGGTTTATTGAAATTACATTAAGATGTCACAGGAAATAGCGTCAGAACACTATTACTAGTTTAGTTCTTATAGATTTTGTTTGTAAATAAATTTAAAATGTGTTTATCTGATTTTATTCTAATAACAATTATTTATCTAAAATAATTTTTACAGGGCACTCATGGATTTACCGATGTGGAACTTGAAGAAATAAATAATATATGTTCTGAGGAAATAAGTAAGTTTAATAATTTTGTAAACTGTGGCAATCATATACCTACTTTTAGATTTTAAATTTTAAAAGTTTTACGTTTGTGTTACATATTGTTCTGTTTAGTTTTTTATATATCTTATGAAAACATAATGTCAAGTAATCAATGAAAATTGCAGACAAACATCGTGGACAAAAAGGAGATAGGGGGTTAGACGGAATTATAGGTGCTCCAGGCACTCGAGCACCACCTGGACCACCAGGCATGCCAGGAAGATATATACCTGGTACGTAAAGTATATAATATGACATAGTTTGATATTGACGTAAGTTAGCTATAATACAACCTATAAGCCATCTAACAAGTAAAGAGTAAAAATGTTTTTTAGTTAATTAATTATAAACTGAAAGGCATAAGTTAGGGATATAACTAAATGATAAATAAACAATATATATATATATATATATATATATATATATATATATATATCATTTTTCGTATAAAAAAGCTTGCACGTCATTTAAGATTTACGTCTTCAGAACCCCACAGCGTTGCCAAAACATCAGAATAGTTAGTAAGTGAGGAACTTTTAAAATGTCAACTATTTGCCAAAATATTATACAGTAAATACACTTAGATTTAAGACTACTGCAACACATTAAAATACATAGGAAAACATTTTAATACAAAATTATATATTCTAAATATTAAACTTACCTCTTTTAGGGCTTTAATAGTAAAAACGTCCCGTCATTATTGCTTGTTTAAAATAATCTATCTTAGGTATATACAAGCTTATCAGCTTTCAGACTATTTATTTGGTTTGGCATATCACAATCACAATACATAACAATAATTAGTTTTTAAAGATATTAATATAAATTTAATATGTATTTGTAAATACAATATATTATTAAATATTATATTATGATCAAATTGTGTAAGAAATTAAAACATAAACAAAGTTCCTACTCTAAAAAAGCGGCAACACTTAATACGCTTTTGCCACCCGCTGAACTGTCAAAAAAATTTGAAATAATTTTGTATCAGTTGCGTACAATTGTCTAATATATTTAATTAAAATTATTAATTTGTGGAATATTAGATTTAAAGAGTTCTTTCATAAAATTTATATTAATAATAACAACAACAAAGTGTTTTACTTTGAAAAATGGTATAACAACAATTACACAACTGTATAAATAAATTACGTCACTTATATACATTAACCTTCCAGTACATGGACTATATTTTCTAACGTGACTATATGCGTGGATTACATTAGAAATCCATACGTACTGGATCTCTGGAAAAGCAATATTATTTTAAAATAGTGTTTGTATTTATTAATACTACTGCAATAAATCAAAGTTACCTATAACCAAACATTACAAACTAAACTACGTTCTATAATATCCTAAATATAACATCCTAATCTGATTCTGACTGGATATTCTGTTTTATTTCAGCACAATGTACATATTTGCTTTAAATGTCCTGGGCAAGTCCACTAGTTACAGGTACTGTACGAAGATCGAGTCGGAATTGCTTTAGCAGTTTTCTTATTTATTTTTATAAGAAATTTCATTTTTTCTTTTATTTCTTTTGATGTGTGAGTGTTGTCTAGTCGCTTCTTGGGAGTGATGCAGTGACATTATTTATTAGCCTTTTACAGGGGAAATCCATTAGTGCATTAATACATTTCTGTCCGTTCCATCTGTGGATTTAACAACCTCTGCGCTACTCCAATCATTTCCAAAAGGACCAGTTGATTGTGTTTTACAGTAAATCTTCATATTATAGTTATATGCATATATATATATATATATATATATATATATATATATATATATATATATATATATACATATATATATATATATACATATATATATATATATATATATATATATATATATATATATATATATATATATATATATATATAAATCTATATAAAAGGGGTTCCTACAGTTGTCGCTATCTCCCTTCTCTCAACCATTTTCTCCATTCTTCTTTGTCCTCCCATCCTTTGTCTTCCAATCCTCTTCTTTCCATGGCTTCATCTCTAAAAGATCTTCTTGGTCTGCCTCTTTTGCGTTTTCCTATGGGGCTCCACTCTGTTATTTTGCTATTCATCGGTTTGCGTCTGTTCGTCTGACATGTCCGTACCACGTTAATCTTTTATATATAATCTATAATCTATATGCATATTTGCTATCTAATAACGCAAATAGTTTTGCGTTATTATATTTAAGTATTTTAAATAAAGACCCGCCCACAAATGCGCAACATATTATCTTTAGTTAAGTATATCGTGATGATATATAATGTAGATATTGTCATTTATCGATCATCATATTATCAACATCAGTAAAAGTAAAGTAAAACGATTTAAAATCATACACATAAGCATTTAAAGGCAGTACTAACTAGATTTTAAACGTTTTTATGTACAATTTCTAACGATAAAATAAAATAAATAAAAAAGCGGGTTGAAAACTAAAACAGTCTATTATCGAAATATATCGAAAGATTTAAACGATTCAAAAAGCAGATACTAGGGAATTAAAAAACTTTGAGAATAAAATGTGGATTATATAAATAATATTTTTTTTAGAATACTCGTCTTCCTCCAATTGAATAAGAATACAGTTTTGGCAGTTAGTAATCTTAATGGTATGGCCCTTGCATACAAAATGTTTACATATATCTATTTTTGTCATCAATGGCAATGTAGAATAAATAATCAAACTCCTAGATTCTTATTGAATCCGGATTTTGAAAATCTTAGTTTTCGAAATATTCTGATTTGGTTTAGTATAATTTTTTCAACCTCTTTTTAATCGTTAAAGTCCACTATATTCTCCACATCTGAGATATTATCAGCCAATACTTATAACTATATGTCTGTCAAATGTTTTTTAGAATTTTTATACCTAAAATTTTTTTCTTGCAAATATACTACAACTACCTCTAAGATTTAAGGCTACCTTTTATCTTCTTCTTCTTCAAGTGCCCTGTCCGTTGCGAACGTTGGCTATTAACATGGCAATTTTGATCTTGTTTGCGGCGCTTCTGAATAGTTCGACCGATGTGAGCCCGAACCACTTCCGCAGATTTTGGAGCCACGAGTGTCTTCTCCTGCCTGGCCCTCGCTTACTGTCTATTTTTCCCTGGACAATCAATTGTAGCAGATGGTACTTATCGTGTCTCAATATGTGGCCTAGATATTTAAGCTTTCTTTGTTTAATTGTATTCACGATTTCTTTCTCCTTTCCGATTCTTTGGAGTACTTGTATGTTGGTGACATGTTCGGTCCAGGATATACGAAGAATGCGTCGGTACACCCACATTTCGAATGCTTCTAGTTTTCTCGTTAGCGTCTCCGTCAGCGTCCAGGCCTCCACGCCATACAGCAAGATCAGAAAAATGTAGCATTTAAGTATGCGTAGTTTTAGGGGAAGAGACAAATCCTTGCTTATGAGGAGCTTTTTTATATTGCTAAATGCTGCTCTAGCTCGTTCGATTCTTGCCTTAATTTCTATGGTCTGTTTCCATTCAAGGTACACATAAGGTACACATAAGATTCTACATGGTCAATTAGTATGTTACTTATCCGTAATTGTCGAGCAGGTTGTTGCTTTTTGCTTATCAGCATCCACTTTGTCTTCTTGAAGTTGAGGCTCAGGCCGTATTCCTCACTAACTGAATAAAGTCTTTCCATTACTTGTTGTAAATCGTCTATGGTACTGGCAAGGATCACCGTGTCGTCGGCATATCTTATATTGTTCGTTAACTCGCCGTTTATTTTTAAGCCCTCATTTGCATTTTCCATACATTTGTTAAATATTTCCTCGGAATATATATTGAATAAAAGTGGGGATAATATACACCCCTGACGGACACCTCTTTTGATCTGTACGCTTTCAGTGAGTTCGTTGCCAATTTTGGCTCTTGCTGTTTGACCCCAGTATAGGTTTGCCACAATTCGAATGTCTTTGTCGTCAATACCTGTCTTTCGCAGAATACCTATCAATTTTTCATGATTGACATTGTCAAATGCTTTTCTAAAATCTACAAAGCACAAATACACGTCCTTATCAACGTCTCTACACCGCTGTATAAGCACCTGGAGAGCGAAAATTGCTTCTCTAGTTCCAAGTGCGTTCCGAAAACCGAACTGCGATCTATCAATATTTGACTCACATTTATCATATATTCTTCTATGAATGATCTTAGTGAACGCTTTAGTGACATGATTGATCAAGCTTATAAGCCGGTAGTCATCACAAATCTGGGCATTTGGTTTCTTCGGGATTGTAATAAATGTTGACTGTAGCCAGTTCTCCGGGATTTTACCGCTATTATATATGTTTATAAAAAGTACAACTAGATTATCAACCTACCTTTTATAACAACAACAAAAATTTAAATATTACAAAGTAATAAAAAAGATAAAATTTAATTCTGAATGACCAACTTGAGACAAACGGTTCTCGCCTCCTCAACCTATTTCATTAGGGACTATAAATTTGTAAACCCAAGCCAAAAATAGATCACTTGAGAAAGGCTATCAGCCGAAACAGCTGTAGTGATAATAGTTAAAATAAATTTTGTGAAAGTATATATATATATATATATATATATATATATATATATATATATATATATATATATATATATATATATATATATATATATATATATATATATATATATATATATATATAGAACGCTTCGAGGAAAGGAGTACGACTGTCAATCCAATATAAATTAGGGATCACTAGGAGGAGTGGTTGGTTTTTTTCGGTAAAAAGTTGGAGAAAAAAACAAATATGATGGCTACTTCATCTATTTCTTGAAGACGTTTCACTCTTAATCAGAAAGCATCATCAGTGCATCTAAAAAGAACAATATGAAAAAACCACACAAGCATGGAAAAGTGGTTACATGTGTTACCTTAAAAAGATATGTAGCAGTCAGTAATATTAAAAATGTAAAGTCGTTTAAAAAGTAAATAAACATTATACGATTACGATGTATAAACAATAATTTGAACTAAATACAGTTAACAATTTGTTCTGTGTATAAAAAACCACGTCTTCTTTTGCTGTGCTAAGTGTGAACAAATTGTTAACTGTATTTAGTTTAATTTATTTTTTATACATCGTAATCGTATAATGATCATTTACTTAAGCGTCTTTACATTTTTAATATCACTGACTGCTACATATCTTTTTAAGGTAAGACATGTAACAACTTTTCCATGCCTGTGTGGTTTTTTCATATTGTTTTCTTTAGGTGAACTTATGATGCTTTCTGATAAAGAAAGCGAAACGTCTTCAATAAAAAAAGGCAGCAAATATTTGATTTCACGCAAACAAATCCTATGTATCTGTTGATACGTATTTCGACCTAATAGCTCTCGTCAAAACAGCTATTCATAGGAGTTCTCAACATGAAAAATCAATATTTTCTGCTTTTTAAGAAGCAACAATAACATGGCTTCAATACGGACGCGCTAGCGACATCTAATTACAAAATCCGTAAAAATAGTTTCGAAACACAATTCATATTTCTGCTTTATAATCTGAGCCTTCTAAAAATTGCAAGGAAAACAGACGTTGATAAAAGATGTTAAAAGAGACATGGGGAATCTAAAATTTGCATTCCACGACATGTCTTTTACAACTAAGCAGAAATACTTAGCGAATTGTGCTTCTAGTACTCACACAGAGTAAATCCGAATAAAATGAAAAAAGGCAGCAAATATTTGATTTCACGCAAAAATCCTTTGTTTTTTTTAACATCTTTTATCAACGTCTGTTTACCTTGCAATTTTTAGAAGGCTCAGATTATAAGCAGAAATCTGAATTGTGATTCGAAACTATTTTACGGGTTTTTATATATATATATATATATATATATATATATATATATATATATATATATATATAAGTAAATTTTCAATATTGGGTTTGCAGCAATAGAAATGATACGTGTACTCTTTTAAATTTTATTCCGAGCTTTCGGACATGGTTATGTCCTTCATCAGGGAGCTACAAATGTGATGAATAGTTTGTTACAAGTTTGTATAATGAATTCTTTTATATATATATATATATATATATATATATATATATATATATATATATATATATATATATTTTTTTTCTCGTCATTTATCGTCATTTTTTTCTCGAAAGTTTTAGCATGTTTTAAGAGATGTTTATGCCCGTAAACCTTTAAAGTTTTATATTTGTTAATGACAACATAACGACGACAAAAAGTACATTTTTTAGCAATAACTTGTTTATAAATAAAAATTATTAATAAATTTGACGCAGGAAATAGTTAGAATATGTTTGAATAACTGTTATACCTACATAAAAGAAAAAAGATTTCAGTACCCTGGCTTTTTGAGTGTCACGAACGGGGTGTATTTTTGCCTAAAATTCTGATCTAATTCGACATACTGTTTAAAAATGTAAAACTTTTATGTTTTTATACAACTACTGAGTCTGTTCTCTTCGGTCTGTAATTAAAATTTTCTAAATAATGCTTAGTAGGAAGAAGGAAAAGCTCTATCTGTCTTCTTTTGTCTATAAATTAACAGGCGAAAACAAAATGTAAAATCAAAATTGTGTGGGGATGTTTATGAAAACAAAGTATATTAAAAAAATTATTTAAAGGATAATAAAATTAATATAGTTTTTGTATGCTATTTTAGGTCCTCCGGGTATGCCAGGTTATCCAGGAATTAAAGGTGAACCTGGTATGCCAGGTTTAGTAGGAGCGAAAGGTGTTAAAGGTATAGTATTATTTTTGGTATGTTTTTTATATATGGTTAGCAATAACTAAGTTAATATATTTTGATTGTACATTCAGAAAGCAAAGATATTAACCGTAAGCTTCAAATGTGCTTGATATCGACATAAAAGGTTTTTGTTACATACATAAATAATAACTATATATTAACAAAAGTGGTTGTATACAAATTAATTTTTATATTTATCAGAATATTTATGTCAACACATTCACAATTCTCGTTCTTCCATTTTATTTAGCTCAGTTGCACTATCCTGCACACCTCGAATTTTGCTATTTTAAAAGACATATTTACACTATTCAAAACTATTTTATGGTTTACCTAAACTTAACCTCTTGCAGTTTTCCAATTATCTTATCTAATGTAAATCATTTACAATATTCGGCATCATCAATTAGCCTATATTTGGTCACTGCTAAACGTAGGCCTCCCGTAACATTTTCCACCTATTTCTATCTTAAGCTTCTTGCATCCAGTTTGTGGTGATGTGCTTGATATCATCCGTCCATCTAGTTGGTGGTCGTCCTCTGCTTCAATATGCCTCTTTCCTTGGTCGCCATTCCAGAATCTTTCTGGTCCTTTTATCATCCGTTAATCTAGCAACATGTCCGACTCAAGCCCATTTAGCCATTACTACTTTTTTAACTGCATCTGAGATTCCTGTTCTTCTTCTTATTTCTAGGTTTAGTACTTTATCTCTGATGGTAATACCTAATATTGATCTTTCCATAGCGCGTTGTGTAACGCTTATATCTATTGTTCTTTTTTGTCAAAGTCGATGTTTCTGCATTATATGTAAGAACCGGTAAAACGCAGTGGTTAAAATTCTTTCTTTTTAAACAAACTTGGATAATAGACGTGAAAATGTTATTCAATCTACCAAAGGCAGCCCATGTGAAACCTATCATTCTTTATATTTCAGTTGTCTGATTATCTCGGCCTAAGCGAATCTCATGTGCTAGATATTTGTAAGCTATTACTTGGTCGATGCTATGGCTCTTAATCAGAATTTTACCGCTGACTAAAAGGTAGTCAGCTACTAGAGCATTAAGTGAAACTGAAGATGGAATCAAAATCAACGAACATACTATTAGTTATCTTCGCTATGCTGATGATACAGCCATAATAGCTGATTGCCAAGAAGCGCTACAACGACCAATAGATAAAATAAACACCGAAGGAGAACGACTGGGCTTGAAGATTAATATAGATAATACGAAGGTAATGGTGGTTAGTAGAACACAATATATACAATTAAATATAAGAGTTAACAACAAGAACATCCAAAACGTCCCAAAATTCAGATATCTCGGTAGTTGGATAACTGAAGATCTAGATCCAGACATAGAGATACGTAGCAGGATTAAGCAAGCCACAACAGCATTTACCAATATGAGAAACTTGCTAAGCAACAGCAGCCTCAACTTAACGCTTCGATATCGCTTTGTAAAATGTTACATTTACTCCATACTGCTATATGGTGTAGAAAAATGGACCATAAAGGCCAATATAATGAACCGATTGGAGGCCTTTGAAATGCGGGTATTTAGAAGACTACTTAAAATTCCCTGGACAGATCAAACAACAAATGTCAAAGTATTAAATCGAATGGGCAAAAAACGATAATTGCTGTCAATAATAAAAAAAAAGAAAAACTGCTTATCTGGGTCATAAATTTCGAAATTCCAAGTACCAGTTCTTAAAGCTTATTATGGAAGGAAAGATAAAAGAAAAACCAGGCATCGGAAGAAAGAAATACTCATGGCTTAACATAAGGGATTAGATAAACCTCGATGCCCATGCACTTTCTAGAGCCACTCAAGATCGAGAAGAGTATGCCAGAATTGTCGCCAACATCCACTAATTGGATAGGGCACCATAAGAAGAAGAACTACAAGGTTGGTCATAAATTTTGTCTTTGAGGTGTTAATTTTAGGACCAATTGTTTTTGACACTTTATAGAGCGTGTGCAGCATTTTTGTAGCTTTATCAACTCTATCAAAAATTAAAACGATGTCATCGGCAAATCTTAGGTGTTTCAGATCTTCCCCATTTATACCAATTCCCATATTATCCTCTCGTTCCATTTTCTTAAACATTTATTCAAGAATAGCTGTAAACAATTTAGGGGAGATAGTATCACTGTGTCTAATTCCACATTCGATTCGAAACTTCTTGGTATCCTCATGAACGCGGACACAAGCTGTACAACTTTCGTAAATACTTTTAATCAAGGTGATATATTGGTAGTCAATGCGGCAGTCAGCCAATACTCGAAGCATTTTATGATAATCTATAGTATCGAAGCCTTTTGATAATCTACGAATATAAGAAAGATAGGCTTGTTATCTCTGTACACATTTCTACTAGCGTTTTTATAACTTGTAGATGATCGTTTGTTCCGTATTTGGAGCGGAATCCAGCCTGTTCACAAGGTTGGTAACTATCCAGTTTGATCACAAGCCGTTTTGTTATTATCTTCACGAATATTTTGTATGTATGGGAGAGCAAACTAATAGGTTTGTAGTTATTTGGGTCTGAAATGTCACCTTTTTTATGCAATATGCTTATTATTGCAATATGCCACTGGTAGGGGATTACGCCTCTTGTCAAACAATCATTGTCAAAGAAAATATTTTTCAACACATTTACTAACGTTCCTCCTTCTTCTTTAATTTCTTCAATGACTATCCCATCTTTTCCAGGTGATTGATTGTTTTTCATGTCCGAGAGAGCTGATTTTATTTCCTCTGTTGTGATATCTGGGATGTCTTCTGAGCCTACATTTTAAATTTTTGTTATTTGATTTTGATCAGAATCTGGAAGTTCTTCTCGCTTATACAATTCTGAGTAAAAATCTTGAGCAATTTTTAAAATATCTTTCTTATTTGTTATAGTTACAATATTATTATTACTAAAGTCTATGCCCTAATGGGGATCTAGAATAACTTGTCCTTGTTTTCAACTTGATGATTTATATAACTCATAACTCTAAGAAAGTTTGTTATATACTGGATGCTAATCTTCATTATAGAAAAATTATAAAGGTGCCGAGTATGGTATTTGCGAAAATTTACCCAAATTTAGATAGTGGTGAAATATCGCAGCGGTTACTTATGTAACTGGGTTTATTTCAAATTGGACAGACTAAACGTTGCAATCAAACGTTTAAGAGAAGTTTATTGTAGATGAGTATAGAGTCTCGTGTACGAAAATGCCGATTTCTTAAGAAAGGTATGGTTTCCATACACTGAATAAAAACTGGATTTATTTCTACACTTCTGTATTCTGCAACATCCTTAACGGTTGTATTATTATAATACAACTATAATACAATGTATTATTATAATACTCAATTTGTTGGATTTAAATGTCATTTTAGATAAAACACTACATAGTGAATGAGCCAATTTGGTGTGCTATTAGTATTACTATTTGGGAATTGTAGGGTAAGGTGAGTCAAGTGCGTAGCCGGGGTAAGTGCGTTTGGATTAAATAAAAATATCTGTAACGTGAAGTTGGGTATGAAACCGATTTCAAATTTAGCGCCAAGTATTAAATCAAAGAGCTGCACACATGAGTGGCAACGTCGTTGAATTCACGACATAGTAGCATACGTGTTTGTTGGTAGTTATATTTGAAGTTATACAAAGAGCAGGTAAGTGTTTTTTTTAATTGTTTTGATACCATTTATGTTTTTCCGCTCTAGTTTGCTAGTAATTAAAAGGTGCGCACTTTCCCCAGAGATTTGTCACATGGCGCAAGTGCATTTTGGGTGTAGGGGCAAGTGCGTCCTTACCTTAAGGTACTTGCCCCGGCATAAAATCTGAATAAAAATTTTTAATTCTTATTTAGAGATAGTCCGAAATTTTGCCAGAAAGACGGAGAAAGGTTCGCAATATTCAGCAGAAGCCCTTAACATTGCCTTATCGGATATAAGAAATCAGAATTTCACTGTCAAGGGAGCATCGCGCACATACAATATTCCTGTGACAACATTACGGGATCACTTGAGTAGAAGAAGAGGAGCGAAGGGATCAGGACAAGGTCGATCTACCGACAATACATTGGCAGAAGAAAGGCGATTGGCAGAAGGTCTTCGCACGATGGAGCAATGGGGATTCGGTTTGTCCCGTAAAGAACTTTTAGAATTAAGCCAACAATTCGTTTAATCAACCAACTTAAAAACTCAATTTAAAGATGGTAGACTAGGTTAAGACTGGTTCTTAAATTCTAAAAGAAGACATCGGCTGTCAATAAAGAAACCGAAAATAGTTTAGTTTGCAAGGAAGAAGGCCATGAATCATTTTGTTGTTAAAAATTATTTTAAGTTATTAAATGAAACCATTCAATTTTTGAGAGATGCTGGCAAACCTAAGAAAATTTACAATATAGACGAAACAGGATTTTCGAGTGACCCCTCTAAAACAAAAGTTGTTGGAAAGAAAGGAGCACCATGCACAACAACCACCAGTGGACTGGGAAGGGAGAACACTACAGTGGTGATGACAGCAAGCGCTAGTGGCGAAAATATTCCTCTATTAATCGTTTTTAAAGGCAAAAATATATGGGATAAATGGATTGCGGATAAACATGATGTCTTTCCTGGTACTGCTTATGCAGCTACTAAAAATGGCTGAATTGATGCTATTGTATTTCGCAACTATTTTGAGCGTACTTTTGTAAAAAACATTGGTCCTGATCCGGCCTATACTAGTTGTCTATGACGGACATTCAACCCACTCAACTCCACGGCAGATTTGGTCAATTACGCGAGATCGAAAGGAATCACCATCCTTAAACTACCGGCTCATTCAAGTCACATTCTCCAGCCATTGCATTTATTGGTGTCCAATATTTTAAAATCAATGTGGGACAAAGAACTTGTGAAATGGTAGCGACAGTTTGCTGGTCGGAGACTTTCCAAAAAAGTATTTTCTAAGCTGTTGGAAAAATATGGACAACAATCAACCCAGAGGTTATCCAAAATAGGTTTAAGAAGGAAGGTATCTTTGCATTTGATGATTAAGTTGTACCCGAAGATCGTTACGAGGCTGCTTCTTTAAGGCGATGGCAGATTTTAGCGGATCAGCGCCAAGAGACTTCTTTAGATGTGACAGATGTTGCCACCTTCGAGACAAACTCGTGAGTATCGTATTTCAACAATATGGACGTAAGATTTTAGCGAGCTACTCTCGTAATCTTATGATTTTTTTCTTTATTTTTTAGATGTCCAGTATCTTTCGAACATCTTCTACTACAAACCGTAAAAAGCGGAGCACCAACTCCAGCAAAAAACAAGAAGCGAATTACAGCAGTCAGTGAAGTAATTACTGTCGGATCCAACAAAGGCACCTTTCAAGACTCAAGTGATGAAGACCAAGATGATCAGATCTCTATACGATGAGTCTGAAAGTAGCGATTTCGTGGGCCAGATTTCGTAAGAAAAAGAAGATGACGAGAAGGAACTATTTCTTGGTTCTTCGCCTGAATTTTCTGTGGGAGATTGGTTTCGCGTGGCTTTCAAAAGCCCAAGTTGGGACAGAAATGACATTTCATATATAGGCCACGTAATTTCTCTCACGTCTCACTTTTCTGCTACAGTCTATATTGCAAGGTAAAGTCAAAGGTAAGCGAGGACCCGGTAGAAGGAGAATATCATGGCTGCGGAATTTAAGAACATGGTTTAAGAAAACCTCAACGGAGCTGTTTCGAGCCGCAGCGAGCAAGGTTATGATTGCCAATATGATTTCCAACATCCGAAACGAATAGGAACCAGAAGAAGAAGAAGATTTCTCTCACTGAAAGTGATACGCAGGTGAAGTTCCTGAGAAAAAAAAACAAAGTGCTTTGTTTTTCCTCAGGTGGAATATATATCCCTTGTGACAAAAGAAGATATCCTTAAAGTATTACTAGCTCTACATGGAGAGGAATGCATAATTTTATTATTAAGTTTCCGCAAGATATACAACATAAATTAAGAAAAACTGTACAATTTTTGCATTTAAATAAAGTACTTTCTCATTTTTTGGTGTGTCATTAGACCTTTCTGAAGTTATTTTGTTTTCAAAATTATGAAGATTAAAAAAAAAAAATTAGAACTCTGTTCAGAAAATCCTAGTAAATAAGTGCACTTACCCCGTAATACAACGCAAGGAAACTATATAAAACTGTGCCCCAAACTGACGGGGCAAGTGCGCTACTGCGATATGTAAGAGAAAAAAAATTATAATTAATAATCGTGAAAAGCCACAGATTTGGAATCTTTTCTAAATAAAGATTGTTGTCAAAGTACTTGGTGCACTTATTCTTGATTTGGCAGAAATAACCAATAACCCAATTAAAGCATTGATGCAATTAAAACCAAATATGAATAAAAGGGGGCGCACTTCCCCCACCCTACTCTAACAAAAATTGTATAGGTGGGTTTTTAAGTATTCGATTAAAAAATATCACAAGTGAAACGAGAAACTTATTTAACGAGTTATTCTTCTGACATTATATATTTATCAAAAAAATAAGTGTCTGGTTAGATGTGTACACAAATACTTGAGAAAGATATCTGAAGAGGTATTACAGCCATCTCTAGTAAATAATTAATGTCTAATTGATATTAAATGATTATGTAGATTTAGCCACACGGCTTACACGCCCTGTAAGGGTAAAATTCACTCATCCAAGTTAGCTACGATATCAAAAGTATTGAGCTCTGGTGGGACACTTTCTGTGTTATCAAGCCCCAGGTGACTTGGTATGCTGGAGTAATTTACAAAAATTTTCGTACACATCTGGACGTCGCGAGTGGTACAGCTTTCTGCATGACCTTATAAAGATTTTCATTTAGACTCAGCTGTTTAATGTTCCCTAGGAGGTTTTTGCGAATTACACCAGTAGAAGATAGAATAATTAATAGGTACTGTCTTTTATTATATTTGATATGCAAACTATTGGTGTTAGATAGCGTCACATCAATAAGTGTTGTTTGCCCAGTAAGTTTTATAACTAGTATAAGATACGGTCTATTATGTGTCACTAATTGGTCTGTGAGTACATTGTGCTCCCAGTATAGCTTGTAGTTGTTATTTTCAAGTATTGTGCCAGAAAAGTATTGATAGTAAGCAAGATGGTCGGTTTGGAGAAATCCCAGTTTATTAGCTAGTTTTTGGTAGATAGTATTTTCTACTGAGTCATGGAGTTCTTTATAGTCAGTACCGACAAACGCTTAGTAGCCACCGGTAAGATGTTGGATGATTTCTTGGGCTTGGCATTCATATCGGTGTTTGTCATTTTGGATTTAAGGATCTTTAACAATATATTTCATGTAACTTTTAAAAGGAATAACCTGATCTTGAATGACAAGTAGATAAATTTCTGTAAGAAATCTATCCAAGTGCTGCTACGCCACTAATAGCAAATAACTTATACTTCTTAAATTCTACCTAGGTAAACTCTCATAAAAGCTGAAAATCTATTTAAAAGATATTTTACCCACAGATCAACTTTAATCCGACCAATTCCAAAAAATTCTGTGTTACACAAGAACTCAAAAGATCGGTTTTTACCTATCAGGTTTACCACCTCTGTCAGTGGTGAGCAGCCACGAATACACATACGTTGCTTCTCGCGACTAATTTGAGCACACATGCTGCGAGCCAGAGTGGTGTCGGTTTTTTCGCACACATCAAAGAAACATACGTGTTTGCAAGACAAGTTCTGATTTATTAAATTTTATTCATTTTATTGATTTATGTGTAAAATGGAGTGGAACAATGTTTGCAATTAAAAGATTTGTATGAAGAAAACCCTGTATTATGTTATCTGTAAACGTTCCTTAACAGGTATGGCTTTTCTTAAGACTGTGTCGTTTTTCTTTATTACGGGGCCTATATCATTTAATAGGCGTTCAAAGTTTTCTACTGATATACGTGTAAAATTGTGAAATTGTACACTATTAGGTTCTATCGCCGTATACTAGTAAATCGAACTTCATTTGTAGGGTTCTTCTTTTAAGTAAATGCGTCGTCCATCATCGCCTATTTTTCCTTTGTTTTTTCTTTTTTAATGAACTAATAACGACAAACGCGGCACTAACCATAAGCAGCTCCCCAGACATTTTTTCACGAATGGATGGAGCGCTATGAGCACGCATACATATGCGGTGATTTCTAATTTCAACGAATGATCTGAGCACGAATGGTTTAAGTACGCACGTATATGCGTGGCTTCTCACCGCATGCTTGTACTAGTCTGTACGCGCCTTTAGTGTTTAGTTTCGTATTCAATAAAATTTGACCCATTTCTTGTTTCGAGTTTATTTCTCGTATTTTAGTTATTGTTTTACAGCTTACAGTTAAATGCTGAACGCTCAGTCTTAATCAAGTTTATTCATATATAAGAAAACGTCTTTAGCTAAATTTATAATTAGTAGTAATATTTTAATCTGTATCAGTGCTAGTGTTTGTAGTGTGTCGCGGACCAGTGTATGGACAGTAATTGTCTATTTCAATAAAAGAACTTGCGCTAAATTTTTGGCTAGATATTAACTTAGTTGTAGTAATATTCAATTATTAAATTACTTATTGTTTGAACTGCTTGTGTTCTTATTTCCCACGCCAGTGGACAATCCTTTGAATTGGAAGTAAGTACTAGTACGTTCTAAAAGGTAGCCTTATCACCATCCTAATTGGTGTTGAACAAATGTTCGTTAAATTCTACCAGCAAGTAAATTCCTTAGTCTCGGAAAACATCTTTCCTGATATCAAGTATTAGTTCAATGCTGTATTGTAAACAGATTCTTGGCTAACCTCATTAAGATGTCGCCCATGCAGATGTTTACTTATCAAGATGCGCATTTTTTTTGGTTAGTCAGGTAGTTTATACGCATTTCTTGTTCCCTCAGTTTAAGCGGCGTTGTATCGTCTGTTGCGCAAATTGCTTGATGTAAAGTAGATGTCTCAGCCTGCACCTAAAAATAGGGTTTTGTGTTCATAAGTCCTTTTTACCCTTAACATTTTGGTAATGTTATTCTTTCTACTACACTGCTTGGATCGTTTTCTTTGCGCCTTTGTACGAAGTGTTCTAATTTTTTGTCTGAAGACTTTCTATATCCGTTTTTGACCACTTAATATTACCAAATGAGTAGCCAGGAGCAGAAAAGATATGACCGATTTAGCTGTCTTACTCTTCGCACAGAAGTAAGCTCGGTTTTTATTAGTACCTATATGGTCAATTTTTCGCGCTTGCTGTATTCCTAAACTCATTATTATTATTATTTTCAGATTAAGCAATACGGCTCACATTCCCTCTAAGGGGAAAATTCAGTTATCCTAGATATCTACGGTATCAAAAGGATTGAACTCTGGTGGGACTCTTTCTCTATTATCGGCCCCTAGGTGACTTGGTACAATGGAGTATCGCCAAAAATTTTCGTATACATCTGGACGTTGAGTGTAGTACAGCTTTTTGCTTGGTCTTGTAGAGATGTTTATTCAGACCTAGCTTTTGTATGTTTTCTAGGAGGTTATTTGGAATGATTCCAGTATTCGAGAGATTAATAGGTACTGTCCCAGTAGTTTCCATTTTCCACTCTCTACTGTGTTTGTATTTGAATTTCCAGATCTTTGTATTTGGCGATCTTTTCGATCTGTTTAACACAAAGGTTAATATTGTTATTATTACCACCACATTATTAATATTATAATATTATTTTACAATTTAAATAAAAAAAAAAAACACGTAAAAATCAACGTGTTAGAATCCTACAGTCGAATCTTTACCTCTAGTAGGGACGGGTTAAAGGAAATTTTCATGCAAAAATTTTTTCTATCTTTATAGAAAAAAGAAGTAAACTTTCGGTAGAAACAAAGCCGGATTAGCTCACTGTTTTTGTTGAAATTATTTTGACCTTGGATAACCTAGGAAATAATTATCTAAATAAAAATATATGGAGAAAAGTACCTTTTCAATATTTATTTAAAAGATATAAGATATATTAGCGACGAATCGGGAGAGATTATGACGTGATTGAAATCGTTTCTGTCAGGTGTAGACTTCTTAGAAGAAAATTAAAAATTGGATAGTCACCAGATACCTATTACCTAACAAATTAGTAAAATCACAACAATTTCACTCCTTTCCCTACAAAATAACTAAATTAAACTTCGGTATGCAACAGAAACGATTCCTCTTAAAAAAAAAACATAAAACGGATTCTTAAAACTTTTTTGTGCAGTACGACAACGCCGATATGCTTCAGGTGTTGATAGTTTCTATTCTTGAACGAAGTGAATATATCGTGAATTAGCGTATCAGATTGAAACCTCAACACTCCGGGAGTATTGGATTTATGGAAGTGTAGAACTTACAAAGTTCAGAAGAACTGGAAGAGAAGTAATGAAAAATACTAAAAATATGGCTAAGCTCAGAGGAACAAAGTTAAATGGCCAAAGAGACACTAAATCTCAAGTGAGTGTTCGGGCTAGCTTCAATGCACTGGAATGTGGCTTTAAATATATAAACAGATAGCAAGGATACTGAGCTAATGAGACAAGGAACGAAATGAGACCTGGTAATATCAAACGTGATACAACTAAAGAAGGTCACTGGGAATAAATTTATAGAAAGAGAACAATAAGAAGAGAAAAACAAGGGCGCCAACTAAACGATAGTTGAGATTTTGAAGTAACAAATGACCGGAAACAAATGATACTAGAGATAATAACCTGAAATCCAAAATACTAAATACTAATCTTGTCTTGCTATATTATATACTGGTTAGTAGAAACTGAAATAAAACTTAAACTAGTAACAATAAATATATTTATAAAACGTGTATATAGATATATATATATATATATATATATATATATATATATATATATATATATATATATATATATATATATATATATATATGTATGAACAGTTTACATATAAGGCAAAACTAAATAACAGTGGCAGTGAGTGTGTAAAGATACAATAGGACCAAATAGCCCCTCAACAAGCGAATAGTCACTACCACTGGCCAAATAAAGGGTGAAATATTAGTAAAAATCTAGAATAGTCCGTATGGTAGCCAAAGTCTTAACACTAAAAGTTAGTAATTTAATTTAACTAATTTACTTTAATTGCTATCGACGTATCTTCATCTTGCCTCACTAGAGGTCTCTAGTTGCATACTCTGGTAGTTATTGTCATGTAATTGCCAGAGTAATCGGTGCGTTTTGATTTGGTTTGAGTCTTCTTACAAACTCCTTCTGATGACGGGTAGACCCAGAAACACGTGTCAGGGAGTGGTAAGAGACTCAAATTAAATCGAAACGCAACATTCTTCGTATATTTATCGTCCCTACTCGACGCAATGAGTACAAAAATTGATGGTAATTTATATGGGTAAATTGTTGGTACATAGTGGAATATTTTTATTCTCAGTACCGCTCTGAATGGCTTGTTTAAGCTTGGGTACACAGTTTACTTTAATTGCTATCGACGTATCTTCATCTTGCCTCACTAGAGGTCTCTAGTTGCATACTCTGGTAGTTATTGTCATGTAATTGCCAGAGTAATCGGTGCGTTTTGATTTGGTTTGAGTCTTCTTACAAACTCCTTCTGATGACGGGTAGACCCAGAAACACGTGTCAGGGAGTGGTAAGAGACTCAAATTAAATCGAAACGCAACATTCTTCGTATATTTATCGTCCCTACTCGACGCAATGAGTACAAAAATTGATGGTAATTTATATGGGTAAATTGTTGGTACATAGTGGAATATTTTTATTCTCAGTACCGCTCTGAATGGCTTGTTTAAGCTTGGGTACACAGTTTACTTTAATTGCTATCGACGTATCTTCATCTTGCCTCACTAGAGGTCTCTAGTTGCATACTCTGGTAGTTATTGTCATGTAATTGCCAGAGTAATCGGTGCGTTTTGATTTGGTTTGAGTCTTCTTACAAACTCCTTCTGATGACGGGTAGACCCAGAAACACGTGTCAGGGAGTGGTAAGAGACTCAAATTAAATCGAAACGCAACATTCTTCGTATATTTATCGTCCCTACTCGACGCAATGAGTACAAAAATTGATGGTAATTTATATGGGTAAATTGTTGGTACATAGTGGAATATTTTTATTCTCAGTACCGCTCTGAATGGCTTGTTTAAGCTTGGGTACACAGTTTACTTTAATTGCTATCGACGTATCTTCATCTTGCCTCACTAGAGGTCTCTAGTTGCATACTCTGGTAGTTATTGTCATGTAATTGCCAGAGTAATCGGTGCGTTTTGATTTGGTTTGAGTCTTCTTACAAACTCCTTCTGATGACGGGTAGACCCAGAAACACGTGTCAGGGAGTGGTAAGAGACTCAAATTAAATCGAAACGCAACATTCTTCGTATATTTATCGTCCCTACTCGACGCAATGAGTACAAAAATTGATGGTAATTTATATGGGTAAATTGTTGGTACATAGTGGAATATTTTTATTCTCAGTACCGCTCTGAATGGCTTGTTTAAGCTTGGGTACACAGTTTACTTTAATTGCTATCGACGTATCTTCATCTTGCCTCACTAGAGGTCTCTAGTTGCATACTCTGGTAGTTATTGTCATGTAATTGCCAGAGTAATCGGTGCGTTTTGATTTGGTTTGAGTCTTCTTACAAACTCCTTCTGATGACGGGTAGACCCAGAAACACGTGTCAGGGAGTGGTAAGAGACTCAAATTAAATCGAAACGCAACATTCTTCGTAATTTAACTTAGTTTTACTAGAATGAGATACAAGTGACAGTATGGTAAAGATATCAAAATTGATAAATCTAGTACCATTTATATTATAGATAAAAAGTGAGTTGTTACATATTCCTTATATAATGTTTTAAAAACCACATGAAATTTATTTCCCTCCCCACTATCAAAATTGTATTATATCAAAAATGTTTTCTATTAAAAAAAATATATTAAATCAACAAGTGAGTTTGGTCAGACTCTGTATCCCATTTAAAAACCTAATAAAAACATGGTCATTTATTTTCCCTCCCCAATATCTTAGAATTTGATTATCAAAATTGTATTCACCTTATCATATGCATACGAAAAGTTAACAGTAAATAGAAAGTAACACAAAAAGTCAAATAGTTAAACAACTTATCTTAGCAACACTATAAGTCCATAGGAAAACTCCTCTTGGCACGGCTAAATTAATTCATGGTTGTGGTGACAAGTCCCATCGTTCCGGGTGACAGCAAAATCCACGGGTTACATACGCAAGTTGCTAACTATCTAAGGATTCAAAATTACTAACTAATATCCTCGAGGGAATATTTTCAAGTGAAGTGACGGAATATGGAGCCGCAGCACGCCAGAAAAAATCTTCCTTTTTATGTGTTTCTCTTATACATGAATCTTGATTTTAATAAATTAATTATTATTATTATTTGTATTTATCAATTATTTTATTCTTCCCCCAAATTATTTTCCTTGCTCCAATTCCGTCACTTTGAAGGTGAAAAAATTTCACCGGTTGGCGTGTCTGCGTAGTGAGTCTCTTGACCAAACTGACCGTTCTCGTACAGACTCGACTAATCTTCCTTTCTAAGCGACTACTGCGCGTGTGGGGAAAAATGTCCATTTAAAAATCGATCGCTGGCGGAACACAAGAAGTTTCTTGAGGGGTTTTAGTTGGACTAGTCAGTAGCGTAAACGCTACAAGATCTTAAGTCCAGTTGCGCATGCCAAATTCGATTGCAGTAATCAACTTTAAATTCCTATGGTAATATGGTTGCCTAATTATTAGGGCTTATAAAAGACTATTGATGTTTAAATTATAATTAGAAAGTGACGAACGTTACATGATATTGATCCTTATTTTGTTGAAAATAAAAGCAAGGATCTATTTACTGCTCATAAAAAGCATTACAGGCAGAACATTTTTAAAAGTTTATAAGTAATTTAGTTGATTACTTCGACACTTAGACTCTTGAAAAAACATTTAGTTACACCAGCAGATATTATAGAACTATGACAATAAATAATAACATAAGTATTTTACCCAACTGCATCAATTAAAGCCGGATTTATAAACGGACATAAACATAATTTTAGTCTTTAACCATAATCTTATTATATAAGCATAATGTTAAAAGTTAATAAACAAATGTACCCATTTAAAAGCATCCATAATACATAAGACATAAATTTGGTCCTTAAAACGTGACCTTAAAAGTTGGTAACTTTCAACATTTATGAATTAAGTATTAAACATTATGGAATTGTTGGAATATGCGCATGCGTTGGTAGAATCATCTGCAGTTTCCTCCTATACATAACCCTACTATTTTAATTTAATGTTTTTGGAGCGAATTCAACCACATATTTATTTATTTCACTTTTCTATGAATCTAAAGACCAGAAAAAAATTCTTCATGCTCTATAAAAATTTGGTTAGGTTTGTATTTTCTGAAGTAGTTCTTAAATATTATGGTTATGTATTATGTCTAGTTATAAACCAATCTTAAATCTTATGAATTATGATTGTGGTTGAAGTTATGTTTATGACTTATGATTATGTACTATGCCCGTTTATAAACCTGCCTTAATACAAAATATGTTGTAGAATCTAAGAAATCGTTATAAAGCTTATTTGTGCTGTAAAGGTGCCCATTTTGAACACGTAAATTATATAAATTTAAAATACGTACAATGTTCACATTCCGTACTATTTTTTTTTTTGGCGAATTCCAAACTTTGGATATCGCTTTATTAGGCTGAATCTGACAAGATGTTCCCCTGCGACTTTTTTTGGTTTTGGGGCTTCCTCTAATTTTCTCGAAAATTTTTACCCGTCACTTAGAAAAATCGGAAAACAAGTTTGGCATGACAATATATTATTTTAATTAAATAGCTTAAAAATTATAAAAAACACAAAAATAAAATTCTCTTATGATAAATATAAGTCATTCAACGCGTCTGACGACTCGAACATGTCGGAAAAACTACTGTGACGAAATTAATAGATAAACATCTATTTTTTTCAGAATACTTTCATTAACAGCAGCAAAAATAACTTTTATGTTGTCTAACAGAACTTGTTTTCCAATTTTCGTATTTAAAGTGTGAAAATATTTCGAAAACTTCACAGAAACCGTTGCAGAACGAAACAGAACGAACAGAAAAAACCGTCACAGAACGAAAAAAAGCCAAAAAAGAAAATAGTGTCTGACTTGCCCTAATGGAGCAATACCAAAAGTTCACTTTTTGTATTACATATCGAATAAGTTTCAGTATTTTATTAAGCGCTGTAAGTTTTTTTCAAATGGTTTTTGTTTTATATAGCTTTTTGTTTTTGTGAGTTTGTCATTTTTGTCTAATGTATTGTTTTAGACTAAATACACCCTTCCACGGTACCATCGACTCATCTAGTAAAAATTCTTCTTCTGAATAATATAGAGCAGCCATTTTATTATTAAAAAAGTCTATGACTTTTCTTATTTTATAAAATCGTTCTGCAGAAACAACATTAGGTCTCATTGGATAATGAGCGAAGTGTAAACAGTATATTATTATAATTATTATTATATTATTATAATTAAAAGATAAAACATATAAACACCATTTCGTATTTCCGAAATTTTGTTATTCAGCTATCATAAATGTGTACCTGGTGATATGTCTTTCATTAGGTGTTGCTTGGGAGTGAAAATTTTTGAGGTCGGTTAACATTTAGTAAAAACATACCAGAGCACTTCCTTATTTCAGCTATAAATAAAGTACAGTGAAACTATAAAAAAAATTTCTGCACTTTAAATTACACCCCAATAAAATTATTAACTTCCCACAATGGTTAGTTGAGGGGTTGAAAAATTACTAAGATGTTAATAGATTCGTAAAAATCTAGAAGACCACTGTGACATATCATAAAGATTTTTTTTAAATTCTGCTATCTTGAATATTAAATTCTGCTATCTTGAATATTAGGGGTAGATTTGTAGAAAAAAATTATTGGGTTGGTAATAAATTAGTGAGAAGTGGGTAAAAAATATGCCATAGGAAAACATTTTTTTTTGTTCTGCTAGCTTAAACTTTAAGTCAGCAAAATCGCCCCCTTAAGAGTGGTTTAGGGGTAAAAAATTATTAGAGTCGTAATAAATTAGTAAAAAGTGGGTGAAAAATTATATTGTAGGTTATATTGGATCCGCTTATATATCTTCGCTAGCTTAAGGGTTCTTATATTCTAATCTACCAGGTCGTGGTCACTATTTATAAAGTAATTTAGAAATAAATACAAAAAACAGTCAGTATTTTGTTTTATTAAACATTTATTAAACTAACTGATATCATAATGAAATATTTTTTTTAGGTGAACCTGCAGCTTGTCCGTATATTTAACCTAGAGAAAACAATTAGTTTGTTTAACAATTTACCTATATGTTGTTACATTTTACATCTAACTAAAATAAAATAAAAAGATAAAAGTAATGAGAAAGGTTTTTATTTTTAAATAAACCGAGATTGAATTCCAAATAAAAAACAAAAGTGAAAAGTTTAAAAAACTAAACGACATTATCGCTATTTCATTATAATGAGGAGCTTGGAGGAGTTACTGCGAATTCGAAAAATGGTCATTTTAAAAATAGTCTCGTTTTGCTCACATACTATTAAAGAATACGTCTGTATCAGTATAACATCATACTCTCAAAATTCTGTAGAAAATAAGATAGTAACCAATTAGTGTCAGAAACTGAACTGCATAATCCTCTAGGAGGCATTCGAGGAAAGGCGAACCTACAAGCTATCGTTGCGTTTCCGTTCAAGGTTCGCCCCTACTCCTCTATAATCCTGTTACTTAACACACCGGTGTTTCTGTATACAAGTACTACGTTTCACATATTTCACTACAAAAGGTTTTAGCGAAAAAAAATGTACACGGCAACAGTATTTCTGGACGTCAGTAAAGCATTTGACAGGGTCTGGCATGATGGACTCATTTATAAAATAAACTCAATAGCGAGGCGATGACATGCCTCCTTGGATCATAGCTAGCCAACAGAAGGTTCAGAGTTCGAATAGGGGCAACCCTGTCCGAAGTCGAGACCCTGGAGGCAGGTGTGCCTCAGGGAGCTGTGCTATCGCCGTACCTGTACACGATCTACATGGCAGACACGCGAAAAGAACCATGATCCCTGCTGAGTCTTTATGCTAACGACACAGCAATATTTGTTAGCTGGAGAAATCCAGATCATGCAGCTAATCATCTACAGAGAGCACTAAATAGATTCCAAAGATGGTGCATAAAATGGAAAATAGCCTTAAACCCGGACAAAACACAGGCTGTAATGTTTAGTCACAGAAGAAGTGTACCAATCACAAAGTGAAATCACGATTGGAAACACCCCAGTAGATTGGACCAACGAGGCAAAATACCTAGGGGTGTTGCTCGATAAGAAACTCGCTTTCGCCCAACATATAAATAAAAAAACGTACAGAGCCAAAGCGCTGAAAAGTCTGCTCTTAACACTCATTGGTAGAAGAAGCAAACTGAGATTTAAAACCAAAATCAGAATTGCGAATAGTATCATCCTGCCAGTCCTTTCGTATGCGTCTGCTGCGTGGGGACATACCTACAAGTCAAACAGGAGAAAAATACAGACAGCGCAAAATCAATTAATAAGAGATGTCTTGAAGCTACCGAAATACGTACCTCTGAGAAATTTGTACAGAGACACAGGACAAACAAGGATCCTAAACATGCTAGACAAGAAAGCATACGAACTATTCAACGGACTAAACAACCACCCAAGCAGTATGTTAAGAGAGCTGACTAACTACAACGCAAATATCAGGACGATACACAGAAGACTTAAACAGCAAATAGCCGGATATAGGGGGATCCCAAACGAATAAATGAAGAATGAGATGGTCGCAAGGACGTCAAACAAAAAGAATGCAGTCATCACAAAACGACCACCAAAAAAATATCTGCCTTTTTAGGTTTACTCTGGAGGGGATACATGTGCCAAGGCACTTAAGTAAGAACACTATACACTTGCTGTGTGAAGGCCCTATACACCCAGGAATGCACACCCCAATACACCCACACATAGCATGTAAGAAAAAAAGTGTAAGAATTGTGCCAGGCATTTTACAGTCCCAACGCCACAAGGATAACCCCCTTACCCAAAAAAGGTTGTTTTCTCTTAATATTACTGCTACTACTACTACTAAGGATTTCCACAGTTTTCACTGTCTTCCTTCACTCAACCGTTTTCTCCAATTTTCCCTGTCATTCCGGGCTCCATCTCGCAGGGTTCTGTTCTTCATAGTTTTGTCGATTTCGTCTCTGAATGACCTTCGGGGTTTTCATCTCTTTCTTCTTCCGATCGGGCTCCGATATGTCGTTTTATCTCTGTGCATACTTGTTCCCATCGTTCGTTCTTTTCATTTGTTACTCTTTTCTTTACCTCTCTGTTTTTCGCTCTACATAGGTCTAAGTCTTCATGTTTTTTGGTGTTTAGGTATTTTATGTGTAGTTTTTTCTTTTCTTTTATACGTTTCAATGTGTCTTCCCTTAATTTGATATTCTGATGGGTGTTCCTTTGGTCGTCTTCTCCAAGAGCTTCTAAGGCCGCTGAAATCAGGCAGGTTTTTATGTGTTCATACATTTCATCTAACGTGTCATATCTGAATTCTTCTAGTTTTTGGTCTAGTCTTCTTTTGTATAGATCTTTTATTGATTCTTCCTGTAATAGATGTAATTTGAGCCTCTTTTTGTTTATTGTCGTTCCCGTTGTAACAATCGATGTATGTTTTTGTTTTGTTCGGATATAGAGAAAATATATCCATGCCACCACAAGTTTGTGATCTGTTCCACACTGTGCCCCTCTTCTCACTCTGGTGTCTTTGACTTTGATGGAGCTTTTGTGGTTCATGATAATGTAGTTAATAATGGATCTTAGTTTTCTTGTCTCTTGAGTCCATGTGTACTTATGTATATTTTTGTGTTTTTAGAATCCGTTCATAATTTTTAAATCATTTACTTCACATAGTTCTATCAATCTTTCTCCGTTGTCGTTAATTGTGTCTTCTCCAAATGGACCAACTGTTCTGTCATTGTCTTTTCTTTCGACTCTTCCATTTAGATCCCCCACTATTATTATTTCGTGTTTAGGTTTTCTATTATCCATTTGTTCCTAAAGTTGTTCGATAAATCGTTCTTTCTCATTGGCTGGACTGTCTTCCGTTGGACCGTATGTTGCTAGTATTATAATTTCTCCGCCATACATCTTGATTTTCAGTTTGGCAATTCTCTCGTTTATGGGTTTCCAATTGTCTATAGATTTTTCCCATTTCTTCTCATTTCTTCCAATTGTTCGTTAGCCCTTGGATTTTTTATGTGTGCTAGGTTGCTAACGCCTAACGCCATAACCCCCTTTTGGAGGACCTATTGTTCAGCCGCCCACTCTGGGTCAGACGCTGTTTGCAGCCGCCCACTCTGGGTCAGACTCTACTATTGTCAGTTGGTCCGCGTCGGGTATTTCATTTCCCCGATACCACCCATATCTGGGAGGCGTTCCCCTATCCCCCACCTGGGGACGCGTCCGGTAGAGGACTGACATCCTTCTCAGTTTTCTCTTAATATTCTGTATCTTAAAATCTAAATTCTTCTCACTAAACGTTTTAACGTAATAAATTCAGTTTGTTTTTCTATATAGTTTCTATAGAGAAGTCCCGTCAGTCCTTCTATATACCGCTGATGCGGACTAGGCCCTTAGGGCGGATCGAATAAATACGGGTATTGGATGAGCTAATAGAAAATAAATAAATAAGAAATATGAGCTTGGTGGCCGGACTCTTCTCGGGCGCCCAGCCAGCGAGGAGAACAAAATTTATTTTGTCAAGTCGGCGGCTGAGTAACCGAGCACACACTGTTTTCCGGATATGGAGTCACCAGCTTAGGCTGGCGGCTCCATGGACGGAACACACGCTCTTTTTTCTTTTTTTTTTTTTTTTTCTTTTAGGGACTCTAGTCCCGAAGCGATGTTAGACTAAAATCAATCGAGTCGGTAAAGTAAATAGGGAGAAAAGCTTAGATGTGGCTACCCCTAGAGTTAGGTGGCATAACCACAGTCAATAAAAACAGAAGGTGTCTCATTACCCAGGGCACCTTAAGTAACTTTCAGATCATAAGCCTCCTCACGTAAGTCACACGATAAGGAGGGGTGGAGGAAAAGCCTGGGGGTCAGATAGGTACCACTTCAACTAGTGAGGTGTGACCGGTTTGATCTTTGGACATGTGGATCCCATTCTTAGATTGGTATACACATGTTCCTAGAGGCAGGGTTGATCACTACGTGTGTGTATGTGTGTGTGTGTGTGTGTGTGTGTGTGTGTGTGTGTGTGTGTGTGTGTGTGTGTGTGTGTGTGTGTGTGTGTAAGGGCCGGTGTTTCTGTAGCTTTAGTTTTTTATGAGTTTTTCTGTGCGATCGTATGCGTGTATTATTTGTTATTCGTATTTTAAGGAAAAACCGAGGTTACATTAGCGTTAAAGTTATACTGTTTTTTTCCGATTTATTTTCAAAATGAACGCCGAGAACACGACAGGGCGGAAGCAAAAGAACACGGAACAATGGGTTGTTAATTGGTGTAAAAACAAACGAAACTGTGGTGAAGCGTAAATTTCGAGAAATACAAACAGACCTGTATCTGCGCGTACAATCTGACCACCATGTAAGTGTCGAAAACCTGTTTTGAAAAGTTGGGCATGAACAATATCAATATGATTTTCAATAATTTTTGGCAACTGGAGAAAAATGGAGAAAAAAAATGTGTTTGTCGTCAGGCTAGCACCCATGGCAATAGTGAAAAAATAGTTCGCGTTGTTTTAGACAAGCAGACCCCCACAGAAACTGTGCTGAGTGACAACAGAGGGAAGCTATGCCGTGTGTACTTAAAGGTTGTTAAAATTCTAAGGTGAATTTTTGTTATTTAATAGTAGAAAATATTCTAAATAAAAATATTAGACTCCACTGACAACAACAGAATTAGAGTGGAAATCTGAAAACCTAAGGGTTTGAACCTGAATAAAGATCTTTTCAACCTTTCAACTGAAGGTAAATCTAATACCATCGAATAGGTTCTTGGAGACTTATCAGATGAAGATGAAGATTGTGTTCTTGAACATCAGTCTAACTAACGAACCAAGTGGTAATAATGAAAAAGAACAATGAAAACTCAGTACCTCACAAAGAAATATCACAATTATATTGACAAAAAATGGTTATAGTTGGACCACACAGACAGACAAGGACGTCTGACAAGGAATAATATTGTTTTAAATTTTCCAGGTCTAAAAAATAAAGCAAGAAATGTTAGTTGTTAACTTGGATCTTGGAATTTACTATTTTCTTAAGAGCTGTGAACAATATTGTGCTGCATGCAAATCAAGAAATTCCTAGGAAGTTTCAGAGTGGCTTGTCCCAGAGTTGGTTTGCTCTATCTTGCTGGTGCATTACGAGTCTTAAATTGTAATTTGGATCAGCTTTTGTCAATAAAGTATGGCAATTTAGGCAACCAAGCCCCTTATAGATTTCAGTGTTTAGCACTTTGCTTAACGTTTGATGACATAAGAGACACAAATACTATAAAACAGATTGACAAATCCATATTCGCCAAATATGGGTCATTTTTATAAATAATTGCAAGCTATACCTACTACAGGACCGTTGAGAATTATATATTTGATGAGCAGCTCGTGAGTTTTCGTGGAAAATGTCCATTCCGCATTTATATTGCCAAAAAACCTGATAAATACGAAATAAAAGTAATAAAGTCAAACGGTGAAAAAACATTTTATATGCGGAATGCCATTACATACGTTAGAACAATTCATGTTGATAATAATGAATCAGTTCCTACATATTATATCAAAAAACTTTCTTGATCAATACAGGTTAGTCACCATAACATAACAATTGATAACTGATTCACGTCAATACCTCTAAGTGAACAACTAATGGAACAGTATCAGCTGACAATAATTGGAAAGTTGAAAAAAAAAATAATAGGAAAATACTCACGAAGTTTACAGAGAAAAAAATTCAGATTTGCTTTCGACAGAAATAAAACTCTAGTTTCATAAACTCCAAATGAAAATGAAGTGGTACTAATTTTGTTAACTTTGTATCCTGATACATCATAATATACGTCATAATATATCTACCAATATTAGCATGGTTGAAAAATAAAGATAGATTTGATCACATGTGTCAGTCTTAAACGACTTGCCGTAAAACTAGACGCTGGTCTCTCAGAATATTTTTCAATATGTTGGATGCTAGCAGGATAACTGCTAGGGTTCTATTTTCACTTTCAAATTCCCAATAGAAAGATGACCGGAAATACAATAAAAAACATTTCTCAAAGAACTTCCAACTGCAATAAATAAACCGCCATCAACGGAAAGACTACAGGTTACCAATTTTCCAACAACACTACGTCTAAAAAATAGTGAATAATAATTGAAAGTTAATGTACTTCAATAAAATCAACTTGGTAAGTGTTCCAATAAAGATTAGATGCTGCTTTTGTCGTCGTGAAAAGGATGAAAAACAAGTTCTGCTTGTTCGTTGTGCCACAAACCGTACAGAGACTTTACGATTCCTCGCTACCGGCAGATATTAAGAAAAATTAAAATTTTCGTTACTCATTTCACCTCAAGCTTTTTGTCAGATTATACCAGAAAGCTGTAATGCCATTTATGCTGTATTAAAAAAAGAATATTTAAAAGTAAGGAATAAAATTGTTGTTTTATATCTATATCGTTTTTATTTTGAGTTAGTGATTAATTAATGCCATAAGGATTGTATTGAAAAAAAATAAAACTTCTGCATCAAAAATCACATGCGTATCGACATACACTACCTTAACTTAACCTGTGTATCGACATATAATACATGGGAAGTACAATATCTTCTTCTTCCTCCTATGCCGTCCGCATTAACGAAGGTTGGCGACTACATTTCTAAAAGTTTCTCTGTCTATTGCAACGTGGAATAATTTGTCTACAGTCATGTTTGTCCAGTCTCGAATACTTCGCAGCCATGACTTCCTCTGTCTACCTTTTCCCTTTTTGCCATCGACTCTACCCTGCATTATGACCTGCAGAAGACTATATTTATCATTCCTCGGTATGTGTCCAAGGTATACAGTCTTTCGTAGTTTTATTGTTTTTAACAATTTTTGTCTCAACCCATCCTTCTTAGCACTTCCTCATTGGTGACCCTGGCAGTCCATGGAATTTTCAATATTCTTTGGTATATCCAAAGTTCAAAGGATACATACTATTTGCGCTTTTAACGTCCATGTTTCTACCCCGTACAATAGTTGGGACCAGACATAACATTCAAGTGGAATATGGACATACAATATATCATTATTTCCATACTGCAGTTGTGAAAATATCATAAAATCACGTTTAAAGTAATACTAGTAGTACAAATAAAATTTTTTAACGGAAAAACATGCACAATGTAAAACAATAAAAACTTAGTCTATTTCGTATTCAGAATCACTTGAAACAATATCTTTAGCGTCTGTGAATGTAGGTAATGTATCTACAAAGTTTCTATAGTCTTCTGGAATTACTTTCTCGCGTAAGAGACACAGTAACTCATCCTTTTTTGGATTGGATATTAGTAAAAAACTGTTATACTGTTGTTCAAGAGATGCATCATGGACATTTTCACACTGTTTGTATTCTTGTTCTGCATGTGCCTATGTCGCCTACGTTCAAATTTAGTCGTTACTTGTAGATCATGTACATCACGTCGTTACATGTTACATCATACTTAAACAAAATGGTTGCCGGATTTATCATTGTAACACGTAACCAATTAATTTGCAAACATTTCACTTGATTTCCGTTGTTATTACAGGTAGTATTTACCATAATCTTACAAGCTAAAGATAAGCCTTAAAATAATATAAATTGTAGTATATGAGATGGTTAACAATAAAAGCACGAAGTTTTAGCCTTAACATTTGTATTAAAATACCCCATTCGCGGGGAAAGTACACTTTCTTATTTTTTCGAGCACGTTCTATGGTAGCATGTATCGAATCCACTTCTAAGTATGTACGACCTGGTTCCAAATATTTTAGATCTATTTTTTGAAGATTATAATTTTTTTTTATCAATAGCATATATCATTGCAGCAGTAACATAATTGTTGCTGTTTTGTCCACCGCAAGTATCTGAAAATGAGAAAAGGATGTGTAATAGTATTGGGTAAAGATTGCAAATATTTCAGCAAATAATTTCTTATTTCAACTGATCTTTGTTTGCCTTGTATCTCGTCTGATAAATATTGATATGTTTAACAGTGCTTTTATGGTTTTAGCAGATAAATTGTTAACAGTAGCACATCTAGATTTTACTTTTTTATCATGTGAAAGAAAGAACATAAATTTTACCTTTCTCGTCTCGTTTGATTAATTTACTTAACTTAGTTTTCTTGGTCTGGAGTATTATTGCCCCATGCAAATGTTGCCCTGTAAATGCTAGGATTCTCCTTTGGATCTGCCACTCTCCGTTGACGTAAACACTGCATGGGGCCTTCCAGTGACACCTATGATCAAAATGCATTTTTCATGGATGTTAATTATTGCAACTTGGTAGAACCAGATGGTAAAAACGACAAATTAGCAGCAATACGCGATCTGTGGAATCAAGTTAACCAAAACTTTCCGAATTACTATTTACCAGGAAAAACATAACGGTAGATGAGCAACTTGTTCCGTATCGAGGTAGGTGTCCATTTAAGCAGTATATGCCTTTAAAGCCAGATAAGTATGGCATAAAAATATAGTAAGCCTGTGACTCAGAAACATATTATTCGTTAGGTGAAGTACCATATACAGGGAAACCCGGAAATACAGTAGCGAAAGTTCTTGCATCTTAAGTTAAAAAGCAACTCGTTAAGCCTTATTATTATTCCAAGAGAAATGTGACTTACAATAACTATTTCAATAATCTTACTCGTACATATGAATTACTGTCAAATTTACTAACTCTTGTGGGCACAGTGAAAAAAAATAAAAGATTTGTTTCTCGGGAATTTCTACCAAACGAAAATTGTTCAGATCACTCCGAATATCGTATCACACTGTACGTTCCGAATAAACAAAGAAGTGCTAGTCCTATCTACTATGCATCAAATTGATTATTGTGCAGACGATCTTGAAAAAAAAACCAGATATGATACTCTATTATAACAATACAAAATGTGGTGTCGATACGTTAGACCAAATGGTTTATAAATATATGTGCAAAAGATGAACTAACCGTTGGCCTTTTGCATTTTTTATGAATATTTTAGACGTGGCTGAGGTACCTTCATTTATTACTTAAACAAATTTACATCCAAAATGGAACGAAAACAAAAATGAAAAGCGAAGATTTTTTCTTACAACGACAGCAGAACAACTAGTGTTATCTCAAATTTCGAGAATAAAATCATGGGTACTACAATGGGAAACAAAACACTGTATTTAAAAATACTTATAGGAAGTTAAACCACACAATCAATCCAAAAACTAGAAAAACCTCCATATTTAGCAAGAAAAAGGTGTCACATGTGCCCAACAATAAAGGACAGGAAACAAAACCAAATTTGTGAAATATGGAGTAGAAATGTGTGTAACGACCACTGTATAATTAAAAAAGTTTGTAAGTATTGCAATCAAGAAAAATAAATGACTTATCTATTGCTTTTTTTATTTTTATTGTTTTTTTAACCTAATACTTAATAATAATTTAATTCGTCATATCAAAAACAACAAGACCATAATCGTTTTCCAGGGTGTGCGTAAACATCAATCCCTCTTTTCAAATAAAATGACATGGTAGATTTACAACAAATTTTATTTATTTATTAATTAAGTGTTTATTTGGCTCCAAATATTTATTACTTATGAATAAATCTTTTTCGACAGAAGTTTTCTTGCATTTCATTATTTTGTGCAAATCCTTCAGGTAGATCGCATGCTCGAGGTACACCACATACTATAGTAGTAAATTCTTTTTTTTATAGTAGTACCTTTTTTTTATAATATAGACCATTTCAGTTTAACTTTATTAAAAAAATCAAAAAAGAATATTAGAAATATTTGGGTAAATATAAGTAGTACATTTAAGAACAGTGGTGGATCAAACGGACTCGAATTGCCTGGTTACGTAAGTAAGATCTGTTGCCCGAATAAGGGCAACACATCTTGCATACATCTTAACATAAGACGATATAATTTTGTTCTAGGATCTTGGTCTTGGATCTTCAAGCCAAGATTTTCAAGCCGTTAAGTAGATCAAACAAAAACATTGATTAACCAAAGGTTAGATGAAGTCGAACAACTATCCCAGGGCAGAGAAGGATGAAGGGAAATCCTAAAAAAACTGTAAAGGCCTGATGGTGTCACCACATCCTAAAAGGGATTAGGACTGAGGAGGAGGACATGAACTTCAGTTAATATGTGCCACTGTAAGTCTTAAACTAAACAACTCCAAAACAAAATTCATGACAAACCTAGTACCTAGCGCATATATCAATATTGGAGACATCGAAGTAGAGCTGGTGGAAAAAAACATATATCTTAGACACCAAATAAAGATCACAAGAGACAACCAAACATGCGAACAACGAATAAGAATAAACCTAGCATGGGCAGCCTATGGAGAACAAAGACATCTTTAAAAGCGATAGACCAATTTCTTTAAAACGTAAAACATTTGACCAATGTGTGTTGCGTGTGATGACCTATGGTGCCGAAACTTTGACATTGACAGCTTCAAGTTCTAAAACTCTGCAAATAGCTTAGAGGAAAATGGAAAGACCGATGCTGAGTATATCGCTTTGTGAGCGAGTTAGAAATGAAGACTTAAGACGAAGAACAGGAGTTACCGATGTAATTTCCCGAATTGCCACACTTACATGGAACTGGCCAAGCACGTCGCCCTAATCAGTGATGAAGGTTGACGAAGAGATTTCTTGAGTGGAGGTCGAGATTAGACAAAAGAAGTAGAGGAAGACCCCTACACGATGGACTGACGATCTCAAAAACATATCAAGGAATTGGATGAAAAGTGCTCAAGACGGACAGAGCATAATGGACAAAAATTAGGAAGGCCTATGTCCAAGAGTGGACGCAAAGGGCTGGGTGATGATGATAAAAGGTTAAGAAATATATGGTTCTGAGGTCAAAAACGGACCTTACCTCGTTAAAGTTGTTTAAGGGTTAAGTAACATTATGATAGGAATTAATAAGAAATTTTTGTGGACACTGTTCTTTCCTGTAGTATACTCGTGTATGGTATGAGATGCCTTTTATAAATAATTAAGGTACTCCAAGTAGGTTTTTGATTGGATGATATCAAAAACTTCGAATTATTTTAAGAATTCTTATTATATTACTATAAACTGTTTATTTCGATATGGTTGCGGAAATGAAATAAGTTTGGCTAATCATAAATCTTTACTTTTTCTTTTTAATATTTTATTATTCCTTGTTTATAACTTGCAGATTAGGGCATATAGTTTTTTTAGGATATCCGTCTTATTATATGGTAAGACACTCTTCTCACTCTTTAGGCATTTCCTTTATAATAAGCAATATAACTTTGAAATAGGTATATATGTAAGATACTAATTAACATTTCTTTTGGTTTTAATGTTTTGTCGATGACCTTTGCAACCATTACACCATAAATTGTAATTTAATATGTAGGATAACATTTAAAAAATAAATAAGTTCTAAATATGATTCCAAAAACCTTTATCAAAAATTGAATAGTAAGGCGATAACCTCAACCTTTTATGAATATGAGTTAAAATGTAAAAATAATTTAACATTTGTAAATTAACTTGGTGACAATGAGAATAACAATTTTATTTGTTGTCTTTTCTATAGCTGTAAGTATTCTTATACTTAATGTATCTTATCATTTTGTTGCATAATTTAAACATACATACCATGATTCGTAAAATCAGTCTTGACTCTCTGGAGGGAATGTAGTGGTCATCGCGATATAATGACATGGTTCATTTCCAGAGATGTCTGCCTCTGTACATGTATTTTATTACTGTATTTGGATGGCGTGTATTTTTCTATTTTCCAATATCTTTAAATATATTTGAGGGGTCTAGATTTAAAACCGGACATTTCCACTTTATGTCATTTTGAGTAGATTTTAGATTTTTTTCTTCTGTAAATTTTTAAAAACAGTTAAAATGAGCCTGTTGCAAATTTTAAAATATAGAATAAGACGTAAACTAGAGAAAAAGACATAGCGAGCACATTCGATAAACTGCAAATTATGTTGGGGGAACTAGCAGCCAGCTCCCAATACGTCAGCCTAATAATGAATATGAAAAAAATTAAAATATTGACAAACACAGATGACCCCAGACATATAACTATAAACGGCAGTGAGATAGAACAAATTCAGGAATATATGTACCTAGGCCACATTTTGAGACTTGACAAAGAGAACCAAAGTGCGGAATTTACTAGAAGAGCAAGACTAGCATGGGCAGGATTTGGAATACTTAGTTGGATACTTAAGAACCGCAAAATACCCTAATGCTTGAGGAGCAAAGTGTTTAACCAATGCATCCTTCCTATTATGTCATATGGATGTCAAACCTGGACCCTTACCAAGGCAAACATGAATAAAGCCACAACAGAAAAAACAATGGAAAGAGCAATGTTGGGTATACGACTGTCAGATAAACATAAAAAGAGAAACGACTGGGTTTGATCCAAAACAAAAGTCGAGGACATAACAACAAAAATTGCCAAACTTAAATGGATCTTTGCGGATCACACTGCTAGATAGAAAGACCAACGTTATAATACTACAATACAACATTGGAGACCTTACGAAAGTAAACGACCAAGAGGAAAACCACAGATGAGATCGGTTGATGACATTAAAAGAATAGCCGGAACAAATTGGAAATATGTTGCTCAGGATAAAGACCGATGGAAGGAGTTAGGAGAGGCCTATGTCCAAACATGGACGACAGAAGGCTAAGAAGAAGAAGAAGAAATATCTATATCTGATTGGAGAAAGTATATGGGTAATAAAATAAAAGAAAACTACTCCTTTAAATGATTTATTTTGTATTAATATATTACACATGAAAACCAGAAATAAATTTCGTATGTTCACAGATTGGATCATTAAAATCCTGCGTATGTCGTTCATTCTCGTTTAAAGCTTTGTCACAGAATTTTAGCTCCTGCATTTGCTTCCAGTTTGTACCGAAATGTCTCTTTAGTAATACTCGTTTAAATCTGTAAGTTGTGCTTCTTTGGCCTTTGCACTTGGAGGTAAAACTGCAGGATTTATACCAGTCAATGCTTTAGCCTTCTTGGTTACTGATAATGCAGTTTAATTGTTAGATTTGTAGAACATCTCTCCTTAAAGAAGAATTGTAATTTTTAAAATTCTTGACGATTTGCAGATTGGAAATACCAACTTGGGAGCCCTTTCAATATCTCTGCCATTTTTTCTGTTTTCCAGTTCATTACTTCAAATTCTGGATATTTAATTACGGTTGTATATTTAGAAAATATATTAAAATTATTGGGTTGAATTATTTTTGTTTTTCCTTGTACCGCTTTTTCAATAATGCCAAAGACTCGATCAGCAGGTAAAAAGAATTAATATTAATAGGAGAATCATCTGCAATCCATGTTAACACATAAATACAACTGTCGAATTTTTGTTTTGTCCCCCACATCCGTCACATATTAGATGGACTGTATCAATTTTAGAGGGAAAATCTGTATATTTTAGCGTGTGATATATTGCTAAAGCAATTTTGCAGGAACCTTTTGATCGATCAAGCTCGGTCCATGTGTACACACTGACTTTGGTAAGTTTTGCTTTTAAAGGGCTTTGTGCTATTGTAAAATTATATACGTAGAGTTGTCTCGAATAGTTGCCTGCCTGATCGGGTATTTTTTGAAAGGGAATATTTTCCTGACAGTCAAAACTAAAAGGATAACCAATTTAACTTTCATATTTTAGTATATCAAAGAAATTTTTAGCTCTTAATTTATGCAGCTGAAACTCAGTCATTTTGTTTACTTTTTCTTGTTCATTCTCGCAGCGTTTAATAGTTTCTCTCAAACAAAGACAGGTAGGGCAGACATCTATAGCAAGTAAACCAAACCCAATATTATATTATGTGTTAAATATTTTACGAAAAAAAAACAATCTTTTACTTTCAATTCGTTAGTGACTGATTTATAGCACATACGACACAGTTTCTTAATATTAAGCTCTGGATCACCGCCCCTTTGATCGATCGGCATTGTCTTCAATTTGCGAAATTTTTTCATTACACCCAAATCTCGATGTTTGGAAATATACAAATATATATAATATATAATATAAATTATTTTTCATTAAATTTCTAACGACAGAATATACGTGTAAATTGCGAAGAAGTATTTTTCTAGCTTGCAGTACAATAGGACAGGATATAACGAAAAGTACATTTTAAAATGATTTTGAAATATACCCGAAAAAGTGTTAATTATTTAACCCACTTTAATTAAAAAATGATAAAGATTTTTAAGTTTTAAGCACTGTAGCGAATTCTGAACTGTTACAACGTACTGACCTTGATTAATTAGCTAATCAGTCAGCGTCTTCACTGGAACTGTCTTTATCATTGGAATCTTCCGCCAAATCGATGATAATCCTACTTTCATTTTCATCATATGTGACCATTTTTGCCCAGACGTCCTGAATTAATTTTTCAGTATGTTTAACACAACTCGCCCACACTGCAGGTATTGTCTCAGCCAATGCATCGCCCCAAATTTTTTTCACTGTTTCATCTCCACGTCCATGTTCTCCAATATGACGATCATAGTATTGTTTAGAAATGCCCCAGACCATTGGATCATATTGACAGTGATATGGAGGCAATATCAAAACCTTATGCCCATGTTCTTGGAGTAGCCCGTCTATAACGTACCTGGTATTTTGTGGTTTATTCTGGCGACAAAGACTCAATAGCTCTGTATTGCTCGAATCGTCGTCAAAAATTATTTTTTTCGCTCGTAACCATTCTTGTAAGTCCGATTTTTGCCAACTGGCGTTCGGTAACTTTTCTATTAAAGAACTATTGTATGAGGCATTATCCATAATAATTAGAGATGGTACCTCCAACATTGGTATCAGCTTTTCGGACACCCACTTTTTAAGAGACTCTTTATCCATAGAATTATGATAGTCTTCATTCTTCGATTTCGTAGAAAACTGTAATCCAGCATTTTTAACAAATCCTTGCCAACTTCCGGTATATAAAACAACAAAGCGTTTACCTGTATTTTCGTTTTCCTTATCACATAGTCATCTTGCCAAGTGCATTTATATGCCCCTTTTAGGAATATCCATGTTTCATCTAAAAAAACGAACTGAAGTGGGCTTGGACTTAAAATATTTCGCATATAATGCCTCAAAAAATACAGTCGTTTGGAGACAATACATGGTTTCTCACATAGCACTCGTCCACTATTTTCTAGTTTTTATGAAAACCCACAATTTTTCATGACGCCACAAACTCGTATCAGAACCGTCATAGAGATGCTTGTTTCTTAATTGTGTATTTAGAACTTTAATTGTAACGTGCTCTCCTTTTGTTTTCACGCCATACAGTACATTTCTAATCTCTCATTTTATAGTATCGCTGACATCATTAGTCTTTTTTCTTGTACATTACGTGACTCTTCTGGTGTAGTAAGAGCTGCCCCTGTGTTGTATTCACTCTTTATTCTTGTCACCGTGCGAAGACTGATTTTCAAAGCGTCCGCTACTCGTTCAGGTACCGATGATAACGAAAGCAAAGGTCCGTTGTTTTTTTTTTTTTTTTAAAATACTCCAATAAATAACCTACACATTGTCGCATTTCTCCTGCTATCGTTTTCTCGGATTTTTTTTATTAAATAGAACAATTAGTTATTTACAACAAAAAATAATAAGTAAAACTGTTCGGAACAAATTCCAACATTGACTGACTAAAATCGACTAAAACAACATAAAATATCAATGGTAATTGCTACAATTATAAACCTATTAGCCAGCTCATTCAAGAACAATGCCACAGGTCATTATTGCAATGGGTATCGGAAGAGAAAAAGTTAACTTATAACAAACTGGAATTTTTACGGTGTCGAGAGTATTATTTTATGTAATGGAATTCCACACAGTAAGAGCTCAAACCATTAATTAACTAAAAACTGTTTACTTATAAAAACTGTTTCATCAGCCACTCTAAACCTGCACAGATCAGGGTAACATGTCAAAAAAAAAACACGTCACTGCCAGCTATCTGTATTCGTAAAGAGGCCGAACTTATCACCGACACCGTATCGGCCAAACGCATCGGTGTTATTGTTACAATACTGGGAGACGTGAGTGGTCTTCTCATTCTCTTCTCATCGCACTTTAACATGACGAACGTGACTTGCACAATTGAATTACGCATCTATGTATCAGAGAGTGACGAATATTAAAAATTCCGTAGTAGCTTATTTCTGGCACATGCCAAGAACGATGAAAACGAGTATACCAAGTTTACCTAAGAAAGCCTTCCTACATACGGGTATTTTTTGTTTGTTAATAGCAGTGTACAAATAAAATATTTTACGTTCACTTATTTTGCTTTTTTCTCTGCCTGATACTTATTACATGCTGGTGCACGCACTTCACAATGCTTTAAAATAAAAGCATCTTAAACATTTTTTTTTATTTTATAAAAATTTTTATGAAACCGCTGTATGTCCATCATTGAAAGATAGCATCATTGAAATGATTGTATTTTGTAACCACACAATAGATATTGAAGCAAACTGCTTGCAGAATATCTGCAACAATGAATACGAGACGAAAAATAGTTATAAACATAATTACCAATGTTAGTTGTACTAATAATTTTACTCGTGATACTTGATAAAACATATAAAATTTTAATTGTATATATTGTTTTGTTAAATACATACATGAAACAATTAAAATGTTCATACATTTATAACTGCAAAAACTTTCGAGTCATATAAAATAAAGTTACAGATTTTTAAAGCACTTGGCAACGTGGTCTAATATTTTGCTCATATTTTGGTCAATCACAGAGTTAAAATGTATTGTAAACGGTTGTAACCTAAATACATTTAATTTCCGCCAAATATTATTGGCTATGTTCACAATACTATTTTATATTTTAAGTTTAAAATCTTACCTTGCAACTTTTTGTTTTGTTCTTTTCCAAGAACTAGATAGTGTTGTCTTTTCCTTGAATCGCTGGTTGAAACTTGGGTGCAGGTTGGTTCCATTTTTTAATAAACAAACAAATTTGATTCCTATAATTGTTTAACTTATTGAGTTACCGTTTATAAGTTTCACACTATCTGCTTATATTCGATAACTCTAACAGTGTTACCAAGCGACAGTTGATGGAAATGTCCCGTTTTGAATCTCAAGCGATGAAGGAAAAGTCCACTTTTGCATCTGAACTAAATCTTTTACATCAAATTATTACTAGGAACTGTCTACTTTTGCTCTTTATCAAATTGGTAATATATAGATCTTTAATCACTGATTACGGGGACGTATTTAACTAATTTTGACCAAAAAGTGGAAATGTCCGGTTTTGCATCTAGACTCCTCATTTTTTCTTATGGATGAATAATTGTTGTGTTGCCTATCCACTATTCTGATATCTGTCATCAATAAGTTATATCCACTAAATATTTGACTAAATATTTGACTTTCCAATTTGAATTTTACTAATTAAGAATCAACTATTTTACTTTCATTTTCCACTAGTCGTACAGGACTAATTAACTTTTTTTAATTATTTTAATTTATATAATATATAAATAATACTATTAAAATAATAATTAATTTTAATTAATTACGGGGCTGCGTCATTCGAGGCAGATTATTAATTTTCGGTCTTTTATCGGTCATACTTTTCTAATACTTAGATGGACTGATGGAATTGATTTAAAAATATGGTACGCCCTTTTACTGATTCAGTGGTGTATGCGTATATATTAACCCATTTATGCCCACAACTATTTTTGTCAAAATATCTCGATGATTTTTTCAAAAATATAAAAAAATACCCTTAAATACATTAAAAAATTACAAAAAAAAATGTTTCGAAAAACATGCTAATAGTAACTTTTATGCAATTACATTTTATTGTATTTTCTTCCAACAAATTAAATATTTACTCCCTAAAATGAAAACAATAATGCAGGCATAGTTTAATTATATTACTTAAGTCTTAAAATAATTTGTATGATAATATTTGAAGCATTGATCGTGGAGTGGAATTTCACATCTGTCGCATGCTTTTGTTGTTTTGTTTGACCATATGCGACATCTTCTTCTTGAGCACCAGTAATAATTAGATGCTGTGTTGATGAGGATGGTGTAGGAATTATTGCAATATTTTGTGGTCCAGTGCAACGGGGTGACTTTCCATAATTAGATAATAATGTACGTACTATATGTCTTCTAAATTCTAAGTTGTCATTTTTGTATCCAAATTGTCGTGCTAGTGTCCAAGCATTAGTAACACAAACATCCAGCATCCATAGCCATATCGGAAAGTACCATTTTTTCCATGTATTTTTATTCTATAGTTTGAAATGTTGTTGTCCATCAAGTCAACTCCATCCATATATTTATTATATTGCAAAATTACAAATGGTTGATCTATTTGAATTTTTAGTTTTTCTTTTGCTGAATATCGACTTGCTTTTTGTATTGGCTCAGTTTCATGCTCATTTGATAATATAGTGACATTATTATCTTTCCATTTTACAGCCACAATTTTAGCTGTCCCTTCAAAAGAGCTACAATAATACCCTCTTGGCTTTTTTATCATAATTTTTTTATCTTCTAAACGACACTTTTCTTTTCTGTTTTCGCGTTCAGTTCCACTACCACTAAATCCCATTTCTCCAAGTGATGATAGCAAAGACATGCTTGTAAAAAAGTTATAGAAATATAAGGAAAAGTTTATATTTTTATATGTATTTCGCAAAATCTCTGCAAAGTTGAAGACCACACTTTCTCCTAATCCACAATTTTTATCAACACTAGTAGCTAATTTTCGGCCTTGATATATGTCAAAATTTAGGCAATATCCATTTGATAAAGCCATTACCCATGCTTTATAGCCAAATCTTATTGGTTTGCTGTGAATAAATTGTTTGCACCCATTACAACCAAAGTAAGGAATCATAGATTCGTTTATAGAAATTTGATTTTCAATGGTCGCAAACGTTAAAAACTTTTTATTTAATTTTTCAATGAAAGGTCTATTCTTGGCTAATTTATCATTTTTTGCCAGGTTGTTGTTGTCAACAGCGTGAAAAAATCTAAATATCTCTTCAAATCTATTGCGTCTCATAGATTTCGTTACTAAAATATTATGTGTATCATCACAGCTTTCCCAATACATTCTTCGCCTTGGTAATGGAACGTAACCACTTAAAATTAAAATTCCCAAGAATACATAAAATTCTTCAACTTCCATTGAAATATTATGATTTTTCGAGGCAGCATAATTTGATGTTTCTTTAACTAAATACTTTATTATTTTTCTGCTCATAAACAATTCAAAAAATTTAACTGGATTACTGTCAGAAGTGAGTGTTAAAACTGGTAATCTCGGTAGATCGGAATCCGCACGTAATGTTGGTAAATTTATAATGTTCGACCATTTTCGTGGCGTCTTTTTTATTTTCTTTATTGGATGTTGTACATTAAAATCAGATACTTCTTAAAGAACTTCGTTTATGTCTTCTTCATCCCTCTGAAATTGTACTTCAGCGGGATTATTGGGCCTTTTTAAATAAAAAGCACCCGAAAATAACGTAATAACGTAAATAACGAAAAAATAAAATTAATATTAATTAATGCAAACGACTACTACCTATTAATCAACAACAAGCACAAAATCATTTTTTATACTGTCACCGAACAACTGTTGTTCGGTGATACTGTATCATAATTGTCAATTTTAAAAAGAACAGCGCACGCCTCAAAAAATCCAGAAATAATTAAGACGTTTTAACAAAAATCGAATTGATAGTTTTAAAACTGTCCACAAACAGAATCCGATTTTAACTCGAACACCAAACTGCAATTCTGAACAGTTTTAAGATGATACGAAATAAACCCGAACACTTATATTTCTTCTGCGCAAACTCCTGGCGGTTGTCAAACAGTCAAGGCAAAAACCCGAAAATACCTACTACGACATCCAAAACTTCACATTGTGTCCGACGTTTTTTCTTGAATAGTATTCATACAAAAAATAGCTTTTAAATAGAAAAATATGGTTTTAAACATATGAAAAATATATCGATAATAGTCAAAATAGAGATTGTTAGTTAAAATATATATAAAAAAAATTACGGCTGAGTGGTAAAATTTTGGAATTCTGCGTCGTCGTGTTTTAAATCAAATAACAGCGAAACTACAGGGTAACATTCCATGGTGCTTAATATAAGCTGATGATGTATTGTGGGTAGGAAATGATGAAAGCTTCTTTCACGAACAAAAACTGGAACTTTGGAAATAAGGAAAACAAATTTAAAACTTAAAAAAGAAGGACAAAGACAGAGTATTTGTATTGTTGATTTAGTGTACACCTACATTGGAACCGTATTTCTCCCGATCCGATATCGGGCGACGTCGGCTGACGTCGGATTAATAACAAACTCAAGGTATTAAATCATAGTGCCTATACTGCTTCCATGACGAATTTAATACCTTGAGTTTGTTTTCAATCCAATGTCGGCTGACGTCGCCCGATACCGGATCGGGAGAAATATGGTTCCAATGTAGGTGTACACTTAAAGAGCGAGTTACAGCAAATAAAATAATATCTGTTTTCTTCTTTTATTGCCTTCACTAATGAAAGTTTGCTGTAGCCATTGTGAATTCGTATTTATCTTCTGCCTTTCCTTAAAGCATCTGTGTGTTTAATCCGGTCAAGTAGCAGATATTTTTCAGTCAGGATATTTGTCGTCAACTAGTATCGACCATTTTTTTTATTTTACTCTTTAGAATTAGCCGCAACAACCAGTATTTCTTATTTCAGAGCATATGACACAAATTTATTTATTGTCTTATTGCTTCCAGCTTTCTAATCAAGGCAACATTAACAGTCCAAGCTTCAGCACCATAAATAAAAATAGAGTGGATATAACATTTTACCATACGCTTTCGAATTTGTAGATTGAGACTCTGGGTATTTGGAAATACTTATCTTTTAAAAGGCTGCTGTTGATGGCTTTATTATTGATTGAATTTCTGATTTACAATTTAGATCTGCAGTAATCCAGATTCCTTAGTGCTTCATTTTGTCAACTTGTTCAATATCTTTTCTAGCAACAAAAATAGTGCTTAGTAGCATTTGCAGGTCTTCCTCATTTTTAGCCATAATGACTATGTGGTCGGCATAACAAATGTTATTTATAATTTCGTTATTTATTTTGATCCCTTCTAAACAGTTTTAAAAAGCAATAAAAGCTTTTTTTAGTCTATACATACGACAATTATTGTCTATTGCTCAGTTCCGCTTTAAAGTTTATAAATATTCTTACATGTTACATAAAAATGTTTTTATTAGCTATAATAATAAGCAGATTAATCTATAGTCATTTAAGTGTTTTAGATTCTTGGTTTTTGGTAGCGGAACAAACGCAATAATAGACATTCTGTAGCCATCTCAACATATTTGTATATGTTGTTAAGGAGGATAGGTAATGCGCTTAAATTGTACCTAAAAGATTAATCTTCTTCTTCGTGACTGCTTTCATGACTATAGCTCTCCATTTTCTACGATCTTGCGCTTTTATTTCTTATTGTTGTTTACCAATCCTAGATAAATCAGCTTCAACATCATCCATTTATTTTTTCTAGGATGGCCTACTGAACTTTTACCATTTGATCTCTCAAAAAACACTATTTTTAGTTAAGTTTTTGTTAAAATTATTCTTTGTCCAATTTCTTGTGTTTTTTATTGGCTAGATTTATTAGCATTTCCTGTAGCTCTTGTTTGCTTTTTGCTAGAAGGACTTTATTTAGGAATCTCAGATGTTTTGCTGTCTATTGTCATTCCTTTATTTTTTTTATTCTAAAAGTCTAAACATCTTCTAGAGCCACAGTAAAATGCTTGGGTACAACAGCCAACATGCAATTAAATACAACCATAAACTTAGGGAACACAATAGTAAACAAGGAAATGCACATGCAGATAATGCCGAAGTCATTCTCGAACATAGAGTTCCTATCAGATTAAGATTTAGGGTAAATTATGAGAAACTCAAATATATGCAAATAAATCATAGATAAGAACCAATCCAAATGACCACGTCGAGGAAGAATTTACAAAGTGCTTTTGTATTTTCATATGTCGACTATTAAGCGGAAAACACAATATAATAATGCTAATTAAGCTTTTTTATACTGATATGGATGGATAAGTCGAGCGTATAAAAATCTATAAACCAACAAGAATTATATTTCCCACAAAATATATTGGAAAAGCAATTCAAGGGGTGATTTAAAATACAATATATGGATGTAATACAAAATAATCTGAAAAACTTGAAACTAGAAGTTTGAACTAAGAAGAAAGAAAGCTGGAAATACGAACGAATAAAACGAGTTAAGGGCGCGGGTCAAGTCCAAACTGAGGTATGAAGCCAATAGTAATTTCTTTTTGCAACTGTCACAACTGCAGCAGAAAGTATTAAAGCTGATGCCGAAGAGGACGTAAACGTGGTCTTTTATCATTTTCGTTACACATATTCAGTAAACTGATAATATGTTTTAAGCTTATATTAAATTTATATGAAGCCTTTATTTGCTTCCAGAGATCTGTCTGTTGACCAGAATTGACCGGTATTATAGGTTTCGGGGCACATGGGGGCAATTTTGTATTCCGTAATGATAAGAGCGATATTTTGTTTGCAGATACAATGTAAGTTATTCCGGTGCTTTTAAATTTCAATAACCGCTCTCAATATTCGTAAATGTAGTATAATACCGAAACGATTTAACAAAGTCTATTACGGTCATTGGTAACACCTCAACAAAATCATATGGATTGTGTTAATAATGCTCAAATATAATGAGCCTTATCCTACATAACCCTGGGCAGTTGCACAGAACGTGTTCCGCTGTCTCGTCATTAATTTGCAGTTCGCACTTTTAGTTTCGCATATGATATATGTAAATAAGTTATAAATTAATAGACATTCACGAATGAATTAAAATCAAAAGGATACATTTATGTGAATATCTGTATATTTATTTATTAGTAAATTAAATGAATCACACAAATGAGATACAAAAACGAACCCACACCCAATGACGTATAATATATAGACTCGGTGAATGCTTTAAAAAGTGTCCACAACATGAATACCTTTGTTATTGTTTATTGTTTTGATACGAAGATGCACGAAGTTCATGATTCCTTACGAAGCATCACCAAGTTGGTCTTGCGTTTGAAAACATTTTCGCCATTTTGTGTGTTTACTACATATTTTATTTGACAAGCAAATTTTATTTTAAATTGTTGAGAGTTATTTACTTACTATTTTAGTAAAATGCCATACTATTTTATAAAAATAATTTTTTTCTCTTATAGACGGGAATAAAAAAAAATATTTAATTTTAATTAAAAAAATAATTACTGTCATTAAAATATAAATGAGCAAGCCGCTGTTCTGGTAAACATACCTTCAACCTTGAGCGTATCTTGAATATATAGCGAGAATACGGGATTGCTTAGTCTATAAACGTCATCGCCCACACCCGCAAACATAACCTTACACGTTCACACAAAAAACACACATAGACGTATGCAATAAGCACATCTACATCACACTGAACATGTATGCTAAATTAAAAATTATGCTTCATTGTTTTAGGGAATCTACGCCTTCACAGAGGATGAGACGAAACAAATTAGAAATATTTGTTTAAACAGAATTGGTATGGAAATCATAATAATTACATATAAGACAACATATATATATATATATATATTATATATATATATATATATATATATATATATTATATATATATATATATATATATATATATATATATATATATATATATATATATATATATATATATATATATATATATTGCTACAATGTTTTGTTTGTGTATGAGCAATGAATAATTTAAAATAAATATATAAGTATGGGGTTTTTATCGCGATTCTCAAAGAATTAGTTTGTAAGTACTTTTTTAAATTATCTTTATTATAACTATTAGGAAACACACATATATATCTAATATATATGTGTGACAATATAAATTTAGAAAAACCTATCTTAAATTTGAAATTCTTACAATAATTAAATTATATTAACAAACTTTGGTACCTTTTTATCACTGAATGCCTAAATGAAACTGTTTTTCAAAATCAAAGGTTTAATCACCACTCAATATCTTCTTATCAGCCTCGGTTATCCTTGTTTTTGTGAAATTGCTTCTTCCAAATATACAACAATGTTTTAATTATCAGCTTCCAACAATTTAAAATATTTTTCTTCTTAATAGCATTTATAAATGGGCAAAATATTCATCTTTCTTTATTGTCTTTTTTTGCTTTTTACTTATAATCCTATTTTTTCTTCTTAATAATCTCCAATCACCATACAGATATTATAATTTTGATATACTTTCAAATACTATATAACTTTGAATCACTGATTACTGCATACTTCACTGTATAATTAATACTTTAATACTGACCACTTTATACCTACTATCTGCTTGTACTATTTACTGATCAACTAATTGAATGATTGACTGCTTAATAAATGCACTGTCTAACTGTTTCACTGTTACTTTCATATTGTCTTACTGCAACTGGTAACTATTTAACTGTAACTGTCTTAATCAATAACTGTTTAACTGTTTTACTGTAACTCTCATACTGTTCACTGTAACTGTCTTAATTTACTCTCATACTGTCTTGAACTGTCTAATCCATCCTTGCTTCAAATTACACCGTATTTATATCTTGTCATCGTTCCCTAATATTCTAGTAATAAATCATGTTCGAATTTGTTCTATTTCATCAATATCTGGATGTCGTAATAATACAATGTCAATTATTCAGTGTATATTTGGTTGCCTATGCACATGGCTCACTTAAATATATCATAATATTATAATTATTAAAATAAAACTTTGTACATTTATTATTTGCTAATTTCTTAAAAATACCCTCATATAAATATATTCTGTAGTCTGAAACTTATAAATTATTTCTTCAATCGCTATTTAAGTTTATTAGTTAAAAACTCTTCTTCTATATTTATTATTATATATATACTGGGAGCGTATACCTTGTATTTAATATATATATATATATATATATATATATATATATATATATATATATTATATATATATATACATATATATATATATACATATATGTATATATATATATACAATATATATATATATATATATATATATATATATATATATATATTTATATATATAATACAAGGTATACGCTCCCAGTGACGTGGAAGTTGTTTTCACTTGAAGACATTCTGGTTTTGGTCTTAGGGTTTCTCTTGTGACTTCGCTATTTCCACTACTTTGTTGTATTCTTCTCTTTTGTTCATTGACTTTTCTATATTTCTAATTTCCATAGTCCTTAAATCTTCTTTTATTGTCGTGTCCATCTCAGTTTAGGTCTGCCGCTGGTTCTTCTACTTGGTGATGTTTCTTCAGCATATACTACTATTGGTCTTATGGTCGTTTTGTAGATTTAAATTTTTGTGTTTCGGCTTATCTTTTTATCTCTAAACTTTTTTTATTTCTATAGAACGCTGTATTTCCCGCCTGAATTAAACATTTCATAATCTACACTTTTATTTTTTTCTTTTAAATAATAATCCCAGATATGTAAATATTTTAACTTCTTCGTAACTGTGTACGTTTATTGTCAGTTTTGTCATTTTTTGCCAAAAAGCTGAAAAAAGTTGAAAATAAAAAGCTTTTCTTACCCAAAACTTAACGAAGACCACATTGCTCAAGTCAGGGAGCTTTATTGGGATGGGTATGGATGTAAATTGTAAAAAATTAAGATCAAAATACATAAATTTAAATTCAAATTCAAAATTAAAATTCTTTATTTTCTTTCTGACAAACATACTTTGTATAGAATTAGTCATAAATATACATTGCTAAAAACTAAAGACTAAGCTAGACTAATCAAGACATGAAATGAATAAAAAGCTTAATGAAATACAGTTAATATCTGAGATCTAAAAAATACTTCAACTGTATAAAACACTTTTTCACTTAAAAATTGCCTAAGATTCCTCTTAAATACAATTATTAAACTAGTAAATTTTATAACTGTGGGCAAGTGATTGAACAAGTGTGGCCCGTATAAGCTGGGATATTTAAATTTAATGTTACCTTTTGAAAATGGTATATAAAGTTTATTACAATATCTAGTATTTAAGTTATGCCTAACACCACTCATTTTAAACTGATACTCATCAACTTAAAAATGTATACAACAACAATAAAACATATTATAAATTTCTATTTCGATAGATAGTGAAATTTAACTTCGAAACAACCGCTTCACAATGCAACTTCAAATCAAAACTTTTGTCAATCATTATTCCCAAAAAACTTAACTGACGACACCGCAGCTATTTGCATGTTGGTAAAATTAAACTAAAGATTTTCCAGGTATTTTTGCTTATTACGAAAATGCATAACTTGCGTTTTTTCTGCATTAAGATGCAACGAGTTATCGTAAAACCAGGAATATAAAGATGAAAGAAAATCATTACATTGATGTAGGATTATGTTGGATTTGTTAGATAGAATAATTGACGTATCATCCGCACATATAGTAAGATTTACCGCCCTGTCCACTTGTACGATATCGATAATATAGACTACAAGGAGAATTAGTCCAATTAGATCCTAGGGGAACACCCATATTTAAAGTAACAAGACAAGATCTACAACTGGTCACACAATCGTCGATTGTCATCTGCATGCTCACATATTGTTGTCTATTGCTTAGAAATGACATAATCCACTGTAAGAAATTTTCTGTAACAGCTATCTGTTTTAGTTTTTTAAATAATATTTCATGGTTGACACAGTCAAATGCCCTACTAAGATCACAAAATATTCCAATAGGACATTCGCCTGCATCAATTAAACTGGTTAAATTAGAATAAAATGCATGGACCTCCGTATTCGTAGATTGATTTTCTTGAAATCCATGTTGATTTATAGTTATATGATATTATTGTTTTTTAGATAACCGTTTAATTTCTATAAATATCCATATTTAAATACCTTTGAAACTATACTGTCAATTGTTATGGGTAAATAATTGCTGACCAGTTTTGGATCCCCTTTTTGAAACATGGGTACTACTTTGCCTGTCTTTAAGTAATCAGGAAAATCCCCATTGCAAAAAGACAAATTGGTGAGATAAGTTATAGGATTGATTATAAAAGGTAAAACCTTTTTTAACAAAAATGCATGTATCTCGTCAAATCCACTAGATGTATTGTTTTTAAGTTTACTCTGCAGGAGTTCGATCAATTCCTGCCCAGTAAATGGGTACAACTGAAAGAAATGTTCATGATCTGACACGATATCAATGGGCGCATTTTTAAAAAATGTGTTAAAATTGCATGCTACCTCTTGGGATCTGTAATTATATTATTTTCATCATACATTAAACAAGTATTAGCATTGTTATTAGCACTTTTTGAAAAATCATTGACAGTTTTCTACGCGATCTTATTGGGATCATCAGACGAAGTAATGATTTTCTGGTAATTACGTTTTCTTGTTTAGTCAAAAGTTTTCTATGTTTTTTTCTTTGTTGTTGATAAAAATCACCAATCACCAATTGTAGCAATCTAAGAATTGGTACTGCCCTTGATAATGCGTGTAAACTTCTTAATTTAAAACTCGACTTTCACACGTCACTATTAATCCATTTATTTTTAGTTGTTTTGATTTTTTTCCTTGTTGATGGAAAGCTATTATTAAAAAGATACAAAAAGATATTTATAAAAGCTTGAAATGCTACATAGATAAATAATAGAAAATAAATTAGATAACAAAATATAACAGTATGACAAAAAAATAACTAAATACAACTAAAATGTAAAACAAAGTGAACCCATAAAGGGACTAAAAAGAACTCAAATTACCGACAAAAAACTATAAGAGTGGCATATCTGACCATTCTTCTTCTAATTCGATGACCGTCATCGATCGTTGGATATCATGTTGGCTACCATATTCGCTATCGTGACTTTATTGACAGCAGCTCGAAATAACGATGTAGTTGATTTTCCATACCATTGCCTTAGGTTTTTCGGCCAAGATGTTCTTCTTCTACCAGGACCACGATTACCTTTGATCTTTCCCTAAATGATCAGATGTAAAAAAATATATTTCAGAGTGTCTCATGATGTGACCGAAGTATTCCAGCTTGTGTTTCTTTATTATATTGACCAGTTGTGTTGTTTGGTTCAGCCGTCTAAGGACCTCCTCATTTCTAACTCTGTCGACCCAGCTTATTTTCAGTAGTCGTATATAGTCATATATATCTAACCATAAGCTGCAAAAAAAGATATATTCAATAAAATATTTCTGAATAATTATTATAACTTCTACAACAAAATTCAAATAATTTATATCGTCTTTACTCAAAAATAAAATGATACGTCACAAAAAATAATATTGTTCTGAAGCTATTTTCTTGTGGCATTGTGAATTAATTACTATTAAACTGGGAATAAGCCACAATTGTGGCTTATTCCCAGTTTAAGAGTAATTAATACAAAAAATAATGATTATTAAATTTTCAAAAAGAAACATGACTTGTAAAAATATTAAACAACAAACATTGTTTATTAATGTCCAAACATATTTATTAATATAAACTTATTAATAAAAACATAATGAAACACTATTGTCATTAAAAATCTTAAACTTTAAAACAGATTGTAGTAGCTTATATACTTTAAAGCAGTGTTTCCCAAAGTGGAACCTGGGGGGTCGCCATGAGGTACTAGGAGGGTCGCCGAACATTTCCAAAATAAGACAAAAGCACCACTTTGTTAGATCATGTATTTTTATTTTATCAACGCCGTAAATAGAAATTAACAATTAATTATCAGACGAAATATAAAACTAAATATTAAAGTCCGTAAAAATAAAAGAGTAAAACAAAATCAAATATTATAATCCTAATAAGAGTGCCTATGTGCCTGTTTCTGTGAAACTAATCTTTTAAATCTAGGCTGTGTATTTGAGACACACACAATTATTTATCATTTTCAAGTACGAGACGATTTCTAACTCTTGTTTTTGGTCCAAAATTGGTCCGAGTTCTGGAAAAAAAATTGGAGTTTCAACATTCCATCACTTGATATTTCAATAAGTTTTTCTTTCATGTTTATTGGTATTTCAACATGCTAAAAGGAATCGGCTAAAAACGGATTTAGTATCCATCTGAAACTATCGTAACTGTTTTGAATTTCTTCGGAAAAATAATCACAGAGCTGTTGTTTTAAATTGAGCAAAGTAACATGCATGTCAACAAAAACTTGTTTAATATTTATAGTACTGTAATTGGATACATCTTCTATAATTTCCTGAAGGGACTGGAATGAATCGAGTTGTATTTTTCCAAGTGAGGTCGACCATAAATCGATTTTTCTTAGAAACGCCTTAATTTTATCTGTGGCTGTAATTATATTAATGTCGCGACCTTGTAAATTACTGTTCAAAATATTTAATTGCTCGAAAATATCAGCATGGAAACCTAGTTTCAGAAGCCAAATAGGATCGGAAAATTGATTTTCATATGGACACTTCTCATCTTTTAAATACAATAAAAGCTCTGCTCTTAAGTGAAATACTCTTTTTAAGACGTTGCCCCTTGAAAGCCAACTTACTTCGGTGTGATAGAGAAGATTTTGAAATAAAGCACCCATGTCTTCGCAAATTTTTCTAAAAATACGGTTCTGCAAAGCTTTTCCTTTAATGGAATTTACAACTTTAATGATGGTTTTCCTAACACAGTCCATTTCAGGAGGTAAAGCTTTGGACGCAAGAGCTTCTCAATGTAAAAAACAATGTCTTCATTTGGCATTAGGCATTATTTCTTGTAATTTGACGACAAGACCAGATTTATGTCCCGTCATAGCTTTAGCGTCATCTGTGCATATAGCAATACATTTACCCCAGTGATCATCAAATTTTTGCTGGTACGTTTCACAAAAGTGTCGAGTAAACATTTTCCAGTGGTATTGGTCTTCAATGGGGAACAAAATAAAATATCTTCTTGAATGCCATTATTTGTATCATATCTTACAAACGTAATGAATTTTGCACAGTTAGATATATCTGTGGATTCGTCCATTTAAAGAGAGAAGTACGTGCATTTATTAAGATTTTCCACAGCTTGCGCTTGAATATCTTCTGCCATATCACTAATTCTTCTTTGGATAGTATTATTTGACAGAGGTATTGTATTTAATCTTGCAGCCTCTCTTTCCCCACACATTATATGTACCATTTCAACAGCTACTGGAAAAATCAGATTTTCTGCAATTGTATGCGGATTACTAGTTTTGGCAACACGATAAGCAACTTTATAACTTGCTAATAATGCTTTTTCATTAGTAGTCGTTGCCAAGGGAAAACTGTCTTTCTGTTTGTGAAGGACGTTCATCTTTCTTTCAAAGAATTCTACGGGCTTGTCTTTTTTATCTGGGTGTTTGCTATTTAAATGTCAAAGTAACTTTGACGGCTTCATGCTTTCTTTTGACAAGACTTGTCCACAAATAACACATTGTGGTTTGTTGGAAATAACGGTAAAACCATATTTAAGATATTCATCAATGTAGAATCTGTTTTACTTTTTATTGCTGCTACTGCCACTTTCAGACGTAGACGGTTCTGCACTTCTTTTTAAAAACTTATCCATAATTTATAATTTATCGTAGATTCACAATAAGTGAATTTCTCTAGAACTGAACAACAAATATTTACGTCTGAATGCAGATTGACATTTACATATTATCTGGCAACTGAAAAATGACAATAGATAGAATAATATAGCCCCACATAATTGATTACTAAAAACCGTCTTTTAAAAACAAGGGTTTTTAAGAGAATAGTCTTGAAGATGCAGGCCAGTAATAGAAAAATTTAACACGTCACACCTTTGTTCTTCTTTTTCTTGCTTATGTTCATGCATTTTGTTTTATTTTCATTTATTTTCAGTCCTCTCAGTTTGGCTTTATTTTCTATTTCTTGGAAAGTGATATGTAATGCTTATTTATCTGTTACTAGGTACTATAGCTATATCTTCCGCATATCCTATTATTTGTACTGAATTCTTGGTTCGTTCCTGTGTTTGACAGCTTTTTTATTATCTTGTCTAGTGATAGGAGAAATAGTACCGTTGATAGCGTTTCTCCTTGTCTCACACCATTTTTTGTATTTATTATTTTCATTTTGTGTCTTTCGGTATCTATTGTTTCTTGGAAATCTCGTATTGTCCTTTCTATGATCTTTATCATTTTATTTGGTATATTACTGTCTTATAAGTCTTGGATCATTTTTCTTCGGTTGAGTTTGTCAAACGCCTGTTTCAAATTTAGAAAAAATATATGTGTTTCTCCGTCGTACCCATAATATGTTTTCTCTATTACTTGTTTAGCGTAGGTATAGCGTCTATCAAGTACCATCTTTTTTTGGAACATTAGTTGTAATCTCCTGTGCTTTATTCTGTATATATTATTAGTCTGTCTTTAATTATACCAGTCATTACTTTATACGTCACATTCAGTAAATTAATTGCTCGTTAGTTTTTGTATATTCCATGGTCTCCTTGTTTTGGGATTGTCATTATAATTATCTTCTTCCATCCCTCGGACATTATTTTATTACTTCTTATAAACTGTATTAACTCATAAATCTGTCTGTATAGTGCCTTATGTAATAACTTCTGCACATATTCCATATTCTCCCGCTTTTGTCCCGTTTCTGTGTTTGCATATTTTATCTTTTACTTCAGTATAGGTCAATTCATTTTTTTTTCTTTATTACGTTTTGTGTTTGTTATTGTTTCTCTTTCTTCTTTTCTATTTTTTTTTGGTATATTACTTTAAAATACTTCTACTATCTTTATGCTTCTATAGCTATATTAGCTGTCCGTTTTCGGTTACCTAGTTTTAAGTATTGGTACAATGGTTTTGAGTTGTGTCTTTTAATTTCTGTTTTTATCTCTTTTATAATTGCTTCTTCTTTTTGATTTTTTTTATTTAAATAATTTGTTTGTTATTCAATTTAATCTTTGTATTTTTTGGTACCTCCTCTTTGCTTATGCTTAACCATTTTAATCTTCTAAACCTCTAAACCGTTTTATTCTTTGTTTTCACTACTAATTTGCACTTATAGTCAAATCAATTATTCCTTCTTTTATATTGAATTTTACCAACCACTTTATCTGCTAGTTAGTAGCTTTCACGGTATGGTTCATTTCTTCAATCCAATTATAAGGGAACTTGTTGTCAAGTGCACCTTGAATCAGTTCATTATGGTCAGGAGGAATACCGTCATGCAAAAACTACATTTGATCACGTATACGAAGTGGAACGTCTTTTACTAATATATGCAATTAATTACTAAAAAATTTTAATACATCTTACCATTTAGATATTTTTTAAATATGACATAATTACCAACAATACACCTTCTTCCCAAATGTTCAGCGAGCATCTAGTTTGACTGTGTGTAACTATGTGGTATAGATTAGGTGTGGCATCATAATAAAAAATATGTTTTTACGGAAACGTTTTTATGGAACTTAGCTTCACCCCAAGTAGTACATTATCAAATAACTCTCTATTGATTGATTTTATCTAAGGCTTAATCACAAAATAGAATTTTTTTTTTCAAAATATTCCTGAATTAATTATTGTTGTAATTAAATACTTTGCAAAAAATTTCCGCACAAAACAGAATACACCCTTTCCGTATTAAATTACAAAAAGAATTAATTTAGTAAGATTTGGTGATCATTAGTTCAAAATGTTCCATAAAAACGGTTCCGTTAGTTGTATGTCACAACTAACTCATACCACATAGTTACACATTGTCAAACTAGATGGTCGCTGAAAATTTAGGGAGATATTGTTGATAACCATGTAGTAGTACCATATTTTCGTACTTTCGCAGTATTCTACCCAATTCTGTTTTTTCTTTTGTTTGAAGAGTTTTTTTGCGACAGCGTCAAGTCTCTTAAATTAATCTAAATTATTTCTTTTAGGATCTTATTTATATTTTCCATATGCAATTTTTCGGTTATCAGCGGCGGTTTTGCAACTTTCACACCACCATTGGTTCGAAATTCTTCTCTTATGTATTTCGTTAGATGAAAACTTTGGTATTACTAAACTGGCTGCTGTATTAATGTTTGCTATTAGAGTTTGATAGTTTATAGAATTTTCAGCTTCTAGTATAGATGTGTATAATTTCCAATCGGCGTTGTTAAGATTCCAGATCTTGTGACAGTTTTGAGCTGGAAATGAAGTTAGATGGTCTGTTTCCATGTTAATGATAATTGGAAGATGATTGGATCCATGAGGGTCCTGTAGGACTCTCCAAGTAAAAAATTTTGAGATATCTTGTGTACAAAAGGTTAAGTCAATAGCGGATGGACTCTTACTAGTAATGTGGGCGATCCATCATTCAGACATATCAAATTACAATGATCAATACATTCTAAAAGTTTTTTACCATAGCTGTCTTTAATTTTACAGCCTCATGCATACTGTGGGAATTAAAATCCCCACCAATAATAAACAGTTTAGGTAGGTATTTAAAGAATTCCAACCATTGACTTTCCATCTTAGTCTTTGGTTCAATGTAAACTGACACAATATTGATGAGATTTTTACCTCGGAAAATTTTAACTGAAATACATTTATGAGTAAAAGGATATCTATCTTTAAGATTCATTTCTTCGCATCTTAAGTTTGATTTTAATAAAATGGCAATTCCACCATATCCCTCTGCTCGATCTGATCTAAAGCAATTGTAACCTTTAAAATTATAATATTATTTTAATTTAAACCACGTTTCTGAAAGCAATGCTATGGAAATATTATTTTGATATAGCAGATATTCTAGATTAACTTTATTAGCTACTGCTGAACGACAGTTCCATTGTAGCAAATTTATGTTCGCGTTTGTGTCTGTGAATTTGAAGACAAGGTATGGTTAACATGTTTACTAATTAATTCCACTATTTCAGATTTTGATACATCGAAATTGTTTGTTTGTTTTATATTACTTAAAATATTGAGAACTACTTTTAAGATTAAACTTATTGTTGCATTCAATTCCTCTGATTGTAATTTTACTTCAACTGAGTTTTTTAAATAATGTTGACTATTAAAAATTCCCCCTGAGACAAAAGAGGTGTTTGGTTGTGTAAGTATTTCTTTTCTTGAAAGTTTAATGGGATCAGGGCCGGTTAGCCTGTGCCTTTTGTTTGGGTTTAAAATTGTAGGAGAAGAAAACATATATTTAGTAAAATTGTTATTATAGCATTTGGGTTGTAAATTGTGGGACTGTGAGTACTGAGGTTGAGAGGAATGATACTGTATTGTACTAGAAGAGGTAGGTCCAGATTAAAGCCTTTGGGAATAATTTGTCGAGGATATTTAACCACTTTCCATGGCAGAGGTATTTTAAGCGACTATGTTTGCGTACGTATTTCTTGGAACCTGTCTATTTGCATCAAAGAAATAAATATTGCAAGAGCTCATGGTTTCCTTTACAATTTTTTGTCTTTTAAATTCTGGAAAAGCAAACAAATTAGTAGTAAGATGATTGTCTTGAGAGTTAAAGCAGCGTGGGATGTAATCTGAATTATTACAATCTTGTGTGTTATGGGACTCCTGATATTTGCTGCATCTTGATTTACTTCTACACTGACCTCCTAGGTGACCAAAACGGAGGCAGTTATAACATAATAATACTTTCTGGTTATACGGCGCTACTTCCTTGATAACTTTATTAATAGAAATATGTGTTGGTAAGATTTTAAAATTTGTGATTTGAAAATACCAATACAAGATTTTGTGGGTACATATTCTACTATTTAACCTTCATCCGTAATTTTTTCTACTTTACGTTTTATTTTTTTGACATTAGATACTTCAAAAGTGCAATGTTGATCAAATTGTCTTATTTTATCTTTTATGTACGCCTCTGAAAATCTTTTTCTATATCTCTAATAACACCTTGTCTATGAAGAATAAATTTTGAGATAACACAAAGTTATTTTTAACAAAAATGTTTTTGTTTTTATTATTTATTAGAAAATTTGCTGATTTATAATCCCTTAACTTGATCCAAACCCTATTCCTACCTATAGAATCAATACTAATAATTTTATTGTCTATCTCCGGAAAGTTAGAAAAAATTATATCTTCGATTTTAAGTGCATTTAATTTACCTTTACATTCGACCGAATTATTCTCAACATAAATATGATACGGGCCTAAATCAGTACTTACATACAAAAACTCCTCTCTTTCTTTCGATGTGTTATCAATACTCGTTGTTGTTATTTGTATATCATTTTTTGACGAGGTTGGATTTATTAATAAGTTATTTATATTACTTACTGGATGATCTTGGTTGGGAATGCTATTCTTATTAAGAGGTGTTAGCTCTGCACCTGTGGAGATATCCATACTTACACATTTACCAAAAACTATTTTTTTTGACGTATATCTGGCGGCGCAGGGTCATCTGGGGGTTTCCCCCCGACTAACTGGTCCATTTAATTGTTCTTAACTCACAATCTAATTTTATTTTTACATCAAATTTAAAGATTTATAAAACACAATTTTCAAACGAATACAGTTTAATTTCGTTTCGCCTTGTTGACGGGAACGTCCGATTCGTAGGTGAACTAGAACACGACTCTAAATGGTAAAATGTATTTAAAATTTTCAGATAATTAATTGCCCATATTATTAAAAGACGCTCCACTTCATATACGGAAAGAAGTTTAGTCGATTTATATAATTTATATACCGTATATCGATACTCGCGATAACTCAAAATATCTCGTATACAGCTAATTCATACCACATAGTTACACATAGTCAAATTAGATGGTCACTGAAAGTTTGGGGAGATATTATTGATAACCATGTATTAGTACCGCATTTTTTAAATAAAATCTAAATGGTAAAATGTATTTAAAATTTTCAGACAATTAATTGCCCACATTATTAAAAGACGTTCCACTTCATATACGTGAAAAAATTTGGTCAATTTATATAATTTATATTTCGTGTATCGATCTAACTCAAAATATTTCGTATACAGAGTGCGGGATACGACTTTTACCTTCGACAGTGTGACATAAGATGACATGGAAAATAACTTGCATAATACAGACGTTAAATGAGAAGTAAAGAAATTTAAAAAATCTGTCAATAAAAGACTCGATTCGTAAAGATTGTCAAAATTTAAAGATCATAAATGTCCTCCGATTCATAATAATTTTTAATCATAATTTTTATGACACTTTTATGTCTCGCTTAAAAATAATTTTATATAAATACAATTATTATTTAGTTTATATAATAATCTAAATAATGTACAGTTAAATGATATTTATTAATAGGTATATACTTTTTTATAAGTTAAATATTATTTCGTCTGAATTTGACAGGTCTGTCAGAAGTAAATAACGTATGCTATGTTAATTTGTTAGCAGGTGACATTAGTAGAAAACATAATAAGTTATTAAAATATTTTTCTATAATACAATTGGTTTAAAATATAATTAATAAATAAAAAATAAAATTACTTCAGTTAATTGTAAAAATTTTTTAAATTAATTAGTTAATTATTTAAAATTTAAAAGTACAGAAAACATGGTATGAATCTTCGCGCTACTCTACTGTACAACCTACTGTACCATATTTTTTTATGTCAGTAAGGCGAGTTATGCCTGGATTTAAATTTTTAAATAGGGAGTAGGGTAGAAGCGTAGATTTCTGTAGAGTTTTGCCATCTGCAGCTTTTTCCTGATTCAGTAAAATCATCTAAATTTCATCTGAATTCAATGCAAGTTTTAAAACTATTCTTGGTCCGATAAAATCTTTTTACGGAACATATTTTCAAAAACCATCTACCTACTATGTTTACAATTCCCCTAGGAAACTAAGTTCTTGTAGTTGGCTGTATACCATATATCACAAAAAATTTATTTAAAATCCTTTATAAAAGGTATATAATAAAATGCCCAAACGGGCTATCACAAAAATATTGCAAAACGTTTTCGGATTATTAAATCCATCATCAGTGCAAACGAGGTATACATGCTATGAGCCACCAAAATATATGGGTCCAAACCCTTTAAATGATATAAATTTACATTTGATTTACATTATATGTTGTTACATTTTGCAATATCTTTGTGATAGCCCGTTTGGGCATTTTATTATATACCTTTTATAAAGGATTTTAAATAATTTTTTTACTATGTTTACGACAATACTAAGGCAAAATAAATAAGCATCAACCCGTATCGTATCTACTAAAAATAAATTCTTGCAGTTCCCACTATTAACATTATAATGTTTCACTACTCATTCTCTATATAAACATCAATCTTAATAACCGAATGATCAACTTTTAAAATATTAAACTGACAAACTAGCAACTAAACTTAACATCTATTCATTAGTCAGTCTTTTAGACAGTAGAATATAGTTATAGATACTTATGGACAAATATGTAATATTTAAATATGTACTTATTAGGTAAGGAAGCCAATTTAAAAGGAAAACGAGGAGATGAAGGATTTTCTGGTATGCCGGGATGGCCAGCACCTCCAGGATTTCCAGGGCCAAAAGGACAAAGCGGTATAATTCCTAAATACATGATTAGTGGTAAGAAATTTAGACTTTTGAATCAATCGTTTATTTTGTAAGCCTTGGTATAAACATTTTTGGTTCTTTGCATTTCGTTTGATACTGGTCTCTATGTAATATTTATTTGATCTACTAGTATATTAAATCTCATGTCACAGAATAATAAACAATCAGAATGTCCACTCTCAGATGCCGCGTTTGAAGTTTTTCAGCACGCGCGCCATGTTTTAGAAGGATACACATAACACATACATATGATTTGTGAGGTTATGTAATTGTTTATATTTATGTTTAATTATATTATACTTACCAATGTTAATATAATTGTACAGTATGTCTATGATTGCCATACGTCAATTAAACCGGGTTAATTTTGTCTATACACACCACACAAACAACACTGGTTCCCTCTAAAACATGGCGGAACGTCTGCGCGAAGGAAATGCGCGTACTTAATTTTCCATGGAGAGTGGGAATTCTGATTGTTTATTATTCTGTGCTCATAATTTGAAAAGCCTTTTACTTTAATCACTTCTTCCTTCATTTTTATTTTAATCATCAAAATTTACGTTTTTGTTTTCTGATATTTTAATTTTATTAATATTTACTTTTATAACTGCCAAGATAATTAAAAGTAATAATGCAATTGACACATTTTCTAATTTCAGGATATTATGAACATTTTATGTTGTTACCAGACGGTTTAAAGAAAAATATGAAGTTTTTTTAAACTTAATCTAATATTTATCTTTCTCAACCTATTAATATTTGACTTATCCTCTTGTGTCAAAAAGTATTTAGGACCAATGTAACAAAAAAAATAAATAATAAGGAAGGTGGTCTTCGTGTACTACTAAGGGTCAATTATAAAATGTACCTTTAAAGGAACTACTAACCTTCACAAAGAAAGAGATTAAATCAGTATGATTAACATAGAAAAATATAAAATATAAATTTAAGATATAAAAAAATTAAAATGTAGAAAAATTGTAACCAAATTGGATTATAATTATAAAAATATATCTAAATTGAAGGCTGGCTAGCGGCATGTACCTTGGAGTGAATACTTGACACTCAAAAAGAGATTCGACCAATTTGCATGCCCTATGGAGATCGCAGAATAAAAAAATAGATGGCAAAGTAATAAAAAAAATATGAATAAATATAAATGTAAGTGATTTAATATGAAAGTTGCTCTAAGATGTGAGTGGGCGCTAGGAAAGTATTAACAAATAAACCTTCTACGGTATCTTGTAATGCTGTATACCCTTTTTGATGAAATGAAAAAAAAATAGGTATTAATTGAAATAGTTTTAACAACAAATTTACTACTTAACCAAATATACACAGTTTGTCTTAATTCTTTATGCTACCCACCACCACTTATGTACAGTTAACCCAGTTATATACAAAAGGATTACCAGATTATACACAATTTGTCTATGAATTTAAATTTACTGAAATTTACTCGCCTACTTGGAATGCAATTATCCACATCGGATTTCAATTAAAAGTACTAATAAAGTAATATGGACACTCTATGCTGATGGGATAGATGCCAAAGGTTTAAATATAGAAAAAAATACCAATAACGACCTCTCTGATTAAATGTGTACACAAAAAAACCGTACAATAAAGTTCATAGGCGGTGGACAATTAGTCCTTAAATATTATTTTATAATATTAAAAAAAAAGATAAGGAGTCTTCATTATTATAAGAAAGAATATTCTTTAAAGTTAGAAAAATAATATAGAAAATTATTAAAATTGCTGGATAAATAAACCAGTACAACTTGACAGTGTTCCACACTCTAATCAATAAGTGAGGTCCTTCTGGCTGGTTTACTGAAATTGTCCGGGAATAGTCTGGTAGAGATCTGGACCTCTAAGCTAACCCTTTTTCTTTAAAAAAACCCAAAAAAAACAGAATAACGAATTCTTTCTCTTGACTCTAAATTAACTCATCGAGTAGGATGAAAAGAATCTTTGTGTTAGCGTTCCTTTTTTAGTCTTGAGAAAAAGTAGGGAAAAACACAATGTTACTAAGGGAACCTTTGTAACCTTGTATTACTATTGAAATTTAATACAAAAAATTACTAAAGAACCTTGTATTAACGCAAAAACCTTAATGGTTTTGGAAAAATGCAACCTTTGAATGGTTTGAAAATATTTTATGTGATATAGATTGATTAAATAGATAATTTTAACAAAAAGCATGCTCTGAATTCTTAATGAAATGATGTGAAAAATGGTAGATATACATAATATCAACTGTCAAAAAACAAATGACAATATTTTAGAAATCAAAATGGCTGATAGTCTTTATACTTTTTTCCCTTTTTTCCTAGCGCATCCATGGGCCGCCTACTGAGTTAACCTAACATTACTCATCCCCAGTCAGAACAAGACTCTCCACGAGTCGGAGAAGCATGTACATAGTTTTTTCTACTCTTACTAGTAAATTGTATATTATCTACTATTTGGATGCTAAGTAAATACATCAAAACAGATACTGACACGTAATGACTAGCACGTAATAAAAAAAATTACGCTTCAGTTTTATAAAAAATGTGTTATATCACATAAGCCTCGTAAGTCAGTTGGTCGAGTTACCATGGAAACGAATTAACAGACGTTATTTTGACAGAATTAAAATTATTATTATGTCAGTGTAAATCTAGTGGTAATTTAATTTTTATTTGTATAAACGAAAATAATCGTAGAAAAAGTATAGTACAGAACTTGAGTTGTAAGCTTATTACATGCTTGTAATATTATTGCGCTCGCCGCTACGCGGCTCGCGCGAAACTTTTTTACTCGCATGTAATAAACTTCTTACAACTCTCGTTATGTAATAAACTATTATAAAACTGTCGCTTGGAGTTGCTGCTTAATATCAACTTAGAAATTAAAACTACTAAGAGATATTTAATTAATATTGATTTAAATATTTTATTTAAAAGTGATAAAAGGACTATTGAAGTGACGGACTCCTTACACTTCCTCTCAAATAGGTCGGGAATTTTTTAAAATTACTAAAAACATCGTTTTTTTTTTGTAATTTTTTTGTTTAAAACTTTACAGTAATTAATTTTGAAGAACAGTTATAATGCAATAAAATAGCAACAATTTAAGTTTCTGGTTGGCTAATACTGTTTTATTAGCCTGGCTGCAAAATAGCAATGAATATAAAAAGAGCTGACAAACCTTTTATTATTTAATATTTTTCAACTACTTAAGACCTTTATAATTCGTCTAGAAAATCTTTATAACATATAAAAACGCACTTATCCTAAACGTACTTTATGGAATTAAAATCGGATTATTTGGACGGCCTTAGGAACGTTTTAGCAATTTTTTTTTTATTATTGAGTTAATGACTCGACAACTATGATCATTGGCATGGTACAGTCAGATACCTAGTGTAGTGTGTGTGTATGTGTAGAGTAATTGTCTTGATACTTAGCAAAGTCGACGTCATTGTCTTTGCTAAGAGACGCTAATTGTATCCGAACGTCTGCGGTCCCTCCGGTGAGTACCGATCGCACATGGATAGAAATTATTTTCATTCATTAATTTTTAATAATCAAAAATTTCTCCACCAAGATGGGATTCGAACTTACGACCTTTAGGTTTAAAGGTAGGCGCTCTTACCACTGAGCCACAGAGGGAGTGTTTTAGCAATTTTAAATGTGTTATTTAAGTGTATTTAAATATGTTATTATATTTTAATATTTTAATTATGGCTTATAATAAGCTTACTAAATTTAGGAGACGGCGTTGAAAAAGACTCAGCAAGAAATTTCTTATAAAAGAAAAAAAAAGTTGAACTACGAGCATTTGTTTTTGAGATGTCACTTGTCAAAATTGAATGGTATTTACGACGAAGTTATTAACAATTATTCCATTTTACATAAAATATTGTTAACCATTAAAAGATCACATTATTTACAAAACCATTAAGGCTCTTTGGTTTTATACCAGGTTCTTCAGTAACTTTTTGTACTACCTTTTAAGGTTAATAAACCTTCTGTTTTTCCTACTTTTTATCAAGAGTAAGAAGGAACTCCAAAATTTTTTTAGCCTACTAAAAGAGTCAAGCAAAATTCAAGGAAGAATTCCATTTTTCTTTTTTTAGTTAAAGAAAATAAATTAAGTTATTTCCTACTGGATTCACACTTGATCTCCAGAGTTGATCTTCTTCATCCTTATCTGTTTCTTTAGTGGTCCAGATTTCTACCCGACTATTACTGGACAACTTCAGGAAACCAGCCAGAAAGACCTCCCTCTTTTAGAATGTGGAACACTGTCAATTTGTCTTAAGTTTTTATTTATCACTATTAATAATTTCCTATACTTATTTTCACTGTAGATCATACTATTTCTTTTAATAATAAAGACCAGTCATTTTTAAAAGTAATTCAATAATATTTAGGTACTAATTTTCAACTATGGTTTGATGTTTTAAATCCTCCCTATTAACTTTATTGTACGGTTTTATGTATACATATTTACTCAGTTCTTTATTGTTATTTTCCTTAATATATTATATTTATACCTTTGGCACCTATCCCTTAAGGATGGGAGTGTCCAATTTACTTTTAGTATTACTTTTAATTGAAAGCCGTAAATATATTTACATATATATTATATTCATATAATTTTTTGATTACCTTGTCATTCATTTTCTCATTTTACGGTCTTTGTATGGCATGTAAATTGGCCGAATTCTTTTTTGAGTGTCAAGTAGTCACTTTCCGGTACAGTCCACTAGACAGCCTTAAATTCATTTGTTTTTTTTTTAGGCCGTTATACAACACGTAAACTTTTAAATTTTATTATAATCTATACAAATTGTTGTGTCCGTACGCACTTTGTAGATATCTTGACTATCTTGGTTGATGTCTTTAGAATTGATAGGAATATACTTCTAATATGTAAATTACATCATATATTTATGAAAGCATGTAGTACAATGAATATAGGTTAACTTTCCCGCAGAAAATGACAGCATGTCATTTCATGACATTTGGTGTGTTCCCTAGATGTAGGCCGGAACAGCAGTTTGTAATGTTATAGAAGATATATTCCTCTTCCCCACCTAAAATGTAATACTATGATACCATTATAAATCTAACCTTTAAGGTGGCACTATTGTTCTTTTGAAACGGCGCAAAGAAACATCTGAGCAAGGCGAGGAAATGATACTTGAATCACCTTGACTATGAGAAAGTAATCTATTGGCATCCATTAGTTCAGATTGTACCTCGGGTATATTGGTATTATCACTATTTGGAGTTAACTCACAAGCAGCTGTTTGTGGCACAAGCACATAACTGTGGGCACATAAGGCATAACATTATTTTCAGAGTGTAATGGTGTATTTTTCCCTACAGCTCTTAACTGGTCAATGTGTCGTTTCCAATACTGGCCATAATCTAATTTGATTATATAGTGCAGCTTTCCCAGTTTTTCTACTACCCGTCCAAATCTCCAGTTGTTTTTATGTATGTAGTCTCAAGCTTCCACTCTTTCCCCCTTGTTTAAAACCCTGTAACTATTACCTTGAGCTTTGTCACAAACAACTTTTGGTTTAAAGGTATCTAACCTTGATCGTATCACTCTACCGAACATAAGAGTTAAAGGACTTAAACCTGTAGGAGTATTAGGTGTAATTCTATATTGAAATAAAAATTTATTTAACTTTAGCTCCTTATTACCTGTACTAAAATTCAGGTTACGCAGAGATTGCTTGACAGTTTGTACATATCTTTCTGCTAAACCATTTGTAGCAGGAAAATATGGTGCACTTAATTGATGTAAAATACCATTTTTATTCAAAAATCGTTTAAATTCATATGAAACAAAAGTTTGGGCGGTATCTGATATTAAGTAAAATGGAATTCCAAAAGTTGTAGAGATCTTCCTTAGCACATTTATTGCAGTTTTACTTGTCATATCACTTACTATATGTACTTTAGGCCACCTAGTATATGCATCCACAAGTATTAAAAAGTATTTATTTATAAAAGGTCCTGCAAAATCTATATGGACACGTTCAAATAGTGCTGTAGGTGTTTGCCCTGGTAGACTGGTACTTTACCGAGTTTATTTTTGTGTTAATTGCAAACAGAATAGTTTTTGCACAATATTTTAATGTCTTTAGTAATACCTGGCCATTAACAGTGGCTTCGAGCAAGAGAGTTCATCTTTACTACCCCAAAATAAGAAGTATGTAGTTCTTGTAATATTTTGTATCGAAGGCTCCCTGGTATTATAACACAGTCGTTTTGTAAGATACAACCACTCTGTACCGTAAATTCTATTTGGGGTATATAAAATCGTTGTGAAGGTTCAATATTTATGCTTCGTTTTAGTCCTTGTAGTAAGTTACGTAAATGTGTATCAGTTTGTGTTGCTTTTGCCATTTCTTCTACTGTAACGGGTAGGGTTTCAATTTGCATAATTTCGAATTTATCCGCAACATCATAAAACTGCATTTAAATGTGCTTTAGTATTTTTGTATTTGCCTCTTTGTCAATTTGCCCATATTTTTGTTGTACCTCACTCAGCATCTTGGAAGCAAATTGAATGGGGCGCTTGGTTCCATCAGGGTAAATGTGAGAAAGTACTGCCCCACAGCATATGGACTAGCATCTGTAGCTTATACTAGAGCTAAAGTAGGGTCAAAATGAGCAAGAACCCTTTTTGAGAGAATCTCTTCGCTTGCCCTCTCAAATGCTTTTTATCAGTCCCTATTTCATCTAAATGTTACACCATCTGTAAGGAGATTATATATTAGATGTAATATGTGACATATTTTCCTTAAAAACCGTCCATAATTGTTTAACAGACCAACAAAAGCTCTAACTTCCTTTTTATTTATAGGTGCTCTTGCGTTGGCTGTTTTTTCTTTAATTTAATGTATACTGGTTTTATCGATCTCATAGCCACAGTACTCGATTGAATTAGTTAAAAATTGACATTATCCAAGAAGGTATCTAGGTCTATTTTACTATTTAATCTTGGAGTTGGTAACCTTTTTGTTCGAAAACACTTATTTCTCCTTTGACAATAAGATATATAAATCTAGCTTTGGAACACCAATGGGTGCAAAAGTTTCACCAATCCTAGCTGCATATGTAGTAGACGATATCCTTGACACAGTCATTCCAGTCTTACCCTATAACCTTACCTTTATAAAGAAATATGTCGACGACATCATTCTGGCACTTCCAAAAGATCAAGTAGAAGACATTTTATCAGTCTTCAACAGTTATGATCCATATATACAGTTCACTATGGAAGTACAGGATAATGAACAATCTGTTCCCTTCCTCGACACCAAACTAATTAGAACCAACAATAACAATATCCTAGTGGACTGGTATTGAAAACCAACAGCATCAGGTAGATATCTCCACTACCTATCATATCACAAACATTCAATGAAAATTAATTTATTAAAACAAATGAAGACCAGAGTGATGAAAATTTCAGATATAACCTTCTACGAAAAGAACCTCAAACTTTTGCACAACCTATTTACAGATAACTCTTATCCCTCTGATTTAGTTAAGAAAATCCTTTATGACACCCCTTTATCCCTTCCTCAAGGTATAGTTGATGAATTAAACAACATCAACACAAATATCCAAGAAAAAATGGGTGGCTCCGAACAAATTGACACTAATAACCGAGAAATAGGAGAAAATTTTATTACAACCAATGAACAAAACACTGAATACACAATGATTTCTCTACCTTATATCAAAGAACTCACACCCAGACTAGCAAGGGTACTTAATTCTTTTTATAATTTCAAAATTGCCAATAAAACGGTATTTTCAATTAAAAACCTTCACACAAAAGTAAAAGACAAAACTCCTAGAGAGCAGATGTCACATGTAGTCTACAGCATTCCATGCAAAAACTGCAATAAAAAATACATAGGCCACACAGAAAGGCATCTAAAAAATCGCATTATTTCACATAAAAGCGACTGCAGACTGCATCATGACCGTTGCTTCATGTAGTAAATGAAGGACATCAGATGGACTTTGAGTCAGTAGAGGTTCTAGAAAAAGAAACCAACTACAAGAAACGTCTTTTCCCAGAAATGGCTTGTATAGCACAAACAGAAAACAACATTAATAAAAAAACATACATTAACCATCTCAGTGAAATTTATTCCTTTCTTCTAACAGTAGACAAACAACATATGAAATTCAATAATTCAATAGTTTCCATTTTAGAATAAATTTAACTCTAGTTTATCACATAGTTTAACAATAGATTCTTAAAGTAAAAAAAATCATACAGCACTTTATCAATTTATAATAATTAACATTTCATATCAAAACTTAAATATAACAGTACTTTATTAATCTTCAACCTTTACAAAACAACCAGGTCTTGGAATCAACCAAAATCTATTTATTACACTCTTGTTACTGTGATCTTCAATCATGTTAACAATTTAAAATTTTACTTAAAATATCTCCTACCTTAGATTCTATTCTAATACAGGTACAGACAACCAATAAGGCAAGGGCCACTAAAGTCTCCCCTCTACTTTGACCATCTAAGAGAGAAGAAGATTTTAGAGGATAGTGTCTTCCAACCTACAATCAACCACGTTGTTTCACTTTACATGACACTCTGTACAGTTTATTAAGAAATAAGAATTTATAAGATGTAAAACTCTCGAGAGAGGACATTCGGTCCTACACACAATTAGTTGAAATTGTGCATTGTCTTTATACCAGTCTTAGTGAATTTTAACATTACATGTTTTTTCTGTTTTTCTTTTGTGAGAAAAAACTTATACAATTTTTTTCACAAAATTTTATAAATTTGACCAGCTTTTACGGCACCATTCTCAAAATCGTAAGTAAGATCAACGTATTTATAACAGATTGTCAATTTTCATGTAAACTAATTGTAGCTTATCCCTGATGATGTTGATAACTATCAACGAAATATTGGATCAATAAAGGACTAAAGAGTACACTTAGCCTATTCGTTCAGCTGTTTTTACCCAAAGAGTCTAACTTGGTTTATTTTCTAACTTAATCAGCTGTGATTAACACCATATATATATATATATATATATATATTATATATATATATATATATATATATATATATATATATATATATATATATATATATATATATATATATATATATATATATCAAACGAGTCTTCTACAGCTGGCGCCGCTTCTCGCATCCTAATTTCCAGCATTTTCTGTCGAAGCAATCTTCAGTTATTAGATCTCTGGCGGTCATTGCATCGTCGACATCGTCCCTCCAGGATCGTCTTGGTCTACCTCGTTTTCTTCTAGTTGGTGGAGTCCATTCTTCTATTTTTTTGGCCATCTATTTTCCGGCATTCTCTGAAGGTGTCCATACCATTTAAGTCTTTTGGCTTCGATTGTGTCTATTGTGTCTAGATCGATTTTTATTTCTCTCCGAATAGCTTTGCTTCTCACCCTATCAAGTCTAGTGAACTGGCAACATCGTCTCCAGTAGTTCATTTCCATGGCCTTAATTTTTGATTTGTTGAATGGTTAGATTTTTTATCTCCAGAAATCTACTCTGTGTACGTTCATTACATAGGCCAAATGGTAAATTTTGGTACTCACCAAAGTTGCAAGTAATTGCCAATCTTTGTAGGACTGTTAGGTAATCTTTTACACTTTCCCTTTTAATTTGTTTTCTCTGTAGGAAACGAAAAATTTCTGCTATTTCTAGGGGCTCTGGATTGTAGTGCTCTTTCATAATATTCACTACTTCATCATATGATGTCGCATCTGGTATTTGAGGAGATATCTTCTATCTATCTATCTAATTAGCCTTCTTCGGTCCATCTTTGGACATAGGCCTCCCCAATCCTTTTCAATTTTTCTCTGTCTGTCGCAACAGTCATCCATCTAGAGCCCACGTGCTTTTTGATATTATCTGCCCATCTCATTTGGGGCCTTCCTCTGCTTCGTTTATATTCCCACGGTCTCCAACTTATAAGAATTTTGTTCCATCGGTCTTCTTTTTGTCTTATATTGTGTCCGGCAAATCTCCATTTCAATTTTGCAACTTCTTGTCTAACATCCCTCACTTTTGTTTTCTCTCTTATCCACTCGTTTCTCTTCTTATCCATTAGTCTTATGTGCAACATTTGTCTTTCCATTGCTCTTTGGGTTTTTATGATTTTGTCCATGTTTGCTTTTGTAAATGTCCACGTTTGGGAGCCATACGTAAGAACAGGGAGTACGCATTGATTATATACTTTGGTCTTAAGATGCTGTGGATATCTTTTGTTTTTAAGAGTGTAGCTTAGTTTGCCAAATGCCGCCCATGCCAGTCCAACTCGTCTCTTGATCTCTGCTGTTTGGTTCTCTTTGTTAAGTTTTATAGTTTGACCAAGATATATATATAATCCTTAACTTGTTCTATTTCATCTTGTCCGATTCTCATTGTGATGTCTTCATCTGTATTTGTTATAGTTTTGGTCTTGCTGTAATTCATATTAAGGCCTATCTTTCCAGCTTCTACGTCCAGTTCTTTCATCATTTCAAATAATTCATCTTTTTTATCGGTTATCAATACGATGTCATCAGCGTACCTTAGATGGTTCAAGCGTTGTCCACAAATTTTTATACCTTTTTTTTCCCATTCTAATCTTTTAAAAGTATCTTCAAGAGCCTGATTGAAAAGTTTCGGTGATATTGTATCACCCTGTGTCACGCCTCTACTTATTTGTAATGATTTTGTTCCTTCATATACTTTAATTTTTGTTTTGGCTTCCTTATATATATTGGTTATTAGTTCCGTATATATGTGGTCAATTCGGCTGTTAATCAAAGAACTTTTTACTGCCCAATGTTCGACACTGTCGAAAGCCTTTTCGAAATCTATGAACGCCATATATAGAGGAATATATCGTACGCTTCTGGTCCCACATAATGTAGTGAGTAAGCTGACTGCTTATCCTGTGGGATGCCGAATACTTTAAATGCACTTTCCAACCTCATTAGCCATCTATCGAATTTCTTTGATACTTCGTACGATTCTATGGAAAATACGGTCTGTACTGTATGATGGACCATCTCAGCTAGTCCGCCTTGGTTTATGGTAATCGGCATATCTATACTATTTGGCATTTTCCAAGGTGTTTTGCACTGGGGGTAATTTATAAAAAATATAAACGTAATTCGCACTGTTCTCCTCGCCAATTGTTGTGTCCGTACATACTTTGTAGATATCTTGACTATCTTGGTTGATGTCTTCAGGATTGAAATGAATGTACTCGTAATTTGTAAATTACATCTTATATTTACGAAAGCATATAGTACAATGAATATAGGTTAACTCCCGCACAGAAAATGACAGCATGTCATTTCATGACATTTGGTGTGTTTCGTAGGTGTAGGCCGGAACATCAATTTGTAATGTTATAGAAGATAATAATCAATAAATAATAAAATTACTTTATATAATTTTAAACATTATTTAAATTTGAAAAATACAAAAAATTTAGTATGAAGCTTTGCGCTAGCGTAAAGTACCGTCTACTGTACCACTTTTTTTGTCTTATTTTTGAACCACTTAACCAACCTTATATTATGTGGCGGTATTGACCGTTTGATACCCTCAACTTCTGCACTAAAAGATGATAGTACTATGTTATTGGAAACCACCTGCAATCAAGTTCTGTTTGTCAACCATTTTCCATCCACTCCTGAATGTAAGTCTCTCCCAATTGCTTCCATCTTTCTCTATCTTGCGCCAATCTAATCCACTGTTTGCCTGCCACTGCACTTATGTCATCTACCCATCTTTTTTGAGGTCTTCCATGCTTCTTGTTGTCGTCCTTGTTCCCCATTCTAGAATTCTCTGTGTGCACTTGTTGTCATTATATCGGGCTACGTGACATGCCCAGCGCCATTTCATTTTTGTAATTTCTTCCACAATATCCATAATCTTCGTTCTACGTCTTATCTCGGTGTTTCTAATCTTGTCTCTTAGTGATATTCCAAGCATGATTCGTTCCATTGCTCTTTGCGTTGTTTCTAATTTTTTGGCAGATTTTTTGGTAAGTGCTACTGTCTCCAAGCCGTAGGTACAAACAGGTAGTATGCATGTGTTATAAACCTTTTTCTTTAAGTTTATAGGAATGGAGGTGTTTTTCAAGATATGTGCTAGTTTGCCGAAAGCGCCCCAAGCCAGTTGTGTTCTTCTTTTAATTTCAGCATCTTGATTTGGTTTTCCTAGTTTGATAACATGACCTAGATATACATAATGTTCCACATTTTCTATGGTATTATTTTGTATTGTTATATTTGTCTGGTCTCGGCTCAGTATTTTTGTTTTGCTGTAATTCATTTTTAAGCCTACCGCTCCTGAAACTGCATTTAATTGTTGTAACATATCATTTAGTTCTTGGATATTATCGGCTATTAAAACTATGTCGTCTGCGATTCTCAAGTGGTTTAAGTATGATCCGTCGACGTTGATACCCTCATTGTTCTATTCCAGTTTCTTAAAAATATCTTCTAGAGCAAGGGTAAATAGTTTGGGAGAGATGGTGTCTCCTTGTCTTACTCCCCGTTGTAGTCTATGGGATTAGTTTTTGTGCTTTCGTCCAGCTTTATATGCATGGTGGCATTTTTATATATGTTTTCTAGAGATTCAAGCACTGCCCATAATTCGATGAAATCGAATGCTTTATGGAAATCGACGAAAGCCATATGAATTGGAACATTATACTCGGTGCATTTTTCTATCAGTGTTCTTACGGTGTGCAAGTGGTCTATGGTATTAAAATGTTTTCTGAATCCAGCCTGCTCGATAGGTTGATAGAAATCGAGCTTATGTGTTAGGCGGTTGGTTATGATTTTAGTTAGTAATTTATACAGATGTGATAGCAAGGATATTGGTCGGTTATTCTCGATGTTTGCTCTGCTTCCTTTCTTGAATAGTAAAATGACCTCGGAGTTGTACCATTCTTGAGGAATTTTTCCTTCATCAATTACTTTATTAAATAAAACATTTAATACCTGTTCCATTTTTCTGCCACAAATTTTCATCATTTCAACTGTAATCTTATCCTCTCCCGGACATTTATTCGTTTTAAGTTGATTTAGGAAGTTAATCCTTGGAAGTTCAGAGTTTATTAAATATCGGTACAAAATTTTAAGAGTAAACCATAAGTACAATTTGTTCAGCTTAATATTAACTAAAGTCAATAAAGAAAATGTTAAGAGGAGTAAGATTGAAGAAAACCATACACAAAAAGGGTAAATACGAAAGGATATGACCGTGCTACAAAATTAAATTTTACTTAGGCAAAATTAATATAAAGGCAAACTCAAAACAAATAAAAAAATTAAAATTAGAATATTACATTTAAAATAAAATTAAAATAATTAAATAATCTGAATAATGGTACCTATACTAACACTAAAAAAATATACGTTTAAAAAATTTAGCAATATTAAAATTAGCATAATAATTAGTAATATTAATTTATTTTATAGAACATGGTATGCCAGGTCTAAGAGGAGAAAAAGGTGATCCAGGGCTCCCTGGACCAATTGGTCCTCCAGGTATGTCTTATTTTCAATAATATTCTCCAAAATTACACACTTACCATTTGCATTTCAATATGCTGATGGTATTGTTATGTAGTATAGTATTATTTTTTTTAATGTTATTTTTTATTTTATGTTACTTAAAAGTTTTCTAATGTATATTTAAAAAATCAATAATACAGCTACAATACATAACTAAAAACATAATTTTTAAAATATAAAGAAGCAAGTAACACCGTAGTTTTTAAGAAGTCGTTATAAAAAAGTACACCATACGTTGTTGACCTTTCTTTATTTCGAACTCCAAGATATTTTTTCTACTCCTGACCCCTATCTATGTAACATCCGGTCCAATTTCCTTCAATATATTAAGCAAGCTACGACGCTTGTAGACATCACTGAGCTTTGTCACGTAAAATTTATTTTAAACTGGCACTTTAGATAGTTACGTAAGAAACATCCTATGTGACATTTTGTCTCGATAATAATTTAAATTTTTGACTGGTTTGACGTTACTTATTAGCCTATAAGAGATAGTGTACCGTTAAGAAATCCAAAGAAGCTTACAGAAGATGAGTAGATGAATTGAGAGCATGCTTGAAAAAATAACTACCTGAGCGGTATCGATAAATCTTATCTCTACGAATTAGTTTAATTTAATAAACAAAGTCTTATGCTCCTAACAGAAAGTTAATGGCGATAACGAATACGTCCATACTACTGTTATTACAATCCAAACAGTTGATAAAATTGTTTGGCCTCAATTTGGAATATTTTGGATAAGCCATAAGATCGTGTGGTCATTGTTCTACAACAGACGCCTTTACATTGTACTTAATGAAAAGAAGAGCAGATGGCGAACCTAGAAAAATGGCCTACTTTAAGGAAGATATCTTCCTCTTTTCCATTTAACACCTCTATGAGTGACCCCCAATATAAAGCTCAGCTTTGTTTACGCTGACGATCTTGGTATCACTATGAAAGGAGAAACTTTTGCAAAGATAGACTAGATATTGAAAAAGGCTTTAATCATGATGTCACCAAACACAACTTAATAAAGCCAAACCCCTATGTATACCCAAACCCAACTATGTGCATTCCATCTTAACATTATGAAAGATAACACTTGGAACATACTGACAAACTCATATATTTTAAAGTCGTATTAGGCCGTTCACTAACATGTAATTGTCAAAGTACAAAAGAAAAGGTTGCTACGAGAACTTGTCCAAAAATTTAACAACCTTCTCCGAAAACTTGTAAAAAGCAAATGGTGTGCATATCCACAGGTCTTAAAGTCAACTATTTAGGCCTCGTATTATAAAGTAAATATATGAGCACCGAACGAGTCACCAATGCAATAAACGAAACATGTTAAACAATCACAGGCTATACAATATCGACTCCCTTACCCCTACTGTACTGGGCAGTTGATTCCTATCAATATATGACCGTCAATGCGCCTCCCAATATATACAAAAGTTTTAGGACTTAGACTTAGACAAAAGACACCAGTTATAGGACTTCGACTAACTGTGGAAAACCAGCTAGTTTAAATCAAGAAAAAAGTTTATAGGAAGCATTAGCGTCAAACCCCCTAAATTGTTTCCCTTACACCCCGACCCACTACACGGAATGTATTTTGACTGAAGAATCTTTCGGATACTCAACCGCATACGCACCGGCGTTGGCCCTGTATACCAAAACTTATTTAAATACAAGGGTATAAAGACGCACTCTGTGAATATAAGGAAATGCAGAATGTGGAGCACCTGAGACTATGCAGAATTTGTCCACCACAGTGTACACTAAATAATGATGGGCTCGCAAATATAAAGGAAAAGTCGGATACAGACTCGAAAAGATTAAAGTAAGTTTGGATAGGTTTGTTAACAACTGTTAATAATATAATTGTCCAGGAGAAAATAAAACAAAAGATGACATGCTGGTTCTGTTCCGTGGCAGATACTAAAATGATGTTCTGTGTGTGCGACTATATCGTCCCTACCATTTCCAACTATCGAATGTGAAAAGTAGTACTTTTCAGGAGAGCAAGATAACTATTTTTTAGAGAATCCTAAATCAGTGCCTTGACAAATAGAAAATTTTTTATATTTTTGTATTTAATGTTTAATCCTTGTTATATTGATAAAAAATTAAACTGTTTACTGTTTTTTTCTTTCCAAAAAATCACATTTGATACTTTGCTTTTTGTGTTAATCAACGATTTGTTTGGGTACAATGTCTCAAAATTGCGAATGTGGCATTTTCGTCAGTTTATATTGGTATAGTTTTAACACATTAATTTGGTGCAATGTTTCAAAATTGCAAATGTGGCATTTTGACAGTTCATATTGGTCTAATTATCACTTTAACACATTTATATTCTTAATTGAAAAGAAGGAAAATTAAAATAATTTTAATGTTTTTACAAGTTTATTACAAATCATTTAATTAAAAATTAAAGTTGTAGGATAAAATGGGAAAATTATGTTTAAAAAAATTGTTAAAATTATTTTTATGAAACTATATATTGCTAGAAAAAAATGTAATTAGAAACGTAAAAAACATTAATTATGAAACTTCACGTCCTGTAGATACCTCTAGTACTCAGTCATGACTCTCAATTGTTGTAAAATAATGGTAAATTAAAAGTTTTAAATTTTGAATTAAACGTTATCGTTGTCTTCAGTTGCCACAGGTTCTGGAAGACAATCTCTGACAGTACTAGATGTTGGTAAATATTGGTAATATTGGTGGTATGGCCTAGGTAATAAGTTTTGTTCACATACACGTTTATACTATTTTCTTTGCCTCTTTTTTGTTTGGTTTCAAGAGATAAAAGTTTCCAATTTGTCTCAAAATTTATTTCATTTGCGATACTGTACATATACCATCACTATATTTAAAATTAGTATTTCCATTACTTGTTTGCTCTTCATCTTTTACTTCATTTTCTTTTTCATATTGATTTTGCTTGTTCTTTGGTTTTATTTTATTTTCTAGTGCAAATGTCACCTTTCTTTGGTTGAAATCTAAGAAGTCGTTATGCAGTAGGTATGTCACTTCAAACGGGCATGGCTTAGTGCGTGCAAGTCTGACGATTTGTGTCCATCCTTCAAGTGTGTACCTATACAGGGGAATTTTAGCTAGATTCAATTTTTAAATGGAGAGAATCGTATTCCTTTTTGAGTGACCCGGTACGAGTCCATTGCTCAATTGTTTTTAAATTTGGATGACAATTAACAACATATTGACACATGGCAGAAAAAGTAAAGTTTTTCTGTTGTCCTCCGCAATTTTTGCACATCACTTTTGACATGTTCAATATCAGGGTAAGACATGATATTATTTAAATATACATGTAGCAATTTCAGTACCACCGCGTTTTCCCTCGGTTTTATCCTATATGAAACACTTTACGCTCCCTTCTCTTAAATAAGAAATGGTCAAATTATAAAAAGTGTTTTCACATAAACACAAGGTCCTGCAGCAACTTAAGCGTTGACAAAACAAATTGAAGGTCGAAATCAAATGCTAATATTTTCCTATTTTCCAAAGCAGACTGTTTATCTTCATCCCTTTTAATTTCGCTGCATTTCTTATTATTTCATTTTTCTTTTGAGGTATTTGTGATGGAAGGGAAAATTACACTGTGTGGACGAAGTCATAAAGGTAGCATTCTTTAATGTTTTTTTTTAAATAATTCTCCTTTTGACAAAATCACTGTTTCTCTGGTTTAGCTATACCAGTTAACTGAATAATCAGATAATGAGAAACCGATAAAAACAAAATGATAAAGTGCCTCACCAAAAGAACTTCTTGGAAGCAATAATTCACACAATTGTGAAACACATGCGTTTTAGTCTTGTCAACAATGTTTAGTATTTTCGACAGTTTTGCAGAATATAATTGAATAACTGTATCAATTACAACACTGAAACTAATCAATGTGATACATTCTTCATTTTGCTTTGTACAAATATGCCTTTAGTTATATTTATACAAAACACAAGTATCGAATATTTCATTTTCGTCAGTTTGCTAGTATATTCGATATTTTTACCAAAACAAAATGACAAAATGTTCATATTCGATGGTTTAAACAAAATTTTCCCGCGTTCCTTAATAAGCTACAATTTCGATATTTTGCTACAAGGTGTATCAAGTCTTAATACAAGGACAACGTATCGAATCTGAAAAACCCGATTTTTCACATTCGATACTTGGGAATGGTAGGGACGATATGCTGTGATAAATAACCTTAGGGAAGATACTTAATTTTATGTTTTTCAATAGATGTAATGTTCATATTAGTAAAGCGTTTTGGAAATAAAATAGAAACTTAATTGCAGATAACTAGTACACAAGTTATATGTTATCCTAAAACTTCTAAAAGGAGGTAACTTTAGTTGGTACTAAATACTAAATAAGCGATTCTACCTTTTACTATTAAACTCAAACAGTTAATACAGTTCTATTTTATAATGTCACTAAAGGAGAAATTGATGCAGTAAAATGAATTTGTTATAATTGAACTGTAAAATATTGTTCCAGGCGACAACCTTTGGTAGTTCTTTAACAGGTGCTAAATATTGCTGGTCTAAACTTAAATATTATATTCAATGCAACTGAATAATGTGGCGATTTTTTTTATAAAATATCATCTGAAAACTAAAGCACTAGAATTTTTCGAGAAAACCTTTTAATGGCAATAAAAAAGCTTAAAAATATAGACGCATTATAGCAAATGCCACACCTTCCATTTTTAAATATAAATAGTATGTTATTCGTAAGGAATTAGACTATTTATAAGATTACTAAATATATACTTTATTTTCCGTGTTCAGTTCAAACAATTAATTTTTGCCCATTCGGAAAAGAGCAGTCTGAATAGCCGTATCAGTTGCGTACAGGAGGTCCTGTTCAGTCTAATGTGTAATGATGATTTCTATACCAGTGAAATTTATTCAGAAGTAGAATTACAGAGTGCAAACCTGATATTATTTAAGTGGAAAAATAAGCGCTCTTTTATACTATATGATGTAGGTCTGTCAGGCCCACAGCACGCCTTACTCGAACCCTAACAATAATTTTAACTGATATTGAAATCTATACTGCTTACATAGTTGGGAAGGTACACTGAACATAAAAATTGTAGATATAAACTGGTACATTTTATCGCGAAAAATAAAACGGCATAGGCCTGATAGGCCCAACGTATGCTCTGTAGGGTTAAGTGTGCGTGTAATATATTTGGCTAGATTCAACAAACAATTTTTGTTGATTTGCTCTGCTATTTTATTATTATAACAAAGCCTTACGCTACCGATCCAGTGGTTTTGATCCTTGATGGTTATTATTCCTATGCAAAAAATTTGGAGATAATAACTGCAGCGCGGGAAAACCATATATACACAATATAGTTTGCCTTCCACTGCATTCGATACATAAAATGTAGCCATGGACATGTCACCGTTCAAAATTTATTACACGCAGGAGATCACAAATTGGCATAGGCCTAATCCAGGAAGTGTTATAAATGGCTATCAATTAAAAGAACTTTTAAAAACGTTTCTCTAATTGATAGCCTGTTAACACATAAAAACAAACAAATAATCAACACAATGCAACAGGCTCAAACTAAATATTGTCCGACAAGCAAAAAAGATGAAAAACTGAGTCAACCCACGAAAACCCTTATAGAACTAAGGCGACAAATGAAAGGAGATAACACTGCAAGAGAAATATAAAAACACATATTCAGGCAATAGAGAAAAATAAAAACATAAAAGTTTTGAAGGGGAGCGTACAAAAGGGGAAAATAGAAATTAACAAACTGAGAAACAGAACTAGAGAAGAAACAACGAATAGAAATGAAATATTAAGAATAGTCGAAGAGTTCTACACAGAGTTATATAAATCAAGAAAAAAAGATAACAATACGGAACCTCCAATTACACTAAAAACTGGGGTATTAAGCCAAGGATCAGCATCGAGAAGATAGCCAGACTAAAATAAAGATGGGCAGAACACATAGCCAGAATGACAGATGGGCGATGGACAAAGAGGTTATTGGAATAGAGGCCAAGGGAAGACAAGAGAAGCGTCGGTCGACCACCTACAATATGGACTGACGATTTAAGAAGACTCAATAAAAACTGGATAAGAGCGGCACAAGATAGACGGGGTTGGAAACATGAGAAAGAGGCCTATGTTTAGCAGTGGACTCTTGAGGCTGAATGAGATGACACATAAAAAGGCAGCCGTAGGCCAGTGGCTATATTACTGGATTATCAAGCTGGAGGGCCGTGTTCGTATCCCGTCACCGAGAAAATTTTCAATTTCTAATTTAACTGAGCTGCCACCATGCTTCGGAGGGCACGTAAAGTCGTCGGTCCCGGCTACGAAAGTAGTCGTTAAGTCATGTGAGGGGCGCTAGCGTGAACTGAAAACCTTATCACTGAACCTTAGACAGAAATTTACACGAACTTTACTTTTTTACTTATATAAAACCAGCGACCATGAATATAGATATTGATGGGTTTTAGAAAATTAATATGTTCCTCCCAAAAGAAACATATTTAAAGAGTGCATATTTAAAATTTTATTGCAGAAATGCAAGAACTAGTCTGAAAAAAAAATAACACTTAATGAATAAGCACTGAGAAATGAAACAGTTAATAAAGACATATTAGAAGAAAAATCAGTAAAAAAGGCAATTAACATACATAATAGTTATAATACAATACTAGAAACGTAAATAATTCAAAAATAAATAAAACAAAAAAATACTAAACCTACCCAACACAATAGAAATTGTCAATGGCAAAGAAAAACCCAATAAACGTACAAGATGATCCAGCAGTTCTTCATATTTAGATTTGGCTCCTGAAATGGATTATTAAGATTCAGATGTAGATGGCCTGGTAGAAAGCTTGGAAAAAAATGCATTTGTCTTTTTTGCGAAACTCCATATTCTGAAGATGTGAGAGGCGAACAATGGGTTTCACAAGTTTCAAGGCCGTTTTAAATGGACCTACGTTGAATGTTCTCTGTGTGTGAAAGAGACCCGTATATTTATGACATTTGCTTTGAAATAGATTTATTGTGTGGTGTTCCTAGATAACTAAATTTTTAACTCATTTAAGCAAATTCCTTTTTGTTAGATCTATTTTTACATGTCGTTTTCATAAATAAATATTTTGAATCCAAAAAACATAAAATAATTGAATGTATTTTAAAATTTTCCATTGTAAGTGGTACCGCATATTAGGATATCCGATGCCTCTAATATGGGATAGAAAACCGTTTTTAAATATTTTCCATTTTATTTTGTACTTATGCTGTTTAATCTTTCTAGATCAGGAAAAGTTTTGCTTCTAAATCTACTAAATGATATTTGGTTAAATAAAGTCGATATAACTTCACAATGGAAAAATTACATTTTAGTTCCCATACTTAAGCCAAGAAAATCAAAAAATCATGCATCGTCATATAGGGCTGTGTCTTTAGCAGCATGTGTTCTAGAAACATACAAAAGAATGATAAAATCACGAGTAGAATTTTTTTTTGGAATCTTATAATCTTATTCATAGTTCTCAATTCGGATTTCGAAAAAAAGTCGACATATGAAAACCTGACCAATATTGTTACAGATATTCAAATATCACTCTCCAATGACAAGTCAACATCAGTTTTATTTTAAAACATAAAAGAAGCATATGATAACGTAAAATTAGATATATTATATAAAAAAATGTGTCAAATGAAAATTCCCCAAAGTCTGTGTAAACACCTATATACTGTATACAGTAATAGAAATTTATTAAAAAAAAACCACTTATTCTCTGAATGCAGACAAATATCTAAATTTTTTGTGGCATTTTAAATTAATTACTATTTATATGGGAATAAGCCACAATTAAAAGTTAAATTACGTTTATTGACATTTCAATTTCCACTTCAGAAATCGTTCTCAAAATACAAACATTAGTACATTGTACATTTATATATTTTGAGAACGATTTTCGAAGTGGAAATTGAAACGTCAATAAACGTTCTTGTGGCTTATTCACATTTAAATAGTAATTAGTGGTATATTAAGTCTATTATTCAAGTGGTCTAATTGTTGACATCACGAATAATATATCGATTTTGCAATATGCTGATGATATTGTTATTTACACTCGCCACAAATCCATCGAGGTAGGCCCATCGAGCAATAAGACAAAAGAGGGAATCTAATCCTTATGAAAAGGAGACCAAAAAAGTGGCCTCTGATGGCGGACATATCCGGAAATGCGAATGCGCGAAATTTAAATTTTCCGACACTTATCAACAGTAGCTATATAACGTTTTTCAGAATGTGTCTTAGACGAGAAAGTTTTAATTAATTATTAATGATAAGAGTCTAAAATGCGACACAATTGTTAAAAAACTTCAATATAAATAAGATTTCATGTGACATTTGGGACAAACAATAACATAACCCAACTAAATTTGATGTCAAACAAGGAGAGAGACTCTCTTTCCTTGTTTAATGTGGCCTCTAAAGATCGCACTTCCTGTCTAACAATATGTTTGCCCCCACTACCTTTACATTCCCTCTATTGTCTTTGCTCATGGTAGGCCATAATCAACTTAATTATGCAATAAAAAATTCAGACAACTGGATTATCAATAACGGCTTATCAATTTCAGAAGAAAAATCAGTATTAGTTACTTTTACAAAAAAAAGATTTCGGTGTCCTCACCAAATAAAATTATCAAAATATTTGTTTCCTTACAAATCTTGCACTAAATTTTTAGGAGTAATTTTAGATTGTTAATTAAATTGGAAAGAACAAGAACAGAAAACAGTGTTAATTTATTAAAAACTTTTGGTCATTCCTCCTGGGGAGGGGATTCAAAAATAATGTTACTATTTTATAGAACACTCGTTAGATCTATTTTAGATTACGGATCTTTATTTGACCATTCAGCAGCAGAAGCAAATCTTATAAAAATAAATAAAATAAAAAACAAATGTCTTCAACTCAGTATTGGATACTTGCGAAGTACGCCTGTACACGTTATGGAAACATGTTAACTGCCACTGAATCTTCTGAGAAGATTTCTATCTGACAAATTCATGTTAAAGTTAAGAAGTCAGAAATTCAAGTTACTAGTTAAAATATCCAGTTAGCGTTGGTTTAACATCTAAATAATGAGATCAAAAAAAATACCGTATTAGTTAAAAGTTTTATTACCAATGTACATAGATATAAAGAACTTTATAAATCCAATGGAATACCTTTATGGAATTATTCTTATGAAATGTTTTTTCTCCAGTTAAGACCCATATTAACGTTCGCTACTTTTGTCAAAACAATATTATGATACAAAAAAAATCAGAAGAATTTATCATAGATAAATAATATGGTCAGATATGATGTCAATTTTCAGTGCTGAGCTTATTACCATTAAAACTAGCAATTAATCTGTGTTTAGAACAAGAAGGGAATAAATTTGACATATTTACAGACTCTAAAAGTTCGGTAGAAAAACTTAATAAGCTGTGTGTTGAATCCTAATTTAAATTAGATTCTTCTTGATATTTTTTAATCGTACCAAAATGTATCAGGTAAAGAAAAACAAATTGATATATCATGTATAAAAGCTCATTCAGGTATAGAGGAAAATGAAGAAGTCGATTCTTTAGCAAAAGGTGGTCCGAAAAATGGAGGAATACTCTGATTAAAAATACCAGAATCTGATTTTATTCCAATTTTTCAAAAGATACTTAGGGGAAAAAGAATACAACATATTATTTTAGAATTTTCGTTAAAAAAAAATAGAAATTGATAATTTTTATCAAAATTTAATATCTTACAAAATGAATTTTTAATTAAATGTTTCAAATCTATTGATATTTGAGGATAATACTGTATCTACACGATCATATATCATTATTTAAAATCTACTAATATTACTTTATACGCAGAAAAAAAATCAAATCATTAAATGAATATATATTAAAGAATAAAAAAATAATAATAAAAGAATAAACAAAAAAAAATAGAAGAAAAGTTACAATATTATATACACTTATATAAAAAACAACAACAAAAATTAAAATAAGTAACCAAAATATTTAGGCATGCACTAACAAACTAAAATTATTGTATCTTAAATTAAACTTGTATATATAGTCCGTCTAGAAAGTATCCGGAAAAAAGAAAGCAGAATTTTAATTTTACGGTATTTATTTCTATCACTTGAAATATAAAATTTCAACAAATAATTCATCTCATTTACTTATACAACCTCCATGTAAATCTAAACACTTAACTAAACGTCCAGGTACACCCGAAACTAGGTCAAAGCCATAATTTTCGGTAATGGTGTTCCATGCCTGTAAAACTGACCGAATCAAACTTTCTTTATCTCGTGGCTCTGCTCGTTCCACTTTAATCTTCATCAGTCCCCATGTGTTTTCAATGGGGCTAAGATCTGGAGATGCTGCTGGCCACGGAATTGTTGCCACTTCGTGTTCTTGCATCCAAGCTTGAGTATAAGCAGAAGTATAGCATCTTGCATTACCTTGCTGAAAATGTCACCCATCTGGATATAAAACATGAGCCGTTTCAAGAAGAAAACCATTTAGGATGTCACAATATTTCGCACTATCAACAGTACCACTAACTTTAAAGAGAGGTGTAGCACCACGCTGAGATATTGCTCCTCAAACCATTAGTTTAGTGGCAAATTTGGAAATTTGAACGATAACATTTTCTCTTGATAGGACTTTTAGATGATTTGCACCAAGCTGGAAAAAACTTTCATCAGATATAAACATATTATTAAAATTATCTTCTCGAAAACGTTGACAAAAATCTATTCTTCGTTGCTTTTGCAGAGGTGTCATTGAATGGATTTTTTTTGGATTCCTTGATATGTAGCCTTGCTTTTTGATATTTCCAAATCTGTTCGCTAATTTTCGAAACCCTAGACCTCTATGCCATTTTTTATTCTCTTTATTGTCTCATACACTGCACTTTTTCCCAGTTCAGTCAATTGCACTAATTTTTTAACGTTTCGGACACCCTTTCTATACAAATATTCCACCACTTTTCTTTTTCTACTTGCGACATTATTTCACAAATCTTAAGTCTGTTTACAAACAACAATATTTGACAGATGGTGTTGTCATGCGATTTTGTCCATAACCTACTATTGGTACAACCTACTTGATGCATTACTTTTGTCTTAAAATGTTACAAAAAGGAAATCTATTAAAATTGGGAAAAATAGAAAATTCCGGATACTTTCTAGACGGACTATAGTATTAATATGTTTATATTGTAAAAAATAGAAATGGATGATAAAACATGATTGGCCTTTTGGCTTTGCCAGTGTCATTAACCTAGAAAAAAAATTTCTTTTGTATTTTTTTAAGCTGTGTTTTTTTACTACACGCTTAAAAAGTCTTAAAAAAGAAAAGCTAAAATTTAAAACTAATGTCTAACATTAATTACGTTATTTTTAATAGTTTTTTTTTTAAAGGTAACCTATGTTAGGTGACTTTCCTCTACTGTGTTTTTGATTCGGTTTAATTTATTCTTTCTTTTTAATTAATATTATATGTGAGGTTTGTGTTTGTTTAATAGATTATTTAATATTTACTGATTATTATTTTATTTATAGCCCTTTTACTTTTTGTCATTTATATTAAGACATGACATCAATCGTTTTTATTCCTGTATACTCTCATTAAAACGTATTTTGTAGGACAGAAAGGCGACTGTCGTTGTTTAAGGGGATATCAGCAACTCAAGTAGGCTTTAATGACAAGAATGTAAAGGAAGCAAAATTGGTCCCACAACAAGTTATGTAACAACCTTAGTTAATAAATTTTGTTGATTAGGTAATACTGATATGTTTTATGTTTGTGTAATTATTAACATTAAAATATTTACATTTCATTTTATATTTTATTCTTCTTCTTCTTAGGGTGCCTGTCCGTTCCGAACGTTGGCGATCATTCTGGCTATGATGATTTTGTTGGTTGCTATACGAAATAGCTGTGTTGAGGTCTTTATTGCAAAGCTCTAGCTATAAGTTTACCCACTCTTTTTATCTCTTAACTATTATATTCAGGAATTATTTTAAATTTTTACAACCCTGTATGTAGTTAACAAATTTACATATTACTGAAACTATTTTTTTAAATTTCATCTTTACTTAAACGAAATATAAGAAAAAGTGTTTTATTTAACAACAAAACAAGTTAATTTTTGTATGAGCTGTCAAAATACGTCAAGTCCTTTTAAAAGGACAGCAGTATGTATTAGAAAGTAAAACTTTATTAATACAAATTTACAAAGTATGGAAATCCATAAAACATTCTTTTAGGTATAATGGTATTACATGTTTGCACAAAATTTAACCTTTTTCTTGCAAAGCCCGCAACAAATTATGGGACGTTCTTTTGGGTATAATGGTATTACATTTTTGCACAAAATTAAACCTTTTTCTTGCAAAGCCGGCAACGAATTATTCTTCTTGATAAACAATTAAATGGTTCATACCATCATATCTTGAATGTAATATTATGTTGGGACTTCGCGTTTAGTATCTTTTTTGTAGATTTCTTTCTCCGTCTTCTTGTCACGCGTTTCAAATTTTGTACGTTGTACTATTAGCGGAAACTACCACTTTTTCCATCGTGTATACATCCTGTAAAGACCTCTGCACTCGGAGAACAGCGTGGAACTCCGAGTGCAGAGGTTCCCTCTCACCGGCTCTGTAACCCGATTGAGCCATGTGTTACCTTTAGTCTAATTTAATTTAATACTGAACATCAAAGTTATTTTACAACACAATGTACAATATTTCATAACTAAATGTAATTTAAAGGGTTTTTACCCTAGTATTTTGGTGGCTCAGGCATTGTGACCTAGCATTTTTCGATTTTAAAAACCTGATGATGGACTGTGTGGTCCGAAAACGTTTGTTTTATTGATGTGGCCCTTTTAAGGGTTTTTTAAATAAATATACCCATTTACAAAGATTAGCCTCTTTTTGTTATACGTGGTATACAGCCAGCTACAGGAATTTTTCCTTGTGGATTTTAGTAGATAGTATTATTATGCGGGTTAAATATAATTATATAGTTCTTTTTAGAGACTTTACAATAATGTATTGTAAATTTGGCAGAGGAATTGGTAGAAAACAGTCCTCTTGGTTGAAGAATATCAGGGAGTGGACAGGAATAAAGAAAGCTGAGCAACTATTTAGAATAGCTCGAGACAGAGACAGTTTCGCATGTTAATCGCCAACGTCAAGGGGACTTGATAGGGCACGTTAAGAAGAAAAAGATTGTAAATTTAGAAAAAAATGTCACCTTCAATCCCAAACACACTAATTTGTACGCTACAATCAAGAATAAATGTCAATGTCTGACCTACAGAAACAGATTTGTATACCATTTGAGGTTTATATGGAATTAAAAAACAATACTGTTGGAAACTATAGTATTTTGATGCTACCCAAATATATACATGATAACGATAACCAGATTAAGAATTGAAATGCGAACCTAATTGAGCTAGAACATGTGTGTTCGATCGGACAACCTCTTCAATATTTTGTTGTCTAAATAGCGAAATAGTTGATATTAATTGATAAGAACTACAGTGGAGTAAAGCTGTTGTGTTGTCCACCTGCCAGTAATATTTTGGTGAGTAAAATTTAATTTTACTTGCATTCACTGGCATAAAAACATTCACAATATTTCATTCAGTAAACGACTTTTTGCTCCTCTTATCAATTATTAGTACGGCACAATAAACATTCAATAAACATAAACCTATAACTGGAACAACTACTTGTCGACTAGGCAGCCAAAATTACGATGAGTACCCCAGATAATAATATGAGTTTACCGACTGAAAACAATCCCACAACGTCAAACATGTCACAGCAATCTACTTCAGCAAACATCTCACAGCCTTTCATTTCTGACACAGTAGTAGTTAAAAAAGCACCAAAATTCTCCTTCCCAAAGAAGGAACAAGCCATAGTGATCCATTCAGAAAAAGACTTAAAGTTATATGACTGCGTTAAATCCATAGGAAATATTATCGGACCAAGGAATATATGCTTCGCCCTAAGGATCTTAAACAGCAGAATATGAATTTATTTAACCAACAAATTGCAATTATAAAATCAGAAACCATATCCTTTGAATCAGAAGATTAATCACATTAGCAAAACGACTGATCATGCCACGAATGCTAATATACCTACAAAAAACATTTACTAGATATTTACCTACAAGAAACAAACTTCAATCAAACGGACAAGAAATATCTCAATGGTTTTCAAGCACATCACTTTTTAAGAGCAACTTATATCAGAGCTAGTAAAGGGACATCTATATACTTCTAAAGACTACTGTAGCAAAGAAGTATCCTTATCTTACTCACTAGAAGCTATTGCTGCTTCTATTTGGTGTCCAAATAAAATTACAATCTGTGGCTTTTACATATTACCTTCCCACAGCCTTACTGAATTTGAGCTAATAAACTTAATTAATCAACGTCCAGTCCCTTTATTTTAGAAGGAGATTTTAATGCCCATAATTCACTTTGTGGATCAAAGAAACCATTTGGTAGAGAAAAGGTCGTTGAAAATGTTTTAAATTCCTCTAACATCTGTATATTCTATATCGGATCCAAAACATACTTCAACATTTTTAGTAGCACTTTCTCCTTAATTAATTTTAGTTTATGTAACCCAAGGTTAATACCATTTCTTACCTGGCCTACAATGGATTGCCTCGACGACAGTAATCACTTTCCTATCTTAATTCTATCAGCAAACCCAGAGCAAAAATTTCAAAATAGAAATTATCTTAATCTAACTGGAAAATCTTGTAAAATTTTATTAAAAACAAGATTAATTAGCTACAGCTACCAGAAGATCCTGATATAGCACTAGACTCCCTGGTGAGTTTAATCACCCTGACTGCTCAAACGCACATTGGAACATGCACCATATCGTCTTTTCATAAAACTGTGCCCTGGTGGAATACTGAATGTAAGAAAGCTTTCCAAGAAAGCATAACAGCATTGAATAAATATCGTAGAACCAGAACTGAGTGAAACCTAAGTAAATTCAACCAACTAATAGCTATAGCGAGAAAATTGATAAAACAAAGCAAAAAACACTGTTGGAATAAGTACATATCTTTCATATCTATAGACGCCCGTTCCAGTCAAGTTTGGAAGAAAATTAAACAAGTGCACGGAAAACAACACAACTGTTAATTCCAGCCCTCAGTTATCATAATTCAATAGTACCTGAAGATGATCAAATTGATAAAAGTATGGCCACTCATTTTTATAATAAAAGCAAAAAGGACAACTGCACAAATACTCTGACTCAAAGTAAATTTCTTCCTTCTACTACAGATCTCTCAGATGACCTTCTGGGTTTAAACTCACCTTTTACTTTTCAGGAGCTTTCCTTTGCTGTATCTACCTTAAAAAATTCTGAAGCAGGAACTGACAATATATATTTCTCAAAAATTTAGCCATCAATGGACTCACAAAATTACTTACATTTTATAATCTTTTTTGGATCAACGAAAATTTCCTAACCGGTAGAGACAATCCATCATTCTTCCAATAAAAAAACCCGTACCAACCTTCAACAGAGCCATCCTCTTATACACCGATCTCATTAACATGTGTGCAAATTAATGGAAAAACTAATCAATAATAGACTTAACTGGTTTTTTGAAACAGTGTAATATAATTAGCTCCGTTCAATCGGGATTCAGACCACATCTAAGAACAATGGACAATTAAGTATTACTACAAAACCATATAACCGAGAATTTCAAGAAGCAACACGATACAGTTATATTGTACCTTCGATATTGACAGCGCTTTTGATACTATTCCAAAGAATGTAGTATTACAGAAACATATCGATCATAGTATTACAGACAATATTTACACGTTCGTAGATAACTTTTTAAATCGCCGTAAATTTAAAGTTGAAATAAACGGTAATGAGTTAAATCTTCTAGAACAACTCAATGGTAAACCTCAAGGCTCTGTTTTTAGTCCAACTCTGTTTAACTTAACAATTAATGACATCTCTAAAGAAGTTCGTCAACCGGTAAAAGCTCTACTGTACGCTGATGATCTACTTATTTACTGTAGTGGAGCAAACATATCCAGTATATCAAATCTTATTAAAAAAATGCTGTGAACAACGTATATGCTTGGTCCACACAACACGGCATTAAACTTTCCAGCTCAAAATCTAAGTTACTCATATTTACCAAAAAGCAAAGGGTTCAAAACATAGAAATATGTGTAAACGATGTTCCTTTACCTAGAGTAAATAATCATAAAACCTTGGAGCTAATATTCGATCAGAAGATACACTTAAAAAATATAAAGGACAACTGTGCTGGTAAACTAAACATATTGAAAACATTGCACATCATCAATAGGGAGCTGAAGAAAATATGTTACTGAAAATCTATAGAGCTCTTATTCGCTCTAGATTAGATTATGGATGCATGCTGTATATGACCGCCTGTGAAACTTATCTTAAACCCCTAAACTTAGTACAAACGACCTCCTTACGGATATGCCTAGGTGCATTGCGATCTAGTTACGCCGAAAGCATGTGTATTGAAGCTTTGAAATCTCCTCTTTTTTACTCTCTTCCTAGTTCACTAGAGCTTTAATGAACTCAAAAAACCCAGTATTTAAGCTCATTAGCATCCACCACGCTAGTGAAAATGGAGACAGATCTGTTTACCTCCTACCACAATTAGTAAATTCTTTGCTAGCAGCTATAGACCTGAATATAACTACCCCATTAGTATTTCCAATAATCCTATATGGACCAATAAGCTAACTGCTTTCAAAACTAGTCTAACTCAATATAAAAAAGATGACACTCCTAACCACCTCCTCAGACAATTATATCAAGAAGCAATAAATGCAAAACAGTACAATCAAGTTTTTTTATACCGACGCATCTAAAGATGAAAAGAATACTGGCTATGCGGTCTGTACTGAAAACATAACCTGATCTCTACACCGACTACCAACCACTTGTAGTATTCACACTGCAGAACTATATGGTATTCTTAAAGCTCTTAAATTGACTTCTTCTAATACAAAATCTCTAACTATATGCACTGATTCTCTTTCTTTAATTCAGTCCATTGCCAACATATATACTTGTTAAATCCGATAGTCCAAAAAATTCAACACATTTGCCATCAAAACCACAGCAGAAGAACATCAATAACCATTCTTTGGACCCCATCTCATGTGGGCATACGTGGAAATGAGTCTGCAGACATCGCAGCAAGAAAAGCAAGTTGCTCTGACCTAAGCCTAGAAAAAATCAACTTTATCAAGATCTAGCAGCAATCATAAAACAAAACAATTGCAAAATATGGCAAAATTATTGAAATGGACAAAACACAAAACTGCACATATTCAATACCACTGTATACTTATTTAGGAGACCTACAATGACTAGGAGGGACAAAATCATCATTCGAAGACTCCGAATAGGACACACTCGCATCACTCACGGATACCTGATGACTTCCGAAAACACACCTGCCTGTGAACATTGTGATTGTCAGCTCCTTACAGTAGAACACTTACTCGTTGAGTGCAGTTATTATAGACTATATTCGTCGGCTTACAAGCGAAACACACTAAGTCAATTTTTTTCACTTTTGAGTTATTTGCAGCATTTTATTGTATTTTTTTTACTCTTTAGACTGGTTAAACTCACTAAGTCATACAATAACAAAAACGGTTATTTTTATAATTATCATGTTTCTCACTAAGTCTCAAAAAATATATATATGATTCAGGCAAAACACACTAAGTGACTTAATGTATTTCACTTGACTACGAATGAACCTACCAACTGACTTACGCAGAGCAACTTGTCCAATCTTGTAAAAAATTAATTATTTGTTTGGGTATATTGCATAGGTTTTGTCAGTTTTATTCCAGTATTTTGCGTGATTAGGTCGTTAACAGTTTTGAATTTTGTATGTATTTATTAATTAATTTCTGTAAGAAAAATAAAATTTTCTGTCGAACTACCTACAGCGATAAACAAGGAGGTGAGCCTAAATTCTGATAATTTTTGTCAAGCTATTCAGTCAGGTCCTCCTCAAATAAGTGACCAGGATTCTGATGAATGTATGGAGGATAGCGACTATATTCCTTCAGGTAATGAAAGTGATAATTTAGACACCAGCGAAGGAAACTCTACAGCAGACGAGGAAAAAACAAATTCAAATGAAAATAGTCAAGTAGGACCTAAAAGAAGCCGATGGAACACCCCAAGACCATCTGTGTGGTCAACATCCCAAGACCATCAACTTTTCTGAAGAGAACCGGAAGTTGCTATGTCAAACTTATGCGATGTTGTCATTTCAAAGACAGAAAGATTTTATATTATTGAATGTGCTTTCTAATGAAGTAAAGAGTCGCAGGCATGGAAAAGGAGAAAATAGCAAAATGCGATCCAACGCAAAATCCTATTTTTTCACAAATATGGGAAAGAAAAGCCAAGTGTGTCAGAAATTTTTTTATAAAACATTGTCTATTTCTAATAGGCCTATAATTAATGCCTAAATGAAAGCGGCGAATATAGTGGAATAGACAAAAGGGCCCGTAGGATTCCTGGCAATAAAACTTCAGTGAAAGCAAGAATAAGAGCAAAAAAACACATTGAAAGCTTTCCTGTTGTAGAAAGTCACTACACTAGAAAGTCTTCGAAAAGACTTTATTTAGATTGCAATCTTAATATTAAAAAAATGCACGACCTGTTCGTTAAAAAGTGTAAAGAGGACAATTTGCCAAGCTTAAGTCAGATAACCTATAGGCGAATCTTTTGCAAGGAATTTAATATATCATTTTTCAAACCTAAGAAAGACCAATGTTTGACCTGTAAGGAATACACAAAAGCATCGCAACAAGAAAAAGAAGCGATGGAGCTTAATTATAGGAGTCATTTAGACAGAAAAGAGGCTGCAATGAAAGAAAAAAATTCAGACAAAGAAGTATCGAAAAAGAATAAAAAATTTAAATCAATTACATGTGATATGCAAAGCGTTTTACAAATTCCATCATCGCAAGTAAGTCTCTTGTATTATCTTAGAAAGCTGAACCTCTATAATTTTACAATTTAGGAATCTGCTCCACCAAATGAGGCATTCTGTTATTTTTGGACCGAAGTCAATGGTAAGCGTGGAAGCTGTGAAATTGGTACTTGCCTAGGAATGTACATTAATTCATTATCTGATATAGAACATCTAACGATTTTTTCAGATACGTGTGGAGGACAGAACAAAAATATTCAAGTATCTGCTCTGCTTTTACATATTGTTAAAAACCATCCGAGTCTTCGGATAATTGAGCAAAAGTTCATGGAAAGTGGACACTCCTATATGGAAGTAGATTCCATGCATAGCGCTATTGAAAGTGCCAAAAAAAAATGTGGAGATTTTTAGTGTTCACGAATATGAAAATGTCTTTAAAATGGCCAGAATGGGCAACAATGGGAATAAAAAATCTTCCTATAATACTCGTGAAGTTAATTATAACGAATTCTTAGATTTGAAAAAACTTGCACAATATACTATTGTTAATAAGAAAGAGGATCAAAAAGGGCAAACGGTCAACTGGTTAAAGGTAAAGTGTTTAAGTATGAGAAACAGTTTCCTAACATTCTCTACAGTACAAGTATAATTTTCACGACGAATATGAAAATATTAACGTTAGTTTTGTACGTCGTGCTTCTAACAGAACAGTCAAAGAGGATAATAATAATGAAAATTTGGTTATTCCTCAATTATATTCTAAACAGCTTCCAATTTCGGATGCAAAGAAAAAAGATTTGATAAAGCTCTGTGAAAAAAATATAGTTCCGCAAGCGCTCCATACCTGGTTCAAAAATCTACGTCACGTCTACGTTTTCTTCTGTTCGAGACCAAACAGCGGAGTCAGCTGAAAAGGACTCTGACGAAGAAGGCTTTGAAAATTAGAAGCATATTTTTTTTTGTTATACACGTTTGTTTTGTTATACCTGTTTTTTTTTAAATGTTCTTGTTTTGTGAAAATATACATGAAAAAAGTAAAAACTTATATAAGCAAAAATTATTGTATTATTTACAATGTAAACGAAGCCTGCAATAATCGTATGACAGTAAGTAAATAAAAAAAATACACGTAAGTCATACTTTCATAGCAAAATTAAATAAGTAAAACACTAATTAAATGCTAAGTAAAACATTAAGTCAACGTATTCAAATCGAAAATTAAACAAAAATTAATAATTTGGTAATATATAATTTACTTCTCCTCGTCAGTAATCATTATTAATACTTTATGAAAACTTTCGTATAATTACAAAACAACAAATAAAAGTTTTAAATGTGAAAATTGATCAAACTGTTTTTAAAAAAATTTAAAATACGGTTATCTCAAAACTATATTTTTTGACTTAGTGTGTTTCGCTTGTAAGCCGACGAGCCTAGCGCATAATATAAACGGTAACCTGAAACAGATACTTAGTTCGCCAAATGTGTACAGTGCTCTAATTCACTTTTAAAAGATTGCAGATTATATTGTCGTATATAACATTGTATATTGTAACATTGTTCGTTCAAAAAAAAACAAAGTTTGTAACACTATATCTTTCTAAATCGAATGTAAATTACTGTCTTTATCTTATGTAATGTAATAATCTTATATGTACAATGTAATACTCCAGACGTTTTTGTACTTGTGTCAATGGCCGTAGATGTCGAGACACATTAATTTTAATAAAAAAAAAAATTGAGAATATTCAAAAAATTAGCAAAAAAGTTTGTTTTAAATGTAGATGTTAAAATAATGGATATAAACTCTTTATTCTTGCTAATAAAGCAACTTGTAGGAGTGTAGTAAACAATGTTGACACAAGCAAGTATTTCTGATATTAAATTAATTAATTTTTTGGGTGTATCCTCAGTAAATTTTAAGGTTTTGTAGGTAAGACGATTTCAGAAATTCCAAAAGAGGTTTCTATATATGTAATTTCCTTTACAGTTAATGGTTTCAGTGGTTCAACGCTGTTACTGTTTTCGTTTCGGTCATACAAAAAATCAATGTTGTCAATTCAAATCAAAATTATGCCAAAAAAGTACATCAAGTGGACTATATAATGAATTTTTTCCTTTGTGGTAACTGTATGTAAGTGCTTTTAAAGGGTGTTCAGGATAGATTAGAAAACAAAATATTAAAGCCGCTATGTCTTTAGATATTTGTTTAATTAAAATTACATTTAAAGAAAATACATTAGAGTATCCGTCGAAAAGGAGGACAAGATAGAAGCAAAGTGCGTCTGTAACATAATGCATATGATGGTAGTCATTGGAAGACCTACGAAAGGCAACCATCGGACTTACATAGTTCTTTTCACCAAGGCTATCATCACGCACATAACTCATGTTACAAAGTCGCAAAATTCATAAAATACTTAGAGAATCACCTGAGCAAAGAGTGAAACAAAAGGCAAAATTTGTCAATTGCCAGGGAAAACATCCTGCAACTTTAAAAGAACTTCTTAAATGCCCTACTTAGGAAAGACCCCCGAGGCAACAAGCACCAATAAGGGGTCCATAATAACAGGCAACCAGACCATCTTATGCTCAAGCAACGAGAACAAATTAATAGGTGGAAATCAACACCGTCTTGATCTCCAAACAACAACAGGATGAGTTAGTGAACTTGGTAAAATAACTGGTCACTAAGATTGTCCATGAAGCAATAGCAAACATAAAGTTTGCTCGTCGAAGTAATGCAGGCTAACAGGAAGTACTTGAGGATAGGCTCATAAAATCTAGGCAGTATAAGAACCAACCAAAACTATTTTGGACGAGCTGGTCAATAGGTACGGAATGGATGTCGTAGCAATACAGGAAACTAAGCTAACGAACACCATTTACATAAAGTTTCCTGGCTACGACATCTACAGGAATCACGGTACCAGAATATTAGAAGTCATAATAATTTTAGTAAAGAAAGAAAGAGATTAAACATATCAATATGCTAACATTGCAGCTAAACACTATGAAAGTAACATAAGTCCGAGTACAAATGACGCAAGGACAATTTAAAATCACCTCCGCCTAAGTAAAGCAAAACCCCTTAATTATTATAAAGGACCTAAATTCAAGATTCCCTATTGTAATGCTAGAGCTGCAAACAGAAACGAAAGGTAATTATATAACTATTTAGAAAACAATAAAAACATCATGGTAATGGGCACCATTGAACCAGTATACTACTCAGGAAACGGACTTCACACCACATCGGCATTGGAATGGCTAGAAACTCAGAACTCCAAACAGAAATCCAAACATTAAATCAAGGTATTGTTCTGAAGCTATTTTCTTGTGGCATTGTAAATTAATTACTATTAAACTGGGAATAAGCCACAATTAAAGATAAAAATACGTTTATTGACGTTTCAATTTCCACTTCGGAAATCGTTCTCAAAATACAAACAGTAAATTAAACAAATTTTGTTTTTTGTTACATAGTGAAAAATTCTTCTAATAATTTAATTTTATCTGACTCATTTATATTGACAATTCAGACATACATTATGCATTTTAAAGTAGACGACTTTAAAATGATATTGCCAATATTGTTGAGTTGCGCTCCTGGGACGACTTTACTTATAAGATAGTTCATTCGATTACATGAAATCAACTTTAACTTGAGAATATCCGTCAGAAAAAAATCATAGCATGTAATTCGTCTTTAAAAAGACAAACACATGACATGATGACAGTAAAATTCTCCTGTTAGTGATTCCATAGTAAATTATGAGGGAAAAACCAGGAAAAAAACCTCATAATACTATCCCGACATTGTAAGTATTTGTTCGTGAATCTAGTTTACCTTCAACAAACATCAAAATTCTGATTTTATATGTTACGTTATTTAAAAAACATAAATGATGTATCCTCTATATGTTACTGACTTACTAATACTGGTATTTTCTTATTAATAACTTCCTCTTTCAATATTGGTAACCAGATCCTACTACATTCTGCCGAGGAATTTGCGACACAATTGGCCTCATTTAGCATAATTAGAGCCGCTTCTTTGATTTTCTTTTTTACCATCCGTTTCTTTTAGGACTACATTTGAATTATTCCATTGAACCCTATGTTCATTATCCCATGCGTGTTTACAGATTTGAGATCTATCAAATTCTCTATTTTTAATATAAGATTGATGTTAACTTATTCTAACATTTAATGGCCTTGATGATTCACCTAAATAAAACTGATCGCATTCACAAGGTATTTTATAAATGCAATTCTTTGTCCTTTCTTGTTCATTGTTAGGTTTGGTTTTGGACAAAATAGATCTCAACGTGTTTGTTGTTTTGAATGTTGTTGAAATGTTGAATTTATTTCCTATCCTTTTAAGTTTTTCTGATAGTCCTTTTATGTACGGTATTGTTATTTTCCTCATATTATTTCTTGTGTATGCTGTAGGATCTCGTTCTAAGTTGTTCTGTTCTATTCGATCGATTGTTGAAAATTCCTTATTTATAAACGATAAAGGATAATCATTTTTTAATAAAACAGAAGTTAACAAATGTTTCTCCTCCAAGAATGAATTTTCGTTAGAAAAATTAGAGAGTGATGATTCATTGGCAACTAGAACAAGACTAAACATATCGGCTATAATGGAGTTATTAACATTATGTACTGATAATACATATTTTCAACTAAATAATGAATTCTATAACAAAATTTTAATTTCAAACCCACGGTATGGTTAAGGTATGTAGATGATGTATTCTCAATATGGCCTCATGGATCAGAGTTGTTGGACACATTCCTAAATGATATAAACGATAAAGAAGAGACAATAACATTTACCATGGAAAAGGAGTATAATAACACGCTACCTTTCCTGGATGTTTTAATCTCTAAGAACGATACTGGATATGAGACTCAGGTGTATAGAAAACCAACACACACCAATAGATATTTAAATTTCAAATCAAATCACAATATTAATGTAAAAAAGGGAATAATTAAATCCTTATACGATAGAGCCAAAATTACTTGTTCTAACGAAAATTCGTTCTTGGAGGAGAAACATTTGTTAACTTCTGTTTTATTAAAAAATGATTATCCTTTATCGTTTAGAAATAAGGAATTTTCAACAATCGATCGAATAGAACAGAACAACTTAGAACGAGATCCTACAGCATACACAAGGAATAATATGAGGAAAATAACAATACCGTACATAAAAGGACTATCAGAAAAACTTAAAAGGATAGGAAATAAATTCAACATTTCAACAACATTCAAAACAACAAACACGTTGAGATCTATTTTGTCCAAAACCAAACCTAACAATGAACAAGAAAGGACAAAGAATTGCATTTATAAAATACCTTGTGAATGCGATCAGTTTTATTTAGGTGAATCATCAAGGCCATTAAATGTTAGAATAAGTAAACATCAATCTTATATTAAAAATAGGGAATTTGATAGATCTCAAATCTGTAAACACGCATGGGATAATGAACATAGGTTCAATGAATAATCAAATAGTCCTAAAAGAAACGGATGGTAAAAAAAGAAAAATCAAAGAAGCGGCTCTAATTATGCTAAATGAGGCCAATTGTGTCGCAAATTCCTCGGCAGAATGTAGTAGGATCTGGTTACCAATATTGAAAGAGGAAGTTATTAATAAGAAAATACCAATATTAGTAAGTCAGTAACATATAGAGGATACATCATTTATGTTTTTTAAATACCGTAAGATATAAAATCAGAATTTTGATGTTTGTTGAAGGTAAACTAGATTCACGACAAATACTTACAATGTCGGGATAGTATTATGAGGTTTTTTTCCTGGTTTTTCCCTCATAATTTACTATGGAATCACTAACAGGAGAATTTTACTGTCATCATGTCATGTGTTTGTCTTTTTAAAGACGAATTACATGCTATGATTTTTTCTGACGGATACTCTCAAGTTAAAGTTGATTTCATGTAATCGAATGAACTATCTATAAGTAAAGTCGTCCCAGGAGCGCAACTCAACAATATTGGCAATATCATTTTAAAGTCGTCTACTTTAAAATGCATAGTGTATGTCTGAATTGTCAATATAAATGAGTCAGATAAAATTAAATTATTAGAAGAATTTTTCACTATGTAACAAAAAACAAAATTTGTTTAATTTACTGTTTGTATTTTGAGAACGATTTCCGAAGTGGAAATTGAAACGTCAATAAACGTATTTTTATCTTTAATTGTGGCTTATTCCCAGTTTAATAGTAATTAATTAAATCAAGGAACAGCAACACATAACCCAATGTTACTGAAAATATGTACATGGGAAATGAAAAGTACTAACACACGTATAAAAAAGAAATAAAAAAGTGAACCAACTACAAGCAACTGACAAGTGAGCTTTAAAATAAATACCCTTCCAGTGATAAAGAGCTTACAATACATAGGGGATAGAGTCTTAGCGTTTAAGACCATGATACATGTACACTTAGAAACAGTTCTACAAAAAAGGAAGTAAAAATATATATAGGAAGGTTCAAAAATATAACCCAGGATATAAAGGATAAGATAAGGAAAAAGATCAAAGCCGAACAGAAAGCCAGAAGACCAGGAATCAGTTGGACAAAAACAGGCCACACCGGCTAAATATATCGGTTAAAATAGTACCACAAAATCACGATAGTCAAAACTAGGACAACACGTCCAAGATATAGGCAAGGCCCAAATATGTAAAATATTTGAAAGTTTTAAAAAATATTTAGAAGAACACTCATTTTTCCAACACACAGGGAAAGTAAAATTGTCTACTCCATTAAAGAGAAAGCCGATTTATTAGGGAGGACTCTCGAGAGAGGATGTAGACTAAACTATCACTGCCAATCTTCCAAGATCACCAGAAACTTTACTTAGCCTTTATGTCAATAGAAATGGAGTATACAATGGAAAATCGTAATAAACTTCAAAACGCTCAAGTGGTGCTCTTTAAAAAGAGATATTAACCAGAGCAACAACTAATACTAAAAAATGACCCCATTGAATTAAAAAACAAAAAAAAATACCTGGGAGTTATAATGGATAAAGGATAAAGGATTCATATTCAAAACATACGTAGACGCCACAATACTAAAAGTCAAAATGTTGCAAAAGCGTCAATAAGAGGACTCATGGGTAAAAAAATTAAATTAAGGACAAAATCAAAAATCAGGTTAATTAATAATATCATATTACCAATATCAACGAATTCATCCCTCGCATGAAAACAAGTATAAAATACTATAAAGTAGAGGTTCCAAACTGCCCACAACGCTATCCTAACAGAAGCATTCAACTTTCCAAGATACGTCGTTAAATAACTTGTATTAAGAAAATTGTAACAAGCCAGGATAAAATTCGTGAAACGAGAAAATCCCCTCAATCCCATCCTGCGAGATACCATGCGACACGACGATGGAAACGATAGAAACGATAGAATAAAAACAAACCCCAGAGAGAAAGTAAACGAAATAAATAAAAAAGGATAGTTCATAGTTTCGTATTAACATTTATAAGCGCAATAAAAATGTGTACGCCCCATTGATTAGAATTTTATTTTTAAAACATTCTAACAAAAAAATTGCGAAAAACATAACAAACAGCTTTGGCCACCAAAAAACCAAAAATTACTGACAAAAAAACAGGCACAAGCTACCAAAAAAATTTCATTATCATCATCATTGGTGTTTAGTCCTATAAAAGAGCCTCGACCTTCGGAAGTCTATTACGCCAGTCAGTTCTATCCATTGTCAAGTGTTGCCAGTTGCCAGTTTGCTGCACCTATTTTTCTACCATCCTCATCTACACCATCCCTCCATCTGAGTTTTGGCCTACCCCTACTTCTACTTTCCACAGGTTGTGACATAAGGATTCTTCTAGGAGGGTTGTTCTGCTGTGATCTTGCCAGATGTCCTGCCCATCTTGGTCTTCCTATTTTTATAAGAGATACTACGTCTTTACCACCAAATATATATTTATATCTGTGATATATCTCATAGTTGTACCTCCTTCTCAAACACCATTTTCACAGATGCCACCGAATATTCTTCTCAGGATCCTTCGTTTAAATATAAGCAGGAGGTTTTTATCTGTCTTGGAAATGGTCCATGTCTCCGATCCATATGCCAACACTGGTTGTATAATGATTTTGTATATGGTAATTTTTGTTTTTTGAAGTTTTTGCTTCTCATATGTCTACTCAATCCACAATAGCATTTGTTTGCTAGGATTATTCTTCGCTTGATTTCTTCCGTCATGACGTTCTCCTTGGTGATCAGGGAGCTTGAGTATGTAAATTTGTCCACCACTTCAAAGGTAGAGTCACCAACAGTGAATTGGTGTCCGATGTTTTTGGCGCTACTGTTGGGTGTTGATGCCATTATCTTGGTTTTCTCTTCATTTCAACTAGGTCATCATCTGCATATGCCAAAATTTGGAATGATTTATTAAAAATGTTTCCTCTGTTGTCTATTTGAGCATCTCTGATTGCCTTTTTCAGAGCTATGTTGAAAATGTAGAGATGAGCTATATCTAGCGCATAAGATACTCGAAAATATTTTGTATGCTGTATCAAGGAGGGTTATTCCCCCATAGTTTTTACATTCCAATTGATCACCATTTTTCTGTAGCAGGCAAACGATCTCAATACACCACTCTTCCGGGATTTGTTTCTCATTGCAGGCTCTTAGTATATATATATATATATATATATATATATATATATATATATATATATATATATATATATAGAACGAAAGTTTATTGCCTAATTAAAAAACAGACAAATTACCGGAACCTTAACAAAAAAGTAAATTAAACAATTACCCTAAGAAACTTTCTGCAACGCATATCTCTCAAAATTGTGAATTCAAACCATCGCTGGATTTAGAGTACATCAACAACATTGACGATTCTGATGCTGATCCAAAATACATCCCTGACATCACTAGTGATGACGATTCTAAAGTTGATGAGTCCACAATAAGTAGTAAGTAGAGTCCTAATATTTTTATTTTTGACACCTTTTATTTAACCTGCTTTGTTGTCTTCCTGTTTTTTACAAATCTGTATATGTCGATTTTATCACTAAGATTGAAATTTTGCTTATACGTATTATTCTGATGAAAATACGATTTTGATTTATTTTTTTTGTATGTGTTATTGAGTATGTAGTTGTCGATGATCACCTGTATGTTTGTTTCATCCTACCTTTCATGTGAATATTATGTCAAGTTCACGTTACGTTTTTTGTGTTATCATATAACAACACTTTTTAGCATAAATAGATGTCGATAGGAAAAAAGACAAAAACACATTCAGCTTTTTTATAATTCAGCCGCTAGTTAGGTAAAAATTTCTTGTAATATTTTTTTAATTTTTTTTAGCTGTTTTTTAAAGCGTGTTCTTTTACAGGAAGTCGAAAAGAAGTATTGATTAAGCCACTAGTGGAATACACTGATTCATCAGACGACAGCAAAGAGCGAGAAGAACCACCACGCCGAAAATTTAAAAAGGTGATTCCCCAACCAACGAAATGGAAAATTCAAGTTCGAAAAGAAAAAAGAAATACAGGTCAAGAGTACATTTCACGCAAAAATAAGATCGTCGCTGCGAGAACCATGAAACCCCCATGTGGTGCGAATTGCAGACTTCAATGAAACACGAAAATAACTGATGCTGAACGTCACATTACTTTTAAAATTTTTTGGGCTATTGGTAACATTGAAAAGCAACGGTACTTTGCAGCTCAATGCATTAAAGAAATTAATCCTAAGTACAGGTATGGAAACAGTAGAGCAAAGAATAGCGCGTATTATTTTACTACTCCTTCTTGGCCCAGTGGAGTTAGGGTTTGTAAAGCCTTTTTTATAGCAACATTAGGAATCTCAGATAAGATGATTAGAACCACAATTTCGAAAAAGGGCGACTCTGGAGAGCTTCAACCTGATCTGAGAGGGAAAGTTGGAGTTAATCCAAAAAAATTGGATCCTGCTTTGAAATTGGAAGCTGAGAACTTTATTCAAAATATCCCTCGTATTGAAAGCCATTACCTTCGTCAACAAACAACAAGGGAATTTATTGATGGTAGTAAGACTATCGTAGATTTGTACAAAGACTATAAATCTCAATGTGAACAAGAAGGTAAAATGTTTGTCAAATACTCTATGTTTCGGCACATTTTTAACACGGAGTTCAACATTTTCCTATTTTTTCCGAAGAAAGACTAATGTGAAGACTGTGAAGCTTATAAAAATAAGACTCCAGAACAAAGGGAACAAGATGTGAGATACCGTCGACATCTACAGGAAAAGAATTTATCCAGGACTGAAAAAGACTGTGACAAAAAAAGGGCTTCAGAAGAGCTTGTAGTAGCAGTTTATGATCTGCAAGCTGTTCTGCCAATTCCACGAGGAGACATTTCCGTCTTTTAACTATATTAGTAAAGTTGCGATATATAATTTTACAATATGTGAACTGAACAATATAAAGGCTTAGTGCTACCTTTGGAAGGTCGGAAAAGGAAAAGGAAGCAAAATGAGGGGGACGCTATTCACTCAATAATTAAAAAACAAGTAAAAAAGTCCCTTGTGAGAGGCCTCATTTATATTCCAGCCCAATACGCACAAATTATCAAGGATTCAAAAAAAAGTTCTCCTTTTTTTGATGTAACTGAGTTGTGTCACAAAGATTTTTACAATTTTCATTCTTTTACCAATCTGCTAGGAAATAATTTTACTACTAATACTCAGAAATCTACAATTCACTTCACTGACATAAAAATAATTAAAACAGTCTAATTTAGATTCATTTCAGTACAAAACTTCTTATAAAGAAGATGAAGCTTCTGGTACTATCCAATATAAGCATTCAGATAGGCAGTCAAGGAACAGCGATACTTTCCCACAGGTTCATTTGACTCCAGCTTACCGTAAAAGCCCACAATTTCAGAAAAAAGAAAAAGGAGCTGATAAAATTATTTAAAAAAATGTAATTCTACAAGTTTATTTTAATTTCTTTGATAGTTTGTAACTTCTCATTTATTTAAAAATTTGTTTCTGATGTTTGTTTTATTATCAATTTATGTTTTATTTAAGTTTTTTGATTTTGTCTTTATTAAGTTTGATTTGTTACTTATTCCAGTTAATTTAGTTTATGGTATTGTTATTACCTGCCATATGAAAGAAAATATTTTTGTTACTGAATTTTTAAGACTGAAAACTATTATGTGAAAAATTTTATCATGTACTGCGTAAGTAAAGTTTTTAAAAAATTCCATTTAATAAAATATTTTTTATCAATTAGGTTGACGGTTGATATTTTATATTCCCTTCTTATCGGTAAATAAAAACATTATTTATTTGCTGACTCCTTCATTGTTAGTATAGAGAAACAAAAGGCATAATGTAAAATAAGTGTATAAGTGAGAAAAGTAAAAGAGGCATAACTCTAAAAAAATACTGATAATGCTGTGAATTATTAATTATTTTCCAAAAAAATATTATGTTAAGTCTTTCGGGAGGGTATCACATTAAAAGTAAATATTTTTGTCAAGCAACCCAATAATAAAGAGTGAGCTGGATTATACAGCAGTTCTGTAATTAATTCAGAAAAAAAGGAGCAAACTTTAACAGCGATTTCTCTAAAACGACAGTTTTTGAGTTGCGCCACTTATATTTTCTCGCAGTGCGATATATATATATATATATATATATATATATATAATATATATATATATATATATATATATATATATGTATATGTATGGTTAGTCAGAGTAGTCAGAGTAGCACCTCCACATTTAATTAATAAGTTCCGCGGGTATACCATCACTTCCAGGAGGTTTATTATTTTTTAGGTGTTTTATTGCATTTCGCACTTCTTGAATTAATGGAGACTTCAATAGTGTATTGCTTCTTGTTCCCGGGGGTAGTTGATTTGGATCTTCTACTTCGATAGTAAGTAGTTCTTTATAGTGTTCCACCCACCTTTTCTATATTTTTTTTTTGTTTGATTTTTCTTTTTCCTTTTTCTCGGGTTCTTCTTTGCTGCATCAGTTTATATGCATTGTTCTTTCTTCTTGTAATGTCCTCGCACTATGCATCGAACCACTCGTTGCGTGGTGGTGTTCTTTGCGGCCCTAGAATGTTATTTGCTGCATCTTTAATATAATTTTTATACATTTCCCATTGCTCGCTAATTGTTAGTTTTACCAAAAAAATTTACAAAACCTAAAAACCCGGGCACTTAATCTTCGAGGGGAGAGCGGAGGCTTAAGGCCCAAGCAATCAATTTCAGTTTCGCGGACAAGTCACTAGAGGATAACAGAAACCATGTTGGAGTTCTATCACCCAGAACTCCCACATAAAGAGCATTTAGCTGGTAGTTGTGCCCTTATCGCGCACTAGAGTAAAATATGGCGGAAAGGATAGTCTGGAGCATTGAAGTGCTGAGAAATTATTCCTGGTTACACACAAATTCATACACCTCACTCCAATTAATTGTTACACGCGAACATAATTTCAAAAGGTAAACAAGTCTCTAAGGCTGAGTTCAATTAATTATTATAATGACACCTATGAGTTCTTTAAGATTTTTTAATGCCTGTATTTATAATATAGCATTAAAATAACAGTCCTCTAATACATCACATTAAAACTTTATTTGACTAAGCTCGATATTATTTATATCAACTTGATAATAATAAAGAAACCAGTGAGAGATATTATTTAACTGTAAAAATATCTTGTTAAATGTTTTAGAAAAATACATTTTTATTTAAAATTTCAAAACAATTTGAATCTAGTGCTACCCTTAAAATTCATGCATATTTTGCCTTTGTTATATTTGCGGCAAGCAGTACGCCAAATTGCAGTATTTGAATTTTAATTTATACCCGCCTCTGCGGTAAAACGGAGAGCATGGATTTTTTTATTAGCACTTAGCGTTTCCATTGAAGTTATAAGTTAGTTAATTTATCAAGGGCTTCTCATAAATTTTATTAATATGTTTGTATATTTAAATTTAAATACGTCAAAATTAGTAATTAAAAATACTTGAATTTCTATTTAGTAAGCCATATTTCGTGTCATATTCGTGTGTGGCCGTTTTGTGGTATGTTGTCGTATATTGTTAACTCTGTATAAAATGTGTTGTTATTGGTGGAAAAAGTAGAAGATCTTTACTAAAAACTTTCCGTAAGTGAATTGCAAGTATCACTTTTACATACATAATAAAAGAAAATACTGTAATCTTACTTCGTCTTCAACGCATGCAATAGTAATGCAAATAACCATAACCTCATAATCAAATCAGATTTATCGAAAAAACCAGTCACTAATTCTTAATTACCGTTCATATATAATTGCTGTTGAAAAAAAACTACCATTCTAATAATTGCCTCGTACATTCATTCTCTAAAGGCGATCATACACTAGATAATGGAAAATATCGAAATCTCAAATAATTATTTATTGGAAGAAATAAGAAGGGAAAATAGTGAATTAAAAAATTTAATTAAAGCTTTAGAAACACGATTATCACTTAAGGTTGCAGAAACTGAATATAAAATAAAACATTTAGAAAAAGAAAATCTGGAGTTAAAACATAAGGTAGAAATAATTGACAATAATAATAGACGTAACAACATAATAATTTATGGAATAGTTAGGGAAAATCCAGAGCTAAATTTACAATATATTATTGACCACCTAAACAGACCATTAAAATTAAATATTAAAGAAACCGAAATAAACAACATTTACGCGTTAGGAAAACAATTAAATAGTCCGATTAAAATAGAATTTATATCTTTCCTCACAAAATTAAAAGTTCTGAAAAACTTAAGAAATCTAAAAGGATCGAACATTAATATATCGCATGATCTCACCAAACAACAACAGGAAGAAAGCAAAATTCTGCGGAAACACCTTTTACTAGCTAGGCAAAACACGACAAATATATGTTATATAAAAAATCATAAACTAGTTATAAACGCAAAATCGTATACAGCCGCAGAACTGAAAGAACAAGAAGAAACTCTTACAATAGATATAAAACCTGCAAGTAGTGACCCCGGGACCCCCCGTTATACTAGAGAAACACATCCGTATGAAATAGAAAAGGAAAAGACCTTCTCTGATGAAGATGAGAGTATAATAGAAAATAAAAGCCAAAAAAATCGCAGAGAAGAAATAGTTAAGAATCTAAATACCAGAGGGAATCCAAGCATTATTTCACACCAGGCATCGCTGAATACTACTTCGTCAACAACAGCAAAGAGTGGAAAGACGACTCCAATCAAAAGATCCGGTGGTACAGATAAAAATAAAACAACATATAAAACACGACATAACTCTGCATCGAATAAATAAATTATTACTCTTAACGCTATTTATATTGTTCTAATTGTCTTTATATTTTTGATTTTTAATTTGTTGTCATTTGTCTTTTTTTGTTTAATTGAATAAGTGTGATTTATTTATATTTGTTGTCATATACATAAAGGTTTGTAGAACGTATATCATGGATCAGTTTATACGAGATGTAGACTTTGAACCGTATGATACACACGAGTTAGATAATATATTGCAATTAAATAATTTTGTTAAACTAGGAACTAATGAATCTAACCTCACAATTATTCACCAAAATATTAGGAGTCTAACAAAAAATTTTGACGAATTCAATGTTGTATTACACCAATTAAATATGGATTTTGATCTCATCGTACTGACAGAAACATTTAAACTTTGTGATGTTAAATATTATGATAACGAAAATTATACTTTTGTACATACAGATTACAATTTCAATAAAAATGATGGAGTAGCGGTGTTTATAAAAAAGAAAATTGTATATTCTCACAACTTAGTAATGATCGGACATTGTCAAGTAATCCAAGTATTTATTACGCTCAAAACTAACAAACGATGCTTAGTCACTTGTGTTTACCGTTCTCCTTCTACTAATGTAGAAGAGTTTCTTCAGAATTTAGAACAATATCTAGAACAAACAAAAACTGAACAGATTGACTACCATATATTACTTGGAGATATTAATATTAATATTAAAGACAACTCTGATGAGAACGTTTTTGCATATCTTAACTTAATGTACGACTACAATTTTGAATCTATGATCAACAAATACACTAGAATACAAGGTAAATCCAAAACCTGTCTGGATCATATATTTGTTAAAGTAATAAAACAGTGTAATCAAGATTATAAAGCAGCCGTTGTAGAAACTTGTATAACTGATCATAAAGCAACCGTTATATGTATGCCGCTCGATATAAAGCAAAATTTTAACAAAGTACCTAAGGAATATCAAGTAATAGACTACAAGAAATTAAATAATGATCTAAAAAATTACCACTGGAAAGAATATAATGATTTAAAAAATGTGAACGCAAAATGTAACTTATTGTGTAACATTCTTAGTGAACTTATAGAGAGGAACAGTTATATTAGAAAATCCAAAAAGCACGAATTAAAGCGTCAATCTTGGATAACAGCTGGATTAGTGAAATCTATAAATACTAAAAACATACTCTATCATATATACTTCAAAGATCCAGATAATATAGATAAAAAAACTAATTATCTTAATTACAGAAATCAGCTCAATAAATTATTAAAAAGCGCCAAAAGAGACTATTTCAGAAATCAGATTTTGGAAAACAAAAATATATCTAAAAATTTATGGAATATAATAAAACACTTGAAAAATACAAAAGAAGAAAGAAATATTCCAGAAATAATTACAGAAAATGAAACTATTATTAAAGACAATACAACCATCTCAAATGCTTTTGTTCGTTATTTCACAGAAATTGGGAAAACATATGCTAAAAAAATAATACCACCACAATCATATACTCCCACATATAAATATTCAAGCCATTCAATATATTTGACACCGGTCTCAGAAAGTGAAATAGAAAGTATTATAAACAATTTAAAGAATAAGAAGTCTCCGGGAATTGACAAAATCACCTCTCAAACAATAATAAATATAAATGGACAAATCAAAAAACCATTAGTTGAATTAATAAATCTAATATTTGAAACAGGGGAGTGTCCGGATAAGTTTAAACAAACTATTATAACACCTATCTTTAAAAAGGGTGATAAGCGTAGTTTATCTAACTATAGACCTATTTCACTAATCACAACATTGGCAAAAATATTTGAAAAGTCACTTAAATCTCGACTAACTACCTTTTTCAACAAACATAATATTATATCATCTTCACAATTTGGTTTTCGCGAAGGTATTTCTACAAGTGATGCAATTACAGAACTTGTTAATAACATATATGATAGAGTTGACAATAATAAACCTACTGCCTGTGTATTTCTAGACTTAGCAAAGGCATTTGATACGGTCAGCCATCCGCAACTTCTAGAAGCATTGGAAGCGTGCGGAGTACGTGGAATTTCACATAAGTTAATTCAAAGTTATTTATACAAAAGACAACAAATTGTGAAGATAAATAACACTTACAGTGATCAGCTTATCCTACAATGTGGTGTACCCCAAGGAACAGTTTTAGGTCCACTACTATTTAACATACATGTAAATGACTTATATAATATAAACACCGAAGGAAAAATAATCAGTTTCGCCGATGACACTGCTATTTTGTATAGTGCAGACACATGGAAGGATTTAAAAAGCAAAATTGAAGTTGATATGTTTAAGATAGTTCAATGGTTCAATTATAAAGGATTAACAATTAACTTTGAAAAAACGTTTGTTATTCCATTTTGTAGTAACAAAGTATCACTACCTTCATTTAACCATATAAACATTAAATACATGGAAAATAACATAACGATAAAAACAGCCTCTAATATAAAATATCTGGGTATAACTATAGACTCACATCTAAGATGGGATAAGCATCTGAATGAACTGGCAAAATGCTTGAGAGCTTTAGTTCCAAAATTCAAATATATAAAATCAATAATTGATGTAAAATATTTAAAAATATTATATTATTCTCTTGTTGAGTCCAGAATTAGATATGGAATACTTGGTTGGGGTGGTGTATTAAAAACATACTTAAAAAAAGTTGATATTTTACAAAAGAGAATACTAAAAATAATATTCTATAAACAACGTACTTACTCAAGTCATCTTCTATTTATTGAAGCCAAAGTAATGGATACAAGACAAATATATATGTATTCCATGTTAGTCTACATATATAATAGAAAACATATACTGCATAAACTATGCCATCCCTATGAAACCCGCAATAAAACAAATAAACATGTTAAAACTGGAAGTAGCAAAAAAAGATTAGGTCAAAGATACGTCCTCTATCAAGCTCCAAGAATATTCAATGCCTTACCTGATAAATATAAAATATACCTAACTACTCTCAACTCACTGGTAATGATAAAATCAATATTTAAAAAATATATTCTCAATTTGGATCGCTTTTATATACAAAATTTAATGGATTAAACAACTAATAGTTCAGTCATAATAGTAATAGTTTAGTAATAGTTTTGCTTACCTGAAAGTTATAAAATCAAAATAAGTATAGTATTCATCATCAAAATATTATAAAAATACGTTATACAAACTGAAATATAAAATTATTGTATAATTGGAATTATTTTATTATTTATATGTAGTTTACCTATTGGATTGTTAATGTATCAAATACACAATGCACACACGACGCCCGTGCTCGACCATTTTGGTTTTAACGGGTAGTACCTGATGTTTATTTTTCGATGTGTAAATAACATACTTAAATTATTGTTCTTTTATACAATGTATATGGAATTAATAAACATTATTATTATTATTATTATTATATGTCTGCTTACTAATAAAAACATAAAATGTTTAATAATTAGGGGAAGGAGGGGAGCTTTCGCCCACAAAATGGTGTTTTGTATATAAAAATATTTGCTGTCTTTTCATTAAAATAAAAGTATCTACGTCAAATACTTTTATTTTAATGAAAAGACAGCAAATATTTGAGAGTAGTATTTAATTTTCAGAAGCTGAGTTCTACTTCTATAACCTCTGACTCTTTCGTCGGAAACAGTGGACATTACTAGGAGTTTTGTTACAGTATGAGCATCGGTAATCTTTTCTTTTATTTTAAATTATCCAAAGCACCGATATAAGGAAGGCGTATAGAGGATACATAATTATCTACATAATTTAATTGGAGGATACACACCCCGATTAAATCTATGCACAAATCAAGAAGGGTAAATAACCATTGATTTAGAAGAAATAAAATCAATCTGAAAAACCTATTTCAAAACTCTCCTAGGGATGCAATAAAATGAAGAGCACATTGATATGCATCACAATGAGGGAGACACCGAATATATAGAACCCCCAACGATGGAAGAGGTGAAACAGGCAATACGAGCACAACGGCTCTAGGTATTGACAATGTCTTCTATGAGCTATATAAATTATGTGGCGAACACCTAGTAAGACAAATGCATATACTTATGAATAAGATTTGAAATAAGGAAAAGATCCCTAGCAACTGGAAAACCAGGATTACTAGCCAAATTTATAAAAAGGGTATAAACTTAAAAGCGAAAATTTCCGCTGCATAACCCCTTTGTGCACAGCGTACAAAGTTTTTAGTTAAATAATAAATAAATGACTCAACAACTAACTGAAAATATTAACAAGGAATATCAAACCCGTTTCAAACAAGAAAGATCAACAACTGACCAGCTATTCAGAGTAAAGCAAATTCTAAACAAATCGTGGAAACAATTGGCATCCACAACGTATTCATAGACTTCAAGAAGGCCTACGACTCAATTACTTAACAAAAGTCATATCAAATATTGCATAGGATTAACAAATCCCTTAAACACATCTGACTAGTGAATGCAACAATGGACTCGTCAACAACAACTGTCAAGAGTACAAAATGAGCTCGATGAGAATATTTCAATAGTTAAAGGAATAAAACAAGGAGACGGGTTGGCAACGACACTATTCAACCTGACTCTTAAATATGTAATAAGACTAAATATAGGAAGAGGTAATGTCTTAAAAAGTAAATCATACGACATTAGCATTATATCTTGCAGAACAGAAGAGGCGGCAGACATATGTTTAAAATCAAAAAAACGAGCAGAAGATACCAGACTAGAAAAAAATATTTAAAAGGCAATAAAACTAACACAGGCAAGCGCTCGGAAAAAAGGGGCACAGTTAAATATTATGGGACGACATTAAAACTGTAGAAAGTTTTACATATTTGGGAGTTACATTAAACATGGATGGGACCAACAAACCAGAAATTTAAAGAAGAAGGGAAATTTACTCGCCCATGTTTTTCACTCCAAAAAACAAACAATGGAAATAAAAAAAAAGTCCCAAAAAAATTTTTAAACCTATTAAAGAAAACGGAGTATAAAGATCCAGATACAATTATGAACACTACCTACTGTACAAAGAGGCACCGATCTCAGAATTCGTCAAACAGATGATTGACAAAAATAGAAGTAGAAAGTAAAATAAGGGCGCAAGACCAAAAAGGAGGCAACGGAAAAGGTGGGAGGATGAAGTGGCAGCGGACGCGCAAAATTTGCCGGACGTGACGATATTTTCAGTACAACCGAGTTAAGCCGCGTGAAAATAATTAAACTTAGGGAAAGATGTAATCATGCAGAAAGTTATTTACCAGAATTTAAATCATATCCCAATAAAATATTGAATTACAGTCTGACGATCAGTTTGAAGAGCAGCTAATCAAACAGCAACTATTTGAGAATTCATTTTTTAACGCAATGATGGTAGCAAAACATATTTCAGAACGGTCTTAAGTATCAAAATTGTTAAAGAGGTTCCATATCATCTTCATCTTCTTGAGGGTAATTGTTTGTGGCTACATTGCTATGTGTTAAATTTTGATAAAACCTATGAAAAGCCGACGGAACAAAAGTCAATAGTGCAATTAAGTCATTGTATTTTTTGTTTTGTGATTGATAATGGGATTACTGAGACTTGATTTAATTGGTTTGAAAACGTTTCTTGCTATCTTCGATACCTATAAAGTCCACCTCATACAAATTTTGATTATTGAAATTGGTCTTATAAAAAACCTTTCCAATCTATTATTGTTGGAATTGTAGAAAACCATATGTTGACTGTAGAACAGGCTCTTTGTTATCATTTATTTTTTCTACTTACAAAAGGAGGATTAGATGACAGTTTATTATCGAAACACGATATGTCCTCTACTTGACTATCTGAAATTGTATTGTCAGCCCATTTAAAAATTGACGAGGCAATTTCATTTGCACCACGGGCCTCTTTCGATTCGTTTCATATTATACATTGTACAGAAGAATCACTGGCATCAAATAATGTAGAATTTAATGTAGAAATCACCAGATAGTTCTTTGTGTTTTGGTGACTCTTTAGCCATTATAAAGTCCCATTGTTTTAAGTTATACCGAGTTTTAGATTCAATTAGGTCAGCATCATGATCAGCCTGTACACTGGTTAGTTCATATGTAGTAAGATTCTTGTCAATTAAGATTTGAATCTGCGTATAACCACGTTTTTGCTCTTATCTTTGGATCCACATGTCTTTCATTGCATTTATCAATGGACAGTTAATACATCTGTTTAATGTAAGTTCTGTATCCAGATAAATTTTCTTGCACCTTTCTCTGCAATAACGACTCTCGTACTTTGAGAAGGAATTGATATGTTGATGTATACTATTTATGGTTTCGGTAGGAGTTTTATTGATTAGAATGTGTTTACCTCTTCGAGCAGCTTTATTAAACTTCTTGGCTCAATTTTTTTAAACATATTCACTACTACACTTAGATATACAAAATGTGTTTAAAAATATAACCTTGCACACCTTCACTCGCTGACTCTTTACTGTAAGATTGTAATGTAGTGTATTATTTTTAGATTTGGCAGAGTTTGTGTCTCTTTTTCTTGATGAAAGAGTTGGTTGAATGTCGACACATGAGAGGATAAATTGCTTTTTAACGTTTGTCTCAGTCCAGTATGAGTTGAAGATTTTTTGTCTTTTGTATTCTGATAATTTTTATCGATATTTCAGAGAATTTCATGATAACTTCATTATGTTAATTGGAGTTGTCTGCATCACTGCTTAGGGATAAATCGTCCTTAGGAACATTTTTTTTATTGCCCGACTAGTCGTAGAAGTAGTAATACCATTTTCTTTTATCTTTGTTTTCGCTGGTTTACCTATACGTCTCACATCATTGTCGTCTGATTCCGCGCTTTCACCACTTAGATGCTCATAGGTTTTATATTGATAAAAGCTATTAGATATTGATCCGCATCATCATCTTCAAAAAAATTATCATCTTCGTCAAGATCCATCCGTCAAAAGAGTATACAATACTAAATATTTGAGGTTTGTAAACAATAGCTTACCTGTAGGTGTTGTTTGATTAGGAATATTATATGATGTAAATGTATTGTAAAACTTTTAACAATCTAACACTATTGCGAACTAAATAAAATTATTTCAATTATTTTAGTTCATGACAATTCTACCAGGTACCAGAGTACATAACAATTTGTCCGGATGGTAAATAATAGTGCACACATTTAGTAGAGGTAAACCACACCAAGCTCACATGGTGTTGTTTACCTCTGACTGGAAGTGGACTTACTGTTCATTAAAAAGTCGGTAACAAAGTGTAACTTTTAATTGTGAAATAAATCTTTTTTAAAAATTCAATCAAGAAGTTAGTTATATTTATATATATTCTTACATACAAGTACTTAATTAAATGAACAAATAATGAGAAGCTATCTCCCATGCTTCATGCAACGCAATTTGTAATAATCTACACAAATATTCCCTAAGAGAATACCTACCGAAAATGGCAATTAATACAAAGAATGCTGTAACTCCCAACACGTTACCGAGGACACTAATTTTAAGGAGCAGATCCGTTATAAAATATTTTAGTGTATCAGACAATAATATAGTTAACAAACTGATGACAGACATTTTAAAAATACTGGTGCTTAAAAAAACACTTTTTTAAGCTCAGCGAACTGACTATAATTGAAATACCTACAAGGGCCATTTATTTTTTTCATTCGGTTGTAGAATAATTTAAAATTTTTATAAAATCTATTTATATCTAGTGTATAGAAGATGAATCAATACTCAAATCTTAAGTCGTTTTTAATTGTTGTAAAATAATAATTATTAGGCTACCATTTTCGAGGCTTTAAATATATGTCATCATTAGGCCACAGTACAAAGGTCTGTGTTCTAACAACAACTATAAGCTAAAAAAAAAACAAAACAAAGTTACCTAATCCAAAAAAAAATTAAAATTAAAATTGAAGTAAAGCCAACAGCTTACCCTAAATTAAGTAAAAGAGCTGATACTATATTATATAATGTAAGTTTAATTAAAATTGCAAAATTATAATAGCTACAACCAGTCTGATGAAAACGATGTCATTATAGTCAGTCAGATAAGGGGTTTATACAATTCTTAATTAATTTTGCAATTCACATTTGATTAACATAAATAGATATATATACATATACAGGGTGGTGAATCGTCAAACGGGCCATAGGAAACTCAATGGGAAATTCTAAATTGTTGAATTCCTGCTTCCCTAATTATTTTACACCAAAAGTCATGGGAAACTATTTGTAGAGGACTCAAATATGTATCGAAAACAACTGTTAAAATTATTCTACGACTTAAACGTATTCCAAAATTTTGCTAAAATATAATACATTTTTCTGTGAAAAAATGTGTATTACGTGTTGCGTTTTGTCATATTATTGTTTCTGATATTTGACAATATTTAAATCAATTATATTACATTTATCTATGATTTAAATGGCCAAAATTTTGTGATTTATTTAAAAAAAAATTAAGTTGATTAAAAAATGTACTCAGTTGAGAAGAAAAAAGCAATAATAAAAATGTTTTATTCATGTTTTATTATAACATTTGTTATAGTTTTATGTTTAGAAATTATCATATATTATTATTAGGAATAAAGATCACAGTAACAGTATATTGGAATTCATTGAATTGTTGTATAACTTAACATGGAATTAAATTTTAGTGAATTAGAATATCTTACGTTAAATAAAGATCCGGTAGTGGCAGGAAAAGGTTCGCGCTATTGCCTGAATACAACATTATGCGATTTTTCGTCAACTGAGTACATTTCATTATATTGATCGATTTGTAAACAATATAATTTATTGTTCACAAAGTAATAATGTTCATTAGTAGTAGTATTTAGTAAAATTCATTGTTTATAATTTAATCATAAAATAAAAAAATTGACAATTCAAATTGTCAAACATCTGACATTAATATGATAAAACACAAACGTCCTAATATATATTCTTGCATTACGTGTGGCCTAACTTTTAGGGGTGGTCTGAAAAATGTATCACATTTTTGCAAAATTTTGAAGTACATTTGATTCGTAGAACGGTTTTAACATTTGTTTTTAATTCAGATTTTAGTCCTCTACAAATAGTTTTTTATGACTTTTGATCTAAAATAATTAGGGAAGCAGCAATTCAACAATTTAAAATTTCTCATTGAGTTTCCTATGGTCCGTTTGACGATTCACCACCCGGTATACATATATATATATATATATATATATATATATATATATATATATATAGATATATATATATAATATGTAAATACTTTTTTCTTTTTGCTAAGGCGTACTTTGCTAAGGCGTACTATTTATTCTGAATCCGAGCTTTCGGTGGTTGTTTGCCACCTTTATCAAGGTCTACAATGAAAATTACTGTGCTATAAACTTTGGCTGATGCAATATAAAAGTTATAAAAACTTACCAGAAAGTAAGATTCATAGCATATAAAACACAACGTTAAATAACATAATGTGACCTGAATTGCTGAAGGCATTAAAACTGTTAAAAATTTTAAAATAACTTAAAAATTAATGAAAACGTTACAAAGTTTAAAATGTAAAAAAGTAAGACGACATGTTTGACAAAAAACAGTCGTCTTCGCAGGTTTGAATTCAGTCACATCTCACGAACAGAAAGAGGCAGTAGGAGAACTATGTGTTAAAGTTCGATGTAACTACAAAAACAAACTTTCAAACTGATATCTAACAATATACCGTTTGTAATTTTAAGTACTACCAACCATATTACCAACTTTAAATTGAGAGGGAAATTTAAAAAAATTAATTATGTCAAACAATAAAAAGAAAATAGTATTTAGTAAGTAGGTTTAGAAAAAACAAACAACCAAAAACAAAATAAACAATCTGAATAATAACTGAAGTTAATCATGATAATTATAGCAATTAATAAAGAAATTTAAGAAACAAGACAGAAACACTGTGAGATGCAGAAGACCTTAGTCAAAAGTCAAAATAAAATTGTAAATTTTGCTAAGATTCTTGATCTCAGATCTTTTATTCAGATTGTTGTTATCACTCTTGCTGATATGTATCATTTCTAAGAATGTTCTCTTATTTTTTTTCTCTCTAGCTAATATTTTTACATTGTTGAAATCTATCTTATGGTCTAGATCGATAGTATGTTCTGCCAAAGCACAAGTGGGTTTATTTAGTCTACAGTCACTCTTATGAGAAATGATACGACTAGACAGATTTTTTCCAGTTTCACCAATGTACGTGGATGGATATTCAGTACATTGAATGCAATAAACAACATCTCTTGACTCTAAAGTAGTTAGGGGTTGTTTTATTTTGCTATACAGCTGACGTATGGTTTTGACGTTCTTGTTAGCTATTTTGATGTTCTTAAATTCTTTGAAAATTTTAGTAAGTTCTACGGTTAGTTTTGGAATATATGGAAGGGCATAAAAATACACACCTGTTTGAGAAGAATTGTTTTGTGCTGAGGGCACTGATTGTGAATTAGTGAGAATATTAGTTCTGTTAACAAATGGAACATTAAAAATTAATTTATTATTCAGTCTTACAGGATATGAATTTTTAAACAAAAATATTCCGTAAAAGGTTAAGATCATGTTGGAGATAATCTGGATGTGATAACCTTTTGACACGTTCTTTCATTGCTAGGACTAGGTTGGTTTTCATTCTAGGAGGATGGTGGGAATTGTAGCTTATGAATGTATTGCTACATATAGGTTTTCTATACCATTGTGTAGAAGAACAGAAGTTGAGAGAACAGAAGTAAATAGGATTATTCAATATAATATGATAGATATAGAACAGAAAATAGAGTTGCAGAAATGTAACTTAGAAGTTAAAATTAACAAAGACAGGAGAAAGAGAGAAGAAAAATTAGACGATATGCAACTAAATATCCAAATAAATAGTAATCAAATAAAAAATGTGGAACAGAGAATAGATGATATTTCACAAATGAGAGACATAGGGAGACCTTACTTAAATTTAGCAAATGACACTGGGATTAAATTCTCTGGTAATATCAAAACTTTGCATCGTAGAGTATACATAAATAGTTAAGAACATAAATTAAAATTAGTGAATAATATTAATGATATTAATGATTATATTAGGATGACATTAAGGGACAATGCGGCAACTTGGTTTGCTAGTGTTGAAAATGATTTGGATAATTTTCAAACATTTGAAAATAAATTTTTAAATTATTATTGGGGTGAATTAGAGCAAGCTAGATTTAGGGAAGTTCTCTATTTTGGAAAGTATAATCATAATTTAAGATCAAATATGGTAGATTATGCATTAAAACTGATAACGGTTGCAAAATATTTAGAACCATCACTTAGAGAGGATGAAACAGTTTTAAATGTATCAAGACATTTTGATGCCGATGTTGTACAAACAGTAACTGTGCAAAATATTCAAACAATAGATAGTTTTATTAATTTTATTCAAAGAATACAAAGAGGTAATATGACAAGTAATAATGATAACAATGATATTAGGATGAATATTAATAATAGAAAAAACAATAATAACTTTCAATATAATAAGAATAATAATCAAAATAGACAAAATTTTAATAATAATACTAGTTACAATAGACAAAATGTTAATAACAAATTATAATAGACAAGATTTAAACAATAGGAGAAATACAGAACAACCTAATTCTAACAGACAGGTAAATCATGTACGAATGAATAGAAGCTGCGAAGATAGTGAACGAAATAGTACAAGGCAGGAAAATATGAGTAGAAGTCATAGTAGTGAAAGATACAGGAAATTAGATCCAAGTTGTCAGACACAATCTGACAATTCTAACAATCCAAATTTTGTAAAGTAAACTTTCTGAATTATAAATTGGACCATTGTTATTATGAAAAAACATTCTGAATTTATTTCTTTAGATGAAGATAAAATTATTGAATCTATTAATTTAATTTATATAAATGCTATGGCCAAAAATAAAATGATTAAGGTTATGATAGATACTGGTTCAGAAAGAACTTTCTTCTTCTTCTGGTAGCACTACAACCCGGTGTGGGTCTTGGCTGACTGCACAAGTGGGTTCAGTCAGTGGGTAGCCCCATTGTTCTCAAAACTGACCATATATTATCTCTCCATGGCATTCGTGGACGTCCTAAGGGCCTTCTCCCTGTCGGGACTTCTTCCCAGATTAACTTGGTAAGGTGGTTATTAGGGAGCCTATGAACATGGCCAGTCCATCTTAGACGTTGGGATTTAATCTCTTGGACTACGTCGCTAGCACTATACATTTGTTTGACCTTGGCATTTGTTCTCATTCGGTATTGGTTAGTATTCGGATCGTGATAGGGCTCGAAGATCTTTCTGAGGATTTTATAAAATACTTAGACCGGTATTTTTGCCTCTCTCTCTAATTTATTGAAGGTTTCTTTTACATTGGTGACGGTATTTCCTACAATGTCAATGTCATCCGCGTATGCTAGTAGTAATTTTGGTCCATTTACTGTCAGTAGTTCTGTTCTAATTTGTGCGGTTCTTACTACTTTTTCCAGGATTATATTAAAAAGAAGAGGTGACAGCGCGTCTCCTTGTTTCAGTCCACTGTTTATTTCAAACGACTCTGAGAGCTTGTTACCTATCCGCACTCTAGATCTACAGCCATTTACACAAACTTTAACGAGCTGGATAAGTTTTTTTGGAACTGAAAGTTCTGCCATTGCATTCCACATCTGATCCCTTTTAATGCTGTCGTATGCTTGTCGGAAATCTCTGAAGAGATTATAAATGGTTCTATTGAATTCAAATTCTTTTTCAAGCAGCTGCCTGAGAGTAAAAATCTGATCGATGGTCGATCTATTTTTTTTGAATCCGGCGTGGTATTCCCCTATGAAATTTTCTACAAAAGGTGTTAGTCTACTTAATAGGATGTTCGATAAGATTTTGTACGCCGTATTAAGTAGGAAGATGCCTCTATAGTTAGAGCACTTGGTTTTGTCTCCCATTTTATGGATAGGAATTATTACACTTTCGTGCCATTTTGTTGGTATTTTCTCTTCGTTCCATATAAGTGTTATTAGTTTGTGTAATTGTCTATGTAAAGTTTCTCCTTCGTACTTAAGAAATTCGGCTGGTATATTGTCAGAGCCTGGAGCTTTTGCGTTCTTCAATTTGTTAATTGCTTGCAATGTTTCGTCTATTTTTGGGTACTCTATCGGTAGGTCCACCCCAAGGTATATATCCTCTCCATGTTCTTCATCTTGGTGTATATTAAGTAAATTTTTGAAATATTCTTGCCATGTTTAGAGTAATTCTTGTTCGTTATTATTAATTCATCATTATTTTTCCTCCGTACAGACACGCAGTTGGGTCTGAAATCTGTCTTTTCGTTTGACACAGATTTGTAAAATGCTCAACTATTTGACTGTTGTCTATTTCTTTCCATTTCTTCATACTGCTGTTGTTCGTATTTTCTTTTTTTCTCTCTAATTAGTTTTCTTGTTTCTCGTCGTGATGTTCTATAGTTTTCTTTACTTTTTGTTGTTTCTTGTTGAAGCATAATGTTTCGCTTTTTCTGTCTGTCTTGTAGTTTTTCTTGGCATTCTTTATCAAACCATTTCCTTGTTTTCGTCTTTCTTTTTCCTATTATTAGTTCTGCTGACTCTGTAATTGATTTTTCCATTTGTTGCCACAGCCTTTTGACATCATTGCTTTGGTCTATTCTAGAAAGTACTTTGGTCTCGGAAAATTTTATTTTTAATACATTATATAATAAAGATTCCAAAAATTAAACTTGTTGGTGCAAATAATAAGAAGTTGGGCGAAACTGATAAACTAGCCAATTTTAAAAATAAAAGAAGAAAGTAAAGATAGGTTTTGAAAAAAAAGTTGTAACTTTGAAAGGGCAAATAAATAAGTTTATGCAGAAAGAAGAGGTGTAAGAAGAAATAAGAGTTGATAGGATATTATTAAAAGAAAGCAATGATGTTTATGAAGAAGAAATGTATTTTGATGATAGGGAGATGTCCCAAAAGAATGTAAAGAATAATTGTAGTGAATATTTAAGGAATGGAAATTTTAGGCAGATGGATGCCTACGAGGAGGAGTGCGTAAAACTGGAAGCAAGGAATAATGATTGCAAAATAAAAAATAATTTTATTTGTAAAGAAGAAGATATGATAAAAGTTTTAAGTTGCCCTGAAGAATTTAAATCAATAGTCGTTTCCATATTGCAGCAACACAAGGGACTTAAGAAAATATAATTGCACAATTATATTTTCACACAAATAAAAATTTAATATTTATCCTCTTTGTAAACACAATATTTCCCAATTGACATGAAATTTGACAATTTGACAATTGGCAGGGAACATAGGCGCAGTATAAGGTAATTTTAGATAGAAAATTAAATTATTTAATTATATTAATTATTAATATATTTACGAATGGGTGTGGAAAAGAAAATTAATATTTAAAAAAAATAATAAAGGAATTATTTATTTTAAAATTAATTTTGGGGTATTGGAAGAATAATGGATATACAAGAAATTAGCATAGAAATATTATGATTTTTAATAATTAATAAACTTAAATAATGATTAAAGAAATAATTTATAAGTTATATGCTAGCGAATATTATTAAAAAATAATTATATGAGGGTATTTTTGAAAATTTAGCATAGGATTAAGTTTAAAAAGTTTTTTATTTTAATTATAAATATATTTAAGTGAGCCATGTGCATAGGCAACCAAATATACACTGTGTTATTTGACATTTGGATGGTTGCGGATGTGAAGTGGGGTTAATTGTTAATTTGGGATGTTTAATTTAAATTTAATTACGGATGTAAAATAGTGATAATGTAATAGTTTAAGATATTTAGTTTATATATATATATATATATATATATATATATAATATATATATATATATAATATATATTATTCCATGTATAATAATTTTATAATCATATTGTGTAGAGAACATCAAATAATTGTTACTTGAATTGAGCAGCCGACTAAACCTACCCTGTAATATCGTTAAGTTCAGACACATACTGGAAACGAAGCATTTTGTTTTAATTGTACAACTTATGACGGCCTCGCGTTAATGTTAATTTGCGGTAAAAGGGTATTTCTATGTAGGTAGTAAACATTGTTTTTTGAAATTAATAAAATCATGAATTGTCGCAGGAGAAAAGTAGTAGTATTATATGAACATATTGTTACGAACATAAATGTAAGTAATTGCAAAATAAAAATTTTAAACTTAAATTACTAAACCTTGGCAAAATAAAAATAAGAGGTGCAAACTGTAAAACTTAATGGTTTTAGATTATTTTTCTAGTTACCTAATAATATATAGGTCAAGATAACTGAATTATGGCAAAATGCCAGGATAAAATTTGCCGAACTGGAAAATCATGTCCCATACTGCAAGAGATCATAAGCTATGACAAGTTCCATCAATGGAAACACAAACGTCCAAAACAACAAACAGTGGAATATAATAAAAGGTATCCAGAAAGACAGCAAAACAAAAATAAATCCTATAGAGAACGAAAATAAACGCTGAAGCAAGAGCAAAATAAAAAGTACCCGGAGACAATAAAACAAACAATACCCTAGAGAGAAAAAACTGAAGAGAGATAGTATAAGAAAAAAAGAGGGATAGTTCGTAACTCTATTACTGCAGACAAGTACAATAACACTGTGTATGCCCCAGTAATTTAAGAATATACTTTTCAGGACATCCTACAAAAAAACACCAACAAAAACGGCGCAATCCAACAAAAAAAGACTAACAAGAACCAAGAAACATAGGCACGTATCTTTTAACTACTTGAGCACCAAGTCTCCTATCTGGGCGCAGCCCAGAGCGGAGGCTTAAGGCCCAAGCAAGCGGATGTCACAAGCGGATAAAAGGAATAAAGCGCTTAACGCTGGTCTGAATTTAAATCGGTTAGGGCACCATGTTGGAGTTCTGTTACCCAGGACTCCTACGTCTGGAACATTGGAGCGATGTAAAGTAATTTCTGTTTTTACACGAATTAATACACCCAGCTCTAATGAATTATTATACCGTTATGTAATTATAAGGGGCTAACATGTTGCACAAGTGACCATAGCCGTTATGATATCCATGGAACCTTAAGAAGAAGAAACATGTTTTACAGGCTGGGTTTAATTAAATTGCTTGTATTTATTTCTTTATATAAGCTACCTCAAAAACTATAGTCATTTAGACATGAACACTAATATAAGATATTTATTAAATAACGAACAAAAATAATAATTATGTACTCGTAATGTAACGTTTTAAACGTAACATGTGTAATATTATATAACATGTTAATAATTTTATTTATTTCTTTAAACATTTAATTTATTTAAACCTATTTTAATATTATTTATATATTAACATTTTATTTTGTTTTGCTAATTTTTTTCTAAACATAGTTGATGCCTCTAATACTCTAAGCTATCTTCTACGATACTCTTCTATAGATTAAATATTTATTCTGTTTAATCTTTCAGTTATTTTGATAATTTTTTCTGTATTCAGACCCCATTATCTACTCCACTCTATTATATGCCTTCTTCTTCTTTGAGTACCGTGCCCAAGTTTTAGGCGTGGGTAGCTTCCATGACGATTTGCCGATATCGTTCTCGATCTTGCGCGGCATGTAATAATTCATCTGCTGATAAGCCAGTCCATTGACGAAGGTTTCGGAGCCATGAGTATTTGTTTCTACCAATTCCTCTTCTTCCGTCGATCTTTCCGTTAAGTATCAACTGCATTATCCTGTATCTGCTTCCTCTCATTATATGCCCCAGATATTCGAGTTTTCTCTTTTTTATCATCTTTATTAAATCACCTTTACCTTGACCTACTCTGTTCAAGACTTCTTTGTTTGAAATGTGTTGAACCCATGATATTCTGAGAATTCTACGATATAACCACATCTCGAAGGCTTCTAATTTGTTCATAATGTTAACCTTTATAATCCAGGTTTCACATCCATACAGTAATACAGGATACACATTTTACGAACTTAATTCTCAGCTGTAAATTCAGCTGAGAATTGCTAAAAATAGATCTAAGTTTCATAAATGCTCCTCTTGCAATTTCTTTACGAGTTTTAATTTCTTCATCCGGATTTAGTGTCTCGTTTGTCCAACATCCTAGGTATTTAAAATGATTAACTTTTGTTATCGGTTTATTATTGACAATTAGTTGTATAGCGATGGAAGAAAGACGTCAATATAAGAACAAAGATAATCAGATGTACAAAAAAAGGATAAACAAATAAAATACAGAATTAAGATAGCGAAAGAACAATAGCTAAAAGAACAATGCGCAGAAATAGAAGAATACCAGAAAAGACATGATAGTTTTAACAAAGATAAAAAAATTAAAGAATTAACTCACAACAGTAGAACAAGAAAACCGGGAATACTGAAAGATGCAAATAGAAAACTTGTGTTGAATACTAACGACAAATTAAAGAGATGGGCAGAATACATCAATGAACTATTCAAAGACAATAGAACAGAACAGATGGAGATAGAAGTAGAACAGGATATGGTTTTAACGATATTAAAAGAGGAAATTAAAATGGCATTAAAAAACAGCAAAAATGGTAAAGCGTTGGTCCAGAAGAAATCTCTATAGAAATCTTAAAATGCATGAATGATGAAACCTTAGACATTATAGTAGACTTACTTAACTCAGTATACAAAACAGACACATACCGAAACAATGGTTACTCTCCACCTTTTGTGCTATCCCTAAAAATACAAACGCTAAATATTGCAGTGAATACAGAACAATATGAATGTTGATGTTCATGTTTGTTACGTTGATTTTTAAAAAGCATTTGACAAAGTAAGACATAAAAAACTAGTCCAAATTCTAAAGACAAAAAACATAGACTACAAGAGACTTAACGATGACATTAATACAGGATTACGAATAATAACAAACCTCCACTGGAATCAAAGAGCACAAATCGTAATAGATAACGAACCCAGTCCAGAAATTGAAATCAGGAGAGGAGTTAGGCAGGGATGTATTATGTCCCCATTACTATTTAATGTATATAGTGAAGCCATTTTTGAAGAAGCATTACTATCTCAAAGTGAAGGAATAATAATTAACGGAAGATCTATTAAAAACATAAGATATGCAGATGACACCGTGATTATGGCAAGCTCTGCCGAACCCCTTCAATTACTTCTAAACAAAACAAAGAATTTCTGTCAAAAATATGGACTTAAAATAAATATAAAAAAGACTGAATACATGACAATAACAAAGAAAACAAATATACTAACAAACATACATTTGGGAAATGTACCGATAGAAAAGGTTGATAAATACAAATAGTCGAACTCCACATTCCCTTCCAAGGCTTTGTTAAAAATTATTTCTGAGTAAACGTTAAACAAAGTTGGGATAACAAACAACCTTGTCTAACACCTCTTTGAATAAAAATTTTGTCTGTTTCTTTGCCGTCTACCAGAATAGAAGCTTCTTGATTCCAATATAGATGTTGTAAAAGTCCAGAGCTTTATCATCTATTCCTATTATTTCTAGATATTCAAACAGCCTACCATGTTGAACCCTATCAAACGCCTTCTCAAAATCTATAGAACAGACGTAAATTGGTTTCTGTACTTCCCATGATCGTTGAAGTAGTGTTAGCATTGAGAACAAAGCTTCCCTTGTTCCCAATCCCTCTCTGAAATCGAATTGTTTATTTCCCATTATGTCTTCGCATTTCTGTATAATTCTATTAAAAATTATCCTAAGAAGTAGCTTAGAGAGAGTGAATCATGAGGCTTATTAGTCTAATAATAATAAAAATAATAATTATACTATTAAAAAAAATTTTTTAACCTATTCTCTATCCTTCTATTGATGGATATAGGTATCCCCCAGTTCTCTCCATCTTTCCCTATCCTGAGCTGTTCTATGCCATGTGGGACCTCCTTGTTTCCTGATGTCATCTTTCCACCTCATCTGTGGTCTGCTTCTTGATCTCTTCGCATTGTATGGACGCCACTTTCCGATGGCATTGTTACATCGTCCGTCTTGGAGACGTTCATTGTGTCCAGCCCATTTCCATTTCAGTTTTACTGCTTGTTCGCTTCGTTGTTTGCTTCGTAAGTATAGAGGAATTTTTTGATTTTTTAGAACGTAAGAAAGTTTGCCGAACGCTGCCCATCCCATTCTTACTCGTCTCGATATTTCGGTTGTTTGATTTTCTCTGTTAGCTCTGATTGCTTGTCCTAGATAGATATACTCATTTACGTGTTTTATTTTTTCTGTTTGTATTTTTATTGCCTCTTGGTCTTCCGTGTTTGTCATTACTTTTGTTTTGTTGAAGTTAATTTTTAGGCCTTTTTGCAGTGAGTTTTCATGAAGTTCACTCAGCATTAATTCCAGTTCTTGTCGTTCCGAAGAGATCAGGAATATATCGTCTGCATATCTAAGGTGATTTAGGTATTTTTCGTTAATACATATTCCTCTGTTTTCCCAATCTGTTGATTTTATTATGTCTTCGAAGGTCAAGATAAACAGTTTAGGTCAAATTATATCGCCTTGTCGGACTCCTCATTTAACTTTTATATTATCCGGTATTAATTTGTCGTCCAGAATTACTGTCATGGTTGCGTTATGGTAAATATCATGTATCAATTGTCGGTATATTGAATCTATTCTACTATTGACCAGAGCTTCTTCAACCGCCCAGTGTTCAATGCTGTCGAAAGCCTTTATATAATCTACGAATGCTAAGTACAGTGGAAGGTTTTATATAGTTGTGACAAAAGGGAAATAGGACGGTAGTTGTTTAGGTCTGTTCGGTCTCCTTTCTTATGTATTAAGATTGTGTTGGCATTTCTCCATTGTTTAGGTATTTTACCTTCAAACAGACATTTGTTGAACAGTATTTTTAGCATTTTTTTATCGTGTCTCCTTCTTCTTTTAGCAGTTCCGCCAGTATTTTGTCCTCACCGGCCGCTTTATTTCTTTTCATGTCGTTTATGGATTTTTCGATTTCATCTTCAGTTATTTCTGGTAATACCTCTGAGCCAACATTTTGTATTTTCCTCGAGAGATTCTGTTTTTGTTTCTCCCAAACAGAAAAAAATTATATTGACTAATATTTAGTACGATCAGTGTAACTAGCGCCCTCTATGAGAATCAGATATAAAAACAAATTCATGGGATATATCAGCTTCCAAAACAGATTCGTATACAATTTCATTACAATGTTGCCAGTAGTTTCGGCAAAATCGTAAAAAATGGGTAAATTTTTTTTCTTCAACGCCCTGTATCTTGAAACCGGATGGCGTTACAAAAATTTTTTACTAAGCAAACCCCAATTATTTTTTAGTTTTTTACCTACCCTAGAGACGGGGTTACCTTTTTTTGAAACACCCTGTATATGAAACCAAAGTAATATTTTTGGTAAATATAAGAGGATATTAGGTGGCGCTTTTTTTTAATTTTTCATTTGTCAGTTGATCAGATTTTATAATTTCAACATGCGGAAAATAATTTTACGAAAAAAAAAAATTAATTATATTTATGTATAATTAATATGCTTAACTTATATTATTAATTATTATTATTAATTATTATGTAAAACTAAAGTAGTAGTTATAAGACCATAATATTTTTGGATTTCCTTATATATATATAAACATCTACAACCTTACAAAAACAAACAGCCAGCCTTACATAAAGTTTAGTTCTTAGACAAACTTTTCCAATTTCCCGTATTACCGATTGTCTCTATAGCAATCTATCTCAAGTTGCCATATTTCATCATCACAAACAAATTTATAGCTATAAAAGTCAGATCAGTGAGATTTTTTTTTTGAAAAACTTCCATTCGTTATTCTAAAAGAATTACCTTTGTTTTTATCCTTTCGCGAGGTTTTTCCTCTCCAATAAATTGTTAAAGTCATTTATCAATTTAATTGACGATGGTTTCCCGCATATATAAGGAATTAAAGAATCCATTCCGCTGATGAGAAAGTTCTGGAAGACGATTTGCACTTTCTTGGCCCCTATAAAAATTATGGCTGCTTTTAGTAAGAGCCAAACAGATGGATTTTTGCAAAAAATTCTCATATTTTTCAGATAACTGTAATACTTACAGGCTATCATTAGTCAAACGTTGTGGTTAATATTGTCTTATAAAATTAAAAGTACCCTGTAATATTTTATATCACGAGAAATATAAAAATCTAATACTATATCTATACTATAATAAATACTATCTAATATTGGTTTTTAAATTTATATTACACTTATTATATCATTTTAACTTAATATTTACAATACATTTAAATAAAAAATCTTTCTGAGCATATCATTTATCCTCTTTAAGTTTCATCGTCTATTGAAAGTTGGAAATCATCATGGCTATGCGGAACCTGTTGTCTGCCGCATTAAAAAGTTCTGTACTACTGTATTAAAACCATTCCCTTAAGTTGGTCTTATTACCAGAATATTACCTTTATGGAAGGTCGTCACTCCATCTTTTGCGCGGTCACGCGATACTTATTTTGCCAATTAGTGACTTATCTCTTGCTTTTTTAACAACACTGCTCTCCTTAATTCTGTTTATGTGGTTATTTCATTCTGTTTTCTATTTTGTGTCCAATCATTTATTTACTGTATGTTACATTTTCGTCTAAAGTCTGCAGTCCTCTTTGGATTTCTCAGCGCATGTCCTGTAATTATTCGCAGTGCTCTCATCTCTGCCGGTTCCAGTGGCATTTGCATGGTGACTTTGTCATGTTTTGTGTCTGAGGCATATGTCATTGTAACAATAAAACACTGAAAACTTTGTTTTCAACCTTCCACAAAATTTATTTTAACGTCTTATCACCACAGCTGTTTCGGCTAATTGCCTTTCTCAAGTGATCTATTTTTGGCATGCGTTTACACTTTATAGTCTCTAATGAAATAGGTTGAGAAGAGGAGAACTGTTTGTCTCCAGCTGGTCATTTAGAATAAGGGCCATCTATTCCGAAGTGCAAATTCACGTTAACCTTATGCAGCTACCGTTACTTGCAGCGTAGTATTCACATTGCTCTTAATTGTATACATAAGCACTCGTAACTTAGTCACCATAAATATTGATTTTGCATATTATTTTACTCTCCTCATACATTTCAAATAAAAACAAATATTTATCATGTTTTCTTAGTCAAATATGTTTAATTTTTATGTCGAATTTGAACTAATAAGGTATTAGTACAAAAAATAGCTACATAATTAGGTATTTAAATACTTGCACTTTTTATAAACTTTTAAGAAGGAACAAAATTTTTATATTATATATATTTGGTGAATATATACTTAAATTTAAGTACTTAAAACAACAGTCCAATTACTTACAGAAGTCCAATGCCAATTTACAAAATAAATAATATTACTATTATTAAATTAAAATATAAAACTATATATATTTTATGCGATAGGTATTTGTATTTTGTTTATGTAGTAAGTGCTAAAATAATTTATTTATTAAAATCTTTTATACGGAAGTACACACGAGAACGAAAAAACATTTTCTTAGCATCTTGAGGACAATCAATATTAACACTAGTGGATAACAGACTTGAAATATATTCTTCTTCTGCAAGTGCCCTGTCCGTTGCAAACGTTAACTATTAACATGGCAATTTGATCTTTTTTGCGGCGCTTCTGAATAGTTCGACCGATGTGAGCCCGAACCACTTCCGCAGATTTTGAAGCCACGAGTGTCTTCTACTGCCTGCTTCTCCTAAAATATATTGCTTGCCAGTAAATATGGCATCTCCAATGAAGTTTAAAAAAATTTGATCTAGTTTTTCCAAATGAGCCATAAATTCGTTAAAAGGTTTACATAGGCCACCTTCTGTCAAATGATTGGCCTAGGTGTAAGACGTCGAACTTTGGTTAGTTAAGTTTGGTAACTTGCGTTTAAGCATGCTAGTTAGCTTGTTCTTTACAGAGTACTATGTCATCTCCATCTGTAGGATTAGTTTCAATGATTTTTTAAGCAAGCTTTTCTACCATACTACCTCTCATAGTTAATGTAGGAGTACCATCATCCTCTACATTACAGTAATCTGAAAAATCACCTTTGTTTTTCCCATTAAATAAGAACGCAGTCAGTATTTTAAATCTAAGACTTTTGAACCACCTTTCGCCTCTTAGGTCCCCAAAAAAATTCTGCAAATGAGCTTGGTTGAAGCGTCTCGCCAAACGGTAGTCTTCTAGCAGTATCTGCAGAGCCTTATTTGATATAAGAATACCTACATGTATGACCTACTTAATGTTTGTAAAATGTTATAAATGTGTTTTTACTTTGATATATTGTGTTACCTTTTTGGAACGGAAGCAATGATTTTTTGCCTTTAACTCGCATTGTTGAAATCATGTCAGACATTATTTGCAAAATATTATTTTGCGCTTTTGGAAACATTTTTTTTCAAACCCCGATAATTTTTCTGCCGATAATTCAGCTGTTGATTTATGATTTACATAAAAGTTAGTCTCTGTTAAATACTTTGAACAAATATAAGCCGTCTTTGGGTTAAATTTATCTTTCCTGTCAGTGGCGTGCACCCATTGTTTAATTAGATTTTCCTCTTTGGGGAAACAAAAAATCCTCGTGTCAGGGCAAGGATTTCGCTTGCTCTGGTTATCAAAGGAACAGCCAAATACCGCGAAACGCATATCGTAAAAATTAAAAATATAACTGTGAGAAAACTCCGAAACTGATAACTGCACACTAGATTCTGTTTCTAACTGAATGCTGCGGGTGACGTCACTCCTTGTCCGACGGTCATGCGGAGTGCACAATATGTTAACTTTGTCGTTTGTTATACCTTGATTCAGAATTATATCTGTGTTTTTTAATTTATTGATTTCCATAGATTCTAACAAGGATAGCTTAAGGCCTTTATTTTGAATGTGAAGAATTTTAAATTCGTCATTAAAAGAATGATTGTGATCTAGAAGGTGAAGTGCGTATGTAGAATCTGTTTTTCTATTATTGAAAGCACTTTTATGTTCTGCTATTCGTTTATTAAAGTTTCTACCAGTTTGACCGATGTAAGTTTTTGGGCAGTCGCCACATTTAAGTTTGTACACACCACTACGTAAGTGTTTTTTATTTTGGCTCTTGTTGTTTTTGATATATTTGCCTAGGTTGTTACTTGTTCGGAAAGCTGGTGTTATTCCTTTCTTTTTTATGTGTTTGGCTATTTTGTTGATATTTTTCCTGTATATGTAATCGAGCAGAAGGTACTGGGTTTTTTCTCTGGTGGTGGAAATATTAATTTCAGGGCTTTCTTGTGTGGTTTTTGATGTTGCATATGTCATTATTAGTCTTATACTGGCTTTATAAATTCTTGACTTCATCTCAGTGTTAATGTGTCTGTTTTGCCGTATAGTGTTATTAAGGCATCCTGTCAGTCTATTTGCTTTTTGTACTTGATCTCTCACTTTTTGTTGTATGTATGATATGCTGTATGTTAAAGCTGTAAACCAGTCTTTGCAGACTATCTTCATCTTGGGCTATCAATATTGCGTCGTCTGCATAACAAAGTATTTTTATTTTTTTGTTCTCCATTATGTATTCTCTTCCTTTTATAACGCTTTTAATGATTTTATCCATGATCAAATTAAAGAGCATGAATTAATGCTCTACTTAATGAATCTACTTGTTTTATTCCGCTGCCTATTTTTATACGTTCTGTAAGTTGTCCATCTATTCTGACTTCCATTTTGTTGTTTAAGTAGATGTTTTCGATAGTTTTTCTAATATTTAGGGGAAGTTCTCTATTATACAGATGCTATACTACATCTTTGAGGCTTACTCTGTCAAACGCTTTCTTTAGGTCAGACACAAAAATGTTGGTCTATTATAGGAAAACTACAGCATCTGCAATACTTATAATAATGAGCAAATGGGCTTCAAAGAATCTGCAACTTTTAAAAGGGCGAAAATTGTTATAACAATGCGGTTAGAAACGATTTTACTTTATGTCAATAAATCTGTAAATAAACTATGTTAAAAAAAAGCAGCAGTAATTTATCCTAATTTTATGCTTACTATGGCAAATACTGGGAAAAAATTGTAAGCAATCGTCGGAATTGCTAAGTAAAACTACAGCATCTACGAATGTTATGTTTTTGCGTTGTTTTTTCTTAGCATAATATTAAAGATAATATAATTAAACAACAAAATAAGTTTTTGAATAATTAATTAAAACTGCATATTTCATTAAAAAAACCACATTTATTAGACCAGATAAACCAAAAAAAATTTAATACAAATAGAAAAAAAAATAATATAGAAAGAAATTATCTTATTAATCCTTATCTTTTTCAAGGTTTTGCCAAAATTCTAATCTATAGGCATTACGGTTTTGAGCTTTTTAATAAGGGTTTCTTTTTTTTTTTGATACTCCACATAGATATGTAAATGCCTAAGTGCTGGAAGTTTTATATTTTAAACTTTATTTTGAAGAAAATTCATTTCAAACATACTATCGGAGTTATTAGTTAACTTATACTTTAAAGAAAATGATCGACTGTTGACAACAATTTCTCTTTTTTTTCGCCAAGTAAGGACGAGGCTCTATTTTTTTTTTTATTTTTGCTTGTGACGCGAAATCCTGCCACTTAAAAAAAACTGTATACTGCATTGTTTTTATTGTAACCTATTTTGAATTTACATTTACAATACAAGATCACACTTCCAACACTATTATTACTAGTTAACTAATAATATACTGTTAACGTTTAACTAATAATTATGAAGAAAACTTAAATCAACGTGGCAACATAGTATTTCAGCCAACCATACGCAGTCAACTTTAACAAGTCCCTCTCTTAGCTATCACTCTCTATCTCTCTCTATCTCTCTATCTCTTAACCATCAAACAAGCCACTTCGAAATTATACAGTCCATTTTGTTTTATTTTATTTAATGTTTCAAATGTTAATTTAATTGTAGTTCAGTTAAATAAAAAGTGGGTAACGTATGCAATTCAATTCTACATAAAGTTTGGTCCGTAAGATCCAGATGGAAAGAAGATTACAATAATTTTGATGCAAAAACAAGTGAGTCCTATTTCATTATTCAATTTGCTAACCTCATAAATTTACAAAACGTGTTTCTTTACCTATCTAAAACCCTACCGGTAGCCAAAATTTGTTGTTTAACCAGTTTTCTATACGGTTAAAATCTCAGTTCATATCAAGTATATTTGTACAGCGTTGCCGATTAGTTTAACATATCCGATTTTAAAATATTTATGCAGGATTCAAAAAATTAATTATTATTTTCATTACGGACTAATAAGTAATTTAAAAACTTGGTTCTTTTCAATGTTTTATTAAAGCTTTTTTATTTGATAATTGCAAGTATTTATTAAAAGCTTTACAATATATGTATGTACGTTCATTTTAACGTAAAAAACAAGTTTTTTATTACTTTGAAAGTGTGAAATTTATGTTTTCATTTATGCATTTAATGTTAGAAATCTCACAGTAGATTTTATTTCAATTTATTTTACATTGACATGTTTTATTTCATTTTTCAACAAAATTCAAAAACTATATGATGATAGTGAACTGATAACAACTGAACTAAGTTGTTATCAACAGGTCCTCGTAGACACTTCGTCTCAGGACCATTTTACTTATGTAGAGTCATACGCCGCCATGTTACCTATCCAACGGTAACTTAAACATCACAAATTATAACTATTAATAATGTAAAACAACTACAAATTTAAAACATTTAAAGGGTTTTGACCCATATATTTTGGTGGCTACTAGCATGTACAACCGTTTGCACTGATGATGGATTTATCAATCCGAAAACGTTCTGCAATGTGTTTGTGATAGCCCGTTTGGGGTATTTTTTATATACCTTTTATAAAGGATTTTAAACAATTTTTTGTAATATATGGTACACAGCTAGCTACAGGAACTTAGTTTCCTAGTGAAATTCTGGAAACTTCTCAGTTCGTTTATTATGTTCAAAAACCAAGGTGTCTCCTATAAAACTACTTACAATTCCACGATTAGAATTATGTGGAGCTGTATTATTGGCAAAATTAATGAAATCAGTTATAGACGCAATAGGGTTTCTATACTTCCAATTTATTGGTGTGATTCACAAATTGTGTTACATTGGTTACACGCAGATCCAAGTAATCTTCAAGTGTTTGTAGGCAATAGAGTTAGTGAAATTCAGCGTCTCTCAAAAAGTCATTCATGGCATTATGTTGCATCAAAGGATAACCCAGCTGATATTGCTTCAAGAGGCTCTTATCCCCATGAGTTACTTAATCAACGTCTTTGGTGGAATGGTCCTATATTTTTACTGGATTGCTCTTTTATTCCTCCACCATTTAAACAGTCAGATTCTATTATTATTCCAGAAATCAAACAAAAACCAATCTCCTTAATTTCAAGAACAGATCAATTTATTATTTTTAATAAATTTTCTACTTTTCGTAAACTGTTGCGAGTCCACAGTTATTGTTTAAGATACTTAAGGAACCTACTTAATTCTAGCAAAAATAGAAAACTACCAGATGCAACATCCAGCAATCATGTCTCTCGCAAAAATCAGTACATCCCCTTTTTATCACAAGATGAATTAGAAAAAGGTCGATTAAGTTTAATTAAATTAGCTCAAAATGAATGTTTTCAGGAAGAAATACAATTAATCAAAGCTAATAAAGAAGTCAAACGAAATCACAAACTCTTAGCTTTGTTGCCATTTATTGATGGTAATAATTTGTTACGAGTAGGTGGTCGATTAACCCACTCTGGGTTAGAGTATAACCACAAACATCCTTTTTTATTAGATGGTAAGCATCGGCTTACTCAGTTGCTAATTGAGGATGAACATTTAAATTTATTTCATGCAGGTCCCCAATTATTATTGTATACTATAAGGCAGCAATATTGGCCAACAGGAGGCATGAATGCAGTAATATCTGTTGTTAGAAATTGCATAACATGTCACAAATTTAAACCAACTCAAATTACTCCATTCATGGCCGATTAACCTCAATCTAGATTAAATATTTCATTTCCATTTGATCACACCGGTGTTGATTATGCAGGACCCTTTGTCCTTAAAGATCGCAAAGGTCGTGGTTGTAAAACGTATAAAGCATACATCTGTTTGTTCATTTGTTTCAGTACAAAGGCAGTTCATTTAGAATTAGTCACTGCTCTTACGTCCGAAGCATTTATCGCAACATTTCGAAGATTTGTTGCTCGCAGAGGTAAACCATCTCACATATATTCGGATAATGGGACTAATTTTGTAGGTGCAAAAAATGAGTTAAATATATTATTTAAGTTTTTGTCTACCTCTTATGATACATTTTCAAACTTTTTCACAAATAAAAATATTCAATGGCATTTTATTCCGTCGAATTCTCCGTCATTTGGAGGATTGTGGAAATCTAACATTAAAAGTGTAAAACATCATTTACTAAGGACAATTAAAAATGTTTTATTAACGTATGAAAAATTTGTAACGATACTAACACAAATTGAGGCTACGGTAAATTCCCGTCCCCTTTACCCTATGTCCTCAGACCCTAATGACTTTTCACCCTTAACCCCATCTCACTTCTTGATTGGAAGATCACATACTGCTGTTCCTGATCCAGCTTTTGGTGAAACGGTAAAACTGAACCAGTTAACAAGATTTCAGCTGCTTCAACAATTGCAGCAAAGTTTTTGGAAGCAATGGTCTACTTCCTACCTTTCCAGCCTTTAAAGCAGATATAAGGGCAAACAAAAGGTACCCAATTTGAAATGTGGTACATTGGTGACCATCAGAAATGAGAATGTTCCTCCATGTCAATGGATTTTAGGACGAATCAGTGAAGTTCACCCAGGTCCAGACGGCGTAGTACGAGTCGTTACAGTGAAGACGTCGAAGGGAACTTTAAAAAGAGCTGTCACTAAAAAATGTCCTCTACCAGTATTATTGAACCAACCGTTCAAGGCGGGGAATATGGAAAAAACTTAAATCAACGTGGCAACATAGTATTCCAGCCAGCCATACGCAGTCAACTTTAATAAGTCGCTCTCTTAGCTAGCGACCATCAAACAAGCCACTTCGAAATTATACAGTCCATTTTGTTTTATTTTATTTAATGTTTTAAATGTTAATTTAATTGTAGTTTAGTTAAATAAAAAGTGTGTAACGTATGCAATTCAATTCTACAAATTACTTTTGGAAGTGTGATCTTATGATCTTGTTAGTTCTCGGGAAATCAGTGTTTTTTACATACTTTTTATATTACATGTACAATTACCACATGGTCTTTTGCTGTGCTAAGTTTGAGTTATTGTAAACTGTATTTAGTTTTAATTATTTGTTTATACAACATAATCACTGTCCAACGTCTTAAGCTTCTTTACATATTAATATTTATTATCATTGACTGCTACATGTCTTGAATTAACACACTTATAATGACTTTTCTATGGATGTTTGGTTTTATTGTTCCTTTTATATGAACTAATGATGCTTTCTCATTAGAAAGTGAGGACGCTACGAGGGTCGGTGTTAAGAAACCGCAAATTTGTTAAAAAAAGTTATTTACACTCAATGTAATGTGTAAGTTCTAATAAGAGTAATCACTGTTTTTTTTAATTGTATACCGTATTTTGTTTGAGATATTTGTAAAACGGCGTTTTTCAACAAATTTGAAAGATACCCACATGTTCCATTGTTGAGTTTTTAAGGAAATGAGTTTCCAAAGTTTGCGTCCAGTGCCAATTTTATCCTTAATTTGTTTTGTCCTAAAAAGCCGTTTCAGAATACCTTTTCACACTTTGGAGATTAATTTGTTCGTGTGGCAGATAGTGTTAGTCCAAAAATTTTAGTGAAATCCAGGTTACTTTTGAGTTTGAATTTTTAAAGTAAAAATAGAGATTTTTTAATAATAATTGCTTTAATAAAAATTTAATAAATTGCAATAATTAAAATTGTAGATCTTAGGGTGTGGCTTAGCTGTCATTTTAATTGTTCTCAGTTTTATTGTTTTTTGAAAAAGGTTAACCTCTATGCATAGTTTTATTTAAAAAGATTATTTTTTATTTTTAGTAATTTATTTCTGCTACAAATTATCGCCCAGTAACAATAATTATAGTTTTTGTAGTATCTACAACTTCTAGAGTTTGTAAACGGATAGGACGTAGTAAGTCTGTTTTTAAAATTTTGTATTTTTTTGTATTATCTATATTTGTAACTGTTTATGGAGTGACAACAATAAATGTGTAATTTATTTCTAAAACATTTTGTTTATTTATTTTAAAAAAGTTATTAAATCCTTTTTTGTGTTTTTAGTAAAGACGAACCTTTTCTTTCATCCAGCATCTTTCTTCAAAGCGGCGTCCTTAATTTAAATAGCTTGGGAACCTTCTTGTATTTTGTTTGTCTAGGAGACACAGTTTTTGTAGTTGCCCCAATCCAATCCCATTGTTTCATTTACTTATCCACGACCCAGTTCTCCAAATAAAACCTGAAAGCCGTTCGCAACAGTTTCGTTTATTTTGCTTGCTCTTTCTCTACTCCAATAATTTCTGTCCCCAATTTTTAACCCTCTATAATAATACCTTATGTGGTAGACAAAATCATCGTTAAAAACTGTATATATACTGCAGCAGGTATAGAAAAACTTAGTGCTCCTAAATATATCATAGAAGAAACTACTTTGTGTACCTGTGGTCAATAACCATGATTTTGGTTTTGTTGTAGTTTACCATAAGTCCAAACTTAGCACTTTCTACTTCTAGTTTTTTAGTAAGTTACTGATTTCTTCTAAAGAAAAGTCTAGAATTGTAGTGCCAACTGCGAAATACAAATTAGATACCTTCACACCGCTTAAACTTTCTTCTCCCTCTTAATCATTCATAACTTTGCATAATATTATAAATATAATAAGGGTGATAAAATGCATCCTGTACGTACTTCCTTTTTTAAAATGCACTCATTAAATAGGCGTACGTCCGTTCGGTTGTATGTCAGTGTTACGAAGTAAGTTGTGATCCATTTCGAGTTACTAATAATATAAGTTAAAATATCTATTATGACTTTCTTTGATAGCCCTGATGAGATAAATAAATTATAATAATATTATTAATCTATATTAATAAATGAAAGTAATTAGTAATCAAAAAAATACTAAAATTAGAAATTATTGTAATAAAAAATTGAAGCATTGAATAGTAGGTTGGTGCATTTAAATACACCGTCTATACATTAATGCAATTCAACAAGACAAATTATCCTTCTTTAAAAGAACTAAGGCGTCAATTTTAGGTGAAAATCCAGAATTTCGGAGTTTTGTTCTAAGGTATGTAGGTACATATTCCTTTGGCTATCGAGCTTAGTGCACATATTTATAGCCGATACTCAAGAATCGGTCGATGCTTGAGGTCAATCTTAAATCAAATATTTGTGTTCTATAAACCGATCTCAAGCTCGAACTCAAGCTTGAATTTGCAGAAATAACAGCTCGTACTCAAGCATCGGATTGATCTGCCTTAAGCACGGGATCCTAACCTAATTTTTTCCAATTCACTTCCAATATATTTTTTTTTGTTTTTTTTTATAACAATTAAACATGTATGACGAAGTTGAAAAATTTTTATAGTTTGTTGCTCATATTAAAGAAAAAAATCAACCGGAACGTATACGAAAGCGATATATTATTTTATTTCTTCCTTATATAATATAATCTTTGTTCATTGTTTAATTTGAGAATACATTATTGAATACTTTTATATAATGTGTTAGATATAGTATTTTTTTGTGTTATTTCTAAACATGTATTTTGCTATGTTCTAATTTAAAATAAATGAGCTTTCATAAAACCTTTCGTTAAAAATTAAAAATTAATACAAATTTAGAATATTAGTATTATTTATTTAAAAAATTATACAGATATAATTTATTTTTATTTTAAATTACATGTCTCGGCTGCTGCGGCCATTGACACGAGCAACTGTATTACAGAATAACAATAATTTAAGTTACGTTAATTTAATAAATTTTCAATATAGATGATATCAAAAAAAAAATTAAAAACTAGCGGATGATTTACCATTATCATCATCAATCAGCCAATCGCGTCCACTGCTGGACATAGGCCTCCCTCAGTTCTTTCCAGTGTTCTCTACACTGGGCCGCTTGTAGCCAGTTTCCCGCTACACGTTTAATGTCATCGGTCCATCTAGTCGGTGGTCGTCCTCGGCTTCTTTTATAATTTCTGGGCCTCCATTCCATAATACGTCTTGTCCACCGTCCATCTTGTGTTCTGGCTAAGTGCCCTGCCCAGTTCCACTTAAGCGTCGTGGTTCTTTCGATGACGTCTTGAACTCCTGATCTTCGCCTGATTTGTTGGTTTGTTATGTGGTCTCGAAGGCTCACGTTCAGCATTGCACGTTCCATGGCTCGTTGTGTAACTCTAAGTTTATTCGCAGATTTTTGCGTGAGTGTTAAAGTCTCTGCTCCATAAGTTTGTACAGGTAAAACACATTGGTTATAAACCTTTCGCTTGAGACACATGGGAATTGAACTTTTTAGAATATGGCTTAATTTGCCAAATGCTGCCCATGTTAGACCTATTCGCCTCTGTATTTCATGTGTTTGATTGTCTCTGCTTATTTTGATTTCGTGTCCCAGATATTTGTAAGTGTCTGTTTGTTGTATGGTATTATTGTCAATAGTTATATTTCCACTCATTACGAGATTTGTTATAATTTTAGTTTTCTCAAAGTTTATCTTTAATCCTGCTCTTTCAGACAGACTTTTAAGCGAATGCATCATAGAAACTGTATCATGTAAGTTATCTGCGATTAATACAACATCATCTGCAAACTTAGGTGATTTAATCTTTCTCCATCTATATTGATGCCATATCTTGCCATTGAGTACTCTTAAATATTGACTCTAGAGCTGCCGTGAACAATTTTGGTGAAATATTGTCTCCTTGTCTAACTCCTCGACCTAAGCTGAATTTTTCTGTGTCTTCGTGCAGTCGTATACTTGATGTAGCGTTCTCGATAGATGTTTTTGATTAGTGTCGTGTACCTGTAATCTATTCGGCTTTGATTTAGGGCTTCCAGTATTGTTTCAAACTCTACAGAATCAAAAGCCTTCTCGTAATCGACAAATGCAAGAACCAGTGGTATGTTGTACTCGATGCACTTTTCTATTAAGATCTTTATGGTATGCAAATGGTCATTTGTGCCATATCCTGCCCTGAAGCCTGCCTGTTCTTTGGGCTGATAGAAATCAAGTTTAGGTGTTAGCCTCTTTGTTAAGATTTTCATAAAGAGTTTGTACATATGTGTCAAGAGGCTGATGGGTCTATAATTTTCTAATTTAGTAATATCGCCTTTTTTGTGTAACAAGACTATTACTGCATTGTTCCAGTCTTTTGGAATCGTACCCGCATGTAAGCATTTAGTAAACAGTTCGCTTACTGATTTTAATAAAATTTCTCCACCTGCTTTTATTGCCTCGATAACGAGTCCATCATCACCAGGCGATCGATGGTTCTTCATTTCCTTTAAAGCTGCTCTTACTTCTGACACAGTAATGGGTAAAAGTATTTCCGATCCCTGATTTATGAGAGTCTTTACTCGTGTCGGGAAATTGTCTTGTGGTCTTTGGCTGGTATAGAGGTCTTTATAAAACTCTCTAGTTATTTTCAGAATGTTTTGTTTATCTGTTGTTGCCTTTCCGTCTTTATCTCTCAGCTTGTATATTTCTTTTTACTTTGCGTAAGTTTTCTTTTCATTATCTTTAAACCTTTGTTCTCTTCTACTGTTTGAGTAATTACATTAGTATTATATCTTCTTACATCTTTTCTAATTTCCGCTGAAATTTTTTATTTAGTTTTTTATATTCTTCTTTGTTTCCCTTTTCGTTCTCGCTTAGGTTTCGTCGTATTTCCATGAGAGCCTTTGTATCTTTGCTAATCTTTTCACTTTTGGTGTCATTTTTCTTGCAAAATTTGAGTTGTGCGTTTCTAACTGAGTCTGTTATTAATTTATTGTGATCGTCGATACTTAGAGGTTTGGGATTATTACTCTGTAAAGTTTCAGCTATATTTTTTATGTATGCTTCTGGATGATTTGGTGAATTCCAAACTATGCGTTTGCAACTGTTTATCATCTTTGCTCTTTCTTTTTGTAGATTTATCGTTACTCTAGCTCTTACTGGTCTGTGGTCGCTTCCTACTGATAGTTTATTGAGTACAGTGACATCTTGAATAATTTGCTTTTTGTCTGTTATTATATAATCATATTCGCTCTTAGTTCTTCCGTCTGGACTAGCCACGTCCATTTTCTATTCTGTTTCTTCTTAAAAAAGGTGTTCATTGCATACAGTTTGTGTTGCAGTAGAAAGTTGGTAAGCATTTCGCCTCTTTCGTTTCTTACTCCGATTCCAAAATCTCGATTGCCACTTCTTGTTCGTCTTTTTTCCTTCCGAGTTTCCCGTTAAAATCTCCCATTATCAGATTGTAATGAGCCGGTTCCTGCTTTTTTGCTCTTTCGATTTCCTCATAGAAGGCTTCGACAATTTTATCTTCGTAATCGCTGGTGGAGGCGTATACCTGGATTATTTTCAGATTGTATCTCTTATTTAGTCTTAGATTTATATACATAACTCTTGGAGAAATGCAGTCAATGCTCTGTATATTTTTCTGTTATTTTTGTGTACTAATAAACCTATTCCTCCAGTTGTCGATTCCGTTTCCCCTTTATAGTGGAATACGTTTCCTGATTTTAGTTTGACCTGATCTTCACCTCTTCTTTTGACTTCGCTAATTCCTTAAATTCCGCTAATAGCGGATGATTACAGAATTGAAATATAGATAGATGATTTAATTACAACAGGTGATATAATTTACAGGTTTTAAGGAAATCTATCACATTAGACATATTGTTTTTAGATTTTAAAATATCACATAAACTTCCGTGGATACCATGTTTGACTCGTGCTGCTGCGTACTGGTTACATTCCACAGATATATGGAGGTTCTTCGGAAACTATCAGATATCCGTGGGTTAGCCAGGTGTGCCCAATTCTGAGCCTTCTAATGATGGTCTTTGATGTTTTTTCATTGTAACAATTCTAGGTCCTAAAAGGTTTGGTTGGATGAACTCTAGTTGGGTAGTGCACCTGTTCCATTGATTTTGCCACATTGAGGTAGATAACTTTTTAATTTCAATTATTGTGTCTTGAAACATTTGGACTTTTTCATCTGTAAGGTCAGAGCGACGTGCTTCATTTGCTGCGTGGTCAACATTCTCATTTTCTTTAATACCAACATGTGAAGGATTCCATATCATCGAAACCGAAGTGTTTGATTTAGCAAGTGCTGTACATCTTTCGGGATCTCATTAACTAAAGGATTTGATGTGTAGATTTTTCTAATCAAATTTATGGATGATAATTAATCTGTGCAAATTGCTAAGTTTTTGGTACCCTGCATTGGAGCCTCTAGAGCTTTAAGTATAGCGTAGAGTTTTGATGTGAATATACTAGCCATCTTGGGTAGTCTATACATTGCTAGTACGTTATTTGTGGAAGTAACAGCACATCCGACACTTTTTTCGTCTTTGGAAGCATCTGTAAATATTATGTTATCAAACTTGCCTCTATTATGTCGTTAAAAGTTGTTTTATGCGTATCGTGGAGGTTTCCATTTTCTTTTATCTGCACAAATTTGCGTTAAAGTCAGGTAATATTTTTAGCCAAGGTTGAGTATTGGGCTGAATAAAGGGGGTGGTGTGATTGAAGTCAATATTTTCTAAGAGTGGCAATAGAAACTGTAGTGATGCATTGGCAGTAGCTCTACTGTGTGCTCCTATTAATTGAAAATTTTTAATAAGTTGGAAAGATATATTATTTGGGTTTGCAGAAACCTTAGCAAAATAGGAGTTTAATATACGTTGTCTTCTAGTATTTAAAGGGGGTTCACATAATTCTACATATATGCTTTCTGTAGGGCTAGATCTGAAGGCTCCAAGACATATTCTTAATGACGGGTTTTGAATTGTATCTAGTGATTTTAAATAAGTTTTACGGGCAGACATATATAATATAGATCCGTAATCTAACCTAGATCTTATTAGGTCTCTGTATAAACTTAATAAGACCTTCGGCTCCCCATTGTCGATTGGCTAGTGACTTTAAGAGATTTATACTTTTGAAGTACTGGCTTTAGTTTTTTCTATATGTCTCTTCCATGTTAATTTTTTGTCGGAAATTACCCCTAAAAATTTACCCCTAAGGGATACATTTTACCATTTGCAGAGACTTTGAAACTTATGTTAATTAAAAAATTCTCAACAAATAGATATATGTTTCCAGATAAATTAGACTCCTAAAGTTTTTCTAGAGTTGCCTGCCTTGATGCTGTGTCGAAAGCACTTCCTACATCGAGTGAGACAGTTATAAGGTTGTTTCTATTAGAGAATGTTTCTATGATATTGGATTGAAAAGTGATAAGATAATCCATCGTGCAAAGATTGGGATAAAATTTTAATTGAGCGGTATTGATAAAATTATGTTTTTCAAGATACCAAAGTAAGCGTTTGTTGACAATTTTTTCCAGGAGTTTGCAAAGTGTGCACGTTAATGAGATTTGTCTAAACATAAAACGGCTTACAATAATAGAAAAACAGATTCTACATACGCACTTCACCTTCTAGATCACAATCATTCTTTTAACGACGAATTTAAAATTCTTCACATTTAAAATAAAGGCCTTAAGCTATCCTTGTTACAATCTATGGAAATCAACAAATTAAAAAACACAGATATAATTCTGAATGACCAACTTGAGACAAACAGTTCTCCCCTCCTCAACCTATTTCATTAGAGACTATAAAGTGTAAACGCATGCCAAAAATAGATCACTTGAGAAAGGCAATCAGCCGAAACAGCTGTAGTGATAAGAGTTAAAATAAAATTTTTGTGGAAGTTTGAAAACAAAGTTTTCAGTGTTTTATTGTTACATAAAATGATTTTCCATCAAGTAACGGTCGAATCCATCAATTATATCATAAACACCAATAAGATCACTTATGTAATATTTCTAAATTTTAACTAAACTTGTTTTCTGGTATAATGAAGTAAGTGTACTTAAAGGTTTTTACTAGTCGATTTGATAGAGAAATTTTAATAAATCATGCACTTGAAATGTATTAACGACACTGATCACCTTTTTACTGAATATGGTATGCAGTAGTAGAAATATATTGTTTTCCGGCATAATAATATATGTGGACTTACTTTGTTTTACTTGCAATAGAACTTTAATTTTATGGAAGTAAGTGGCGATATATTGTTTTATTTGAAAATAAAAAATTGGTTAGGTGTAACTTATTTGTTTATTACACAAATTATCTGCTGAATGGTAAGTTGTATCATTTATTGGGTTTTACCTGTATCTAGAGCGGAAAACGTTGAGAATTTTGGTATACTTAAATCAATATTTTAAAACTTGTCATTTACCAGGTTTTCGCAGTATACCGACGATATAGAATAGTCAGTCCCACGATAATTTCTGCTAACAATGTATAAATACTTTGTTTATTTCGTTGACTGGGTAATAAGTACTTCGTATTACTACTGAAAATCTCAGTATTCGCTATAATATCCAATCCCAATATACCAGAATTAATTTAGGCTGCGATTTAAACTCACATTTGTTAATTATTATTTTTTTATTGGTTAAAAGTATATGTTTTCGTATTATTATTTGACATATACCTCAGTTTGATGGTGGCTTTCAACCAAAACCATTTTAGAGAAAGTTTCGTTGTTTGATGGTTTTCGAGTTAAACATTGTAGATAAATTAAAAGTTTCAAGATAAACAAACTTTGTGCGATCAAACGGAACTTCGCAGATTACACGTAGTTGTTTAGCATTTAGTTCAAAATCAATTAAAACTTTGCTCAGTCATAAAAGTTTAACTAAATGTTAGTTAAAAGTAATTAATAAATTGTTAAATATGTAATAAAATACCTTTCTATAAAATCACACTTTAAATTTTAACATAACGTTGGATTTTATATGCTTAATGGATTTAAATAACTAAAAATACTGTGCATTAATTCACGAAAGTCACTAAAAATTTCGTTGATAATTATTGTTTAAATAAAAAAGTACTTCATTGACAATAATCGCCATTTTACGCAAGTAATCTTGTAATCTTAATCTTGCAAATCTCTAGCACTAGTAGGTACTTAAAAGTTGAAGCTTACTGGTAATATTTTATGGTTAGTAAGTACATAATGAACAACTTGCGAGTTGATACCATCCGGCGTTATCTAACTGACCCACGAACTACCTGGGTCCATTAATCTCAAGTACCTGCTGCACCATCGCCGAGAAAGTTGGGGATTGAGTCTTAATGACATGAAATTCCAATTTTGATTCTGGTAGAAAGTAAAAATATAAATATTTTCAGTTATTCAATTCAGTTGCAAGTAATACGGTATAGTTTTGTCCGTTAGTTTTTAACTTTTACATGGCAAATCCAACGACTATGTTTAGTCAAGCAAGCAAGCAAGCAATTTGATTGAACCCAGCCTATGAGAAATGTTCACCCAGGTAGTACGATCGGGTGTAACAATTCATTGGAGCAAGGTGTGTTAACTCGAGTAAAAACAGGAGTCACCCCACCGTGCTCCAATGCTCTAGACCATCCCTTTCCCCCCTATAGCAATCTGATTCGCTATAGAGGCACAACAATCAGCCAAGTGCTCTTCATGTGGAGGTCCTGGGTAATAGAACCCCAACATGGTTTCCTAACCGAATGCAAAAACTCAGGACAGCGCATCTCCGCTATATTCCTGTTTATCTTAATGTGGCTTATCCGCGAACTAAAATTGCTTACTTGGGCCTCAAGTCTCCGCTCTGAGTCCCGGCTCAGTTCGGCGACTTGGTGCTCAAGGGGTTGGGCCCTACGTGCCCGGGTTTTGGGGTTTTTGTTAGTTTTTTTGGTGGCCGAAGCCGGTTTTTTGTTAGTATTTTTTGATTTTTTTGGTGGCCGAAGCCGGTTTTTTGTGTTTTTTGTAATTTTTTTTGTAGGTGACCTGTGGACAAAAAATCATAATTAGTGTACAATCTATATTATAATAAAGAAAATATATAAATATTATACGATACCACAATACAGACTGTATCCTAGTTGAGCTGCTGGGCCCACTGTGTATGAGGCGATAAGCGATATTCTGGGTGATTTGAGCTACGAACTGTCTTCCTTGTGTGTGTGGTATGATTTGAAGTTTCTTCTCACTCTGGGCTTTTTGTTGAATTCTGTCCATCTGGGGGGGTTTTTTATTTCTCTCTCTGGTTTTATTTTAGTCTACTATTTGTTGTTTTGGTCTTTTGTGCTTCCATCTGTGGAAAGCGTCATACCTCATTATCTCTCGTAGAATGTGACTGGGTTGGTTCTCTAATTCTGCGAACTTTTTCCTAGCTTTTTCTTTCATAGTGTCAGTCACTCTGATTTGTTGTAATTCTCTGAAAAGGAATCTTTCAGCTACGTATCTTGGTACGTTTACCGCTTCTCTTAGGCTTTTGTTGTGTTGTGCCTGTATTTTCTTTTTGGTTGTGTTGCATATATGTCCCCATGCAAGTGACGCGTAGGTCAGTATAGGAAGGACTATACTGTTTATAAGTCTTATTTTGGTTTTTATACGAAGTTTGCTTTTCTTCCTGCTAGGCCTCTTATTGCGGCCCTTGCCATGTTGGCTTTTTGTACCGTAGCTTCTACGTGTTTATTAAAGGTTAGTCCTTTGTTCATTATTACCCCGAGGTATTTTGCTTCGCTTTTCCACTCAATGGGATTGTCTTGCACAGTTACCTGTTCTTCCGGTCGTTCTCGCCTCTTTTGAAAAAGTACAGCTTGCGTCTTATCTGAGTTAATTGCAATTTTCCACTTTAGACTTCATTCTTCAATGTCGTCTAACGCTGTCTGTAGGTTGGTGACTGCTATGTCTACATTTCTGTGTTTGGCCGCTATCGCTGTGTCGTCGGCATAGAGACTTAATAATGTACCTGGTGTTCTAGGTATGTCTGCTGTGTATATCGTGTATAGCAGAGGTGACAGTACTGCTCCCTGTGGTACTCCAGCTTCCGGGTTCCCGAGTTCGGACAGGACTTGTCCTATCCGGACTCTGAAACTGCTCAAGTAAGAAGAGATCAGCCTTGTCATTGCTCCGCTGTACCCGTATCCTCTCATTTTGTGTAGTAGTCCCTTATGCCAGACTCTATCGAATGCTTTACTTACATCCAGGAATGCAGCTCCTGTGTATTGTTTATCGTTGAATCCAGCTGCTATGTACTCTGTTAGTCTGAGTACTTGTAGCTCGCTGGAGTGTTCTGATCTGAAGCCAAATTGGGCTTCGGGTATGATGTTTAATCTATCAGTTTCAGCTTGGAGTCTGCTGAGTATCACTCTTTCCACTATTTTGCTGATTGCTGGTAGTAAGCTTATCGGCCTGTAGTTTTGTGGGAATGTGCTGTCTTTGCCGGGCTTTGGTAGCATTATGACATGGGTCCTCTTTCCATCTGTTTGGGAATTTTTTAAACCTTAGCATTGCGTTTATGATATTGGTTAGATAAACGATGGCTTTTGCTGGTAGGTACTTTAGAGCTCTGTTCGTGATCTGGTCTGGACCGGGAGCCTTTTTGGTGAGCTGTTCTTGATTAGCTCGTTTATCTCCTCCGGTGTTGTTGGAGGGATAATTTCGTTTGGGTTTTCCGGTCTTTCTCTTTGTCTTTCGATTCTTCTATGAAGTCGATGTCTTCGTCTGGGTGCTATGTTTAGTCAAGGGGAGAACTTTTATTAATAATTATTGAATATAGATATCCAAAGTCCCATATTTCCAAAGATAAAAAAGTTATATGGCGATGCATCAAACAAGGGTGTCAACAGAAAGTGTACACAAAGGAAGGTGGTGAAAATAAAGTTATTCTTGAAAAAGCATCGGTGGAGCATGATAATGCTCCAGATATCCACGTTGAGCGGCAAATTTTTAGTACTTCAGAGGAAAGCTGTAGAGGGTATATGTGAAAGACCTTTAAAGATTTTTTTTTTTTTTTCCTGAAAAATGGCTTTGGCAGATTAAAATTTGACCTTTAAAGATTGTCCACAAAGAATTGAGAAAGGAAAATTTCAGCAATTTGCCGATGATGACGAAAGACATTTCTTGTGTTCGAAGAAATATCTATGTTGCAAGACAAAAATCCACAACATCATTGCCCAAGTCACAGGAAGAAGTTCTACAAATGTTAGTAAATTTAAATTTAAAAACAAACACAGGTGAACACTTTTTATTATCTACGAAAAATAATTCCGCTATTTTTAGTTTTTTGGGTTTCTTTTTGAATTCAATAAAGTAAAATAAAAACTATGTAAAAAATATGTGAAAATATTTTCCAAGTACCTAGGTAGCGTGGAGCAGTTTGTAGTCGCCTATACTATCAAAAATAACACAGCCCTAGGTCAAGGTAAGATCTAGGTTTAAAAATGGCGATCTCACGCACTAATTAGTAAATTTTTTATACTTAATCTGTGTCATAAAAGAAAATGTAGTGCAATAGTCAATTTTGGTTTTAATTTGATAATTAGACCATGAAGTGGTAAGGTATACATTTTATGATTCCGATTATTACAAAGTCCAAGATGACTGACATTATAAAAAATTACCATAAGATTATAAAATAACAATAGATAAATGAAATCGTAGGCTTCCACGGCCAGAGTCAGAATTATAGTTTATTCGTCTTCCGGTTTGGACCGTGTCATTTGTGAGTGACCCAAAAGTGGGTTCATCTCAATGAACCCACTTTTGGGTCACTCACAAATGACACGGTCCAAACCCGGAAGATGAATAAACTATAAAACAATAGATAACTTTGAATTAAGGCCTCAAATTAAAAAAATCTACTTTACCAAAATGGTCACATTTAAAAAAATGCCTTATGTAATAAATTTAATGCAGTTTATTAAAGACCTGTCAACTTTTACAAAATATAATATTGTTGATTATTTCCTAGGACTTTTTTTTTAACCTATTCTCTATCCTTCCATTGTTGGATACAGGTCTCCCCCAGTTCTCTTCATCTTTCTCTATCTTGAGCTGTTCTCTGCCATGTGGGACCTCCTTGTTTCCTGATGTCATCTTTCCACCTCATCTGTGGTCTGCCTCTTGATCTCTTTGCATTGTATGGACGCCACTTTTCGATGGCATTGTTCCATCGTCCGTCTTGGAGACGTTCATTGTGTCCAGCCCATTTCCATTTCAATTTTGCTGCTTGTTCTATCGCGTCTACTGTCTTTGTTCTGGTTCTGATCCACTGGTTACGTTTTCTATCTCTAAGTGATACACTCAAGATTTGTCTCTCCATCGCTCTTTGTGCCTTCTTTATCCTATCCAAATTGGCCTATGTAAATGTCCATGTCTGTGCTCCGTAGGTGAGCACCAGTATTATGCAGGAGTTATATACCTTGCTTCGTAAGTATAGAGGGATTGTTTGATTTTTTAGAACGTAAGAAAGTTTGCCGAACTAGTTTCCTAGGACTAAAAAAGGAAAAATAAAACTGTAACTTTTTGAAAAAAGTCTCTTTTCGAAGACATATTTTATTAAAATCCACAAGGAAAACAATTCCTGTAGCTGGCTGTATACCACGTATCACAAAAAAAGAAGATATCTTTTTTTACATATTTTATTATTATAATGTAAAACAAAACCAAATTTACTTAACTACCTTGCTTACAAACGTTAATGACTTTACTCCCCATGCCTACCGTACTTACAAACATTAATGACTTTTCGTTTCTTTCCCGATATTTTTATTTCTCCATAATGTTTCTTTAACTGTGGCTCTGTTTTCTCTATTTACTTGATCTTACACATTAGTTTGGAGCTTCCGTAGCTAGAAATGTGATGACTAGATATTTAAACTCAATATCTTGTTATATTATGTGACCTTCCAGCTCCAATTTACATCTTAGTAAATTTGCTATTGTAACCATGCATTTTGTCTTTTTGGGGAAATTAACATGTTAAATTTTCTGGCGGTTATACTAAATTGGTGCAGCATACGTTGTAAATCATCTTTACTTTGAGAGAGTAGTATTGCGTCGTCTGCATAGCAGATTATTTTAAGTTGTTTTTCTCCCATTTGGTATCCTTCTTTAGTTCTTACTTTTTTTATTATTTCATCCATAATCAGGTTAAACAATAAGAGGATTGTCAGCTTTAATAGGGTCGGTTAGTTCTTGTTTTACTTTTACTTTTATTGTGTTGTTTTGGTAGATATTTTTGATCGTTTTGATTATTCCTAGGTATCTCTCTTGCGTACAGTAAGTGGATAACGTCTTTAATTTGACCCGGTCAAATGCCTTCTTAAGGTCCACGAAACATAGATATGCCGGTTTGTTGTATTCTAATGATTTCTCTTGCACTTGCCTCATTATAAATATAGCGTCGGTGCATGATCTTCCCGACCTAAACCTTGTTGTTCTTCTGCTAGTGTTATAATTTCATTCAGTTTATTTGTTATTAATTTGGTTGTTAATTTAAGTGTTGTGTTTAGTAAATTAATTTCTCTGTAATTATCCTGGTCTAATTGGTCTCCTAAAACATCACACTACAATAGTAATGGGCGACTTTAATGCCAAAGTTGGCCAGGGAAGAGTGGATGGATATGTGGGGGAATATGGTCTAGGAAATAGAAATGAACGTGGTGACCGTTTGATACAATTTTGCCAGACGGAAGAATTTGTAATAGCTAATACACTTTTTAAGCTACCAAAAAGAAGGTTGTATACATGGAAATCTCCCGGTGATACAACGAATAGAATAATCCGAAATCAAATTGACTTTGTCCTTATTAGACAAAGATTTCGTAGTTCTATACTGTCTGCCAAAACTTACCCTGAAGCAGACATCGGTTCAGACCATAACTCCATAGTAGTCACATTACGAACCAAATTAAAACTGGTTAAAAAACCCACACAAAGTAGAATTGATATTAAGAGATTAAGGGAACCACAAACAAAGGAACAAACTGTAAAAACTCTTACTGAAAATATACGTAATGCCCAAGAACTGAATAAAAGTAGCTATAACATTGATCAGAAATGGGAAAATATAAAAGCAGCAATAATTAAAACAGCAAATGAAAACTTAAAACCAAAGAATAGAAAATATAAAGATTGGATGACTGAAGAAATACTACTATTAATGAATGAAAGAAAATCATTCAAAACAAAAAAACCAATTAAATATAATGAAACTGATCGATTAATAAAAAAGAGAATAAAAGAAGCTAAGGAGAGAATGTTACATGAGCAGTGCCAAGAACTAGAAGAAATTGAGAAAAAATATGACTTTTTTAACATGCATAAAAGAATTAGAGAATTAACAGGAATGAGAAAAACACTTCAAACTAGGCAACTAAGAGATGAAAGGGGTGCACTTATAACAGATATAAACCAAAAAATGCAGAGATGGACACAATATATAGCACAACTATTTGAAGACAAAGAAAGAACAGAAGCACCAAAAGAATTTAAGGATGATACAGGGCCTGACATTATACGAGAAGAAATTGAATATGCAATGAAACAAGCTAAAGATGGTAAATCTCCCGGGCCTGATGAAGTTCCTATCGAATTACTTAAAATTGTGAATACTGAATCTATTGATCTTCTTTTGGATCTATTCAATACCATATATAGAACAGGTATAATACCTAAAGAATGGCTCCAATCAACATTCATACTGCTTCCCAAAAAAGCCAATGCAAAGGAGTGCAATGAACATCGCACCATAGCCTTAATGAGTCATGTCTTGAAATTGTTTTTAAAAGTAATTCACAATAGAATACATAAGAAATTAGATGAAGGCATAAGTAATACACAAATGGGATTTAGGAAAGGACTGGGAACACGAGATGCACTGTTTGCAGTAAGTGTTCTTTCGCAGAGATGCTTAGATATTAATCAGGAAGTATATGCCTGTTTCATTGATTTTGAGAAGGCATTTGACAGAGTGCAGCATAATCGACTTAAAGAAATTTTATTAAATAAAAACATAGACAGTAGAGACATTAGAATCATCTGTAACCTCTATTGGAATCAAACAGCAAAAGTGAAAGTTGAAAACGAACTGACCAAGGATATCCAGATTCGCCGTGGGGTCCGCCAAGGGTGTATTTTATCACCCTTGTTATTCAATTTATACAGTGAAGCCATCTCAGAATTAGCGCTTGCCGAGATCAGTGAGGGCCTTATAATAAACGGTGAGCCACTTAATAACATAAGATATGCTGACGACACCGTCCTTTTGGCAGGAACACTAGAAGAACTGCAACACCTTGCTGAACAACTAAATATATATTGCAACGATTATGGACTAAAAATCAATTTGAAGAAAACCAAGTTCATGGTATTTACAAAAGCACAAAACATCAAAGTTAAGCTAGTACTAGATAATACAGAAATTGAACAAATATCTTCGTACAAATACCTTGGAGCATGGATCACAGAAGATACTGATCAGACAAAAGAAATAAGATGCCGCATTGAAATTGCGCGGTCAACTTTTAATAGAATGAGAAAACTTTTTTGTAATCGCGATATCAATATATCGCTCCGGATAAGAATGCTTCGATGTTATATTTTCTCTACCCTTTTGTATGGAGTTGAAGCTTGGACACTTAAAAAATCCAACATTAAAAACCTAGAAGCATTCGAAATGTGGTGTTACCGACGCATTTTGAAAATATCATGGATGGATCGCAAAACAAACGAACAAGTTCTCGAACAACTAGGAAAACAATGCGAAGTTTTAAATTCCATAAAGATCAGGAAATTGGAATACTTGGGGCACATCATGAGAGGTGAAAAGTACGAACTACTAAGGAATATAATGCAGGGTAAAATCAAAGGTAGAAGAAGCGTAGGAAGACGTAAAATCTCGTGGCTACGCAATCTCCGTGAGTGGTTTGGATGCAGTTCAATTGAACTATTCAGGCGAGTAACCAATAAAATTATAATTGCCAGAATGATTTCCAATCTCCGATAGGAGTGGAACTTGAAGAAGAAGAATTGGTCTTTTTTGTGAAGAGAGGTATTATGATGTTTAAACTTCATTCCTGAGGAATTTTATTTTGTTTTATTATTGTTTGGTTAGATCTGGTCCTCCCTAATTTAAGAGATAGTTCGGTATTCTGTCCTCTCCTGGTAATTTTCTATTTTTTAATTTCCTTTATGCTTTCTTTACCTCTTGTTCCTCAATATTTATTTCTTTGTTTGTCGTCACCTCTGGTGTTGGTGGTTCATTATCGTCACCTTTCGCCAATAGGAACGAAAGTAGTCTACCATGTTTCCTTCTGAATGTGTTTAGTTTTTATTAGTTCGTTCAGCTCTTTTCTTTGTCCTCTGATCATTCTTCATATTTCTTTTTGTGTTCCGTAGAAGTCGTGTTTCATCTATTTTAAGAATCTCTGCCAATGTTCTCTTTTTATTTGTCTAACTAAAGTATTCGTTTCATTTATAATCAGTTTATAGTGGTTGTGTACCTGTTGTGTTTTTTGTGTTCTATTTTCCAAAAAGGTTTTTTTCTTTTCTTAACATTTTGTTTTCACTTCCTATTTAAACCATGGTGTTTTCTTTGATATGTTAGTGTTTGTTACTTTCATCTCTCCAAGTGATTCTGTTGCTGCGTTAGTTATGTTATTTTCGAGTTTTTCCAGCTTTTCTCGATGTTATTGTTTTCTACTATTTCATTCCCAGTGATCTTTTCTGAAATTTCCCTGTATAAATATTTCGTTGATTCCGTATTAAGTCCTTCGAATTTGATTTTTGTTTGTGTTGGCGCCGCTCTCTTGGGTAAAAATTATTTCAGGATGATTTTTATTTTACATAATACTAGGCTATGGTCGCCACCTACATCTACTTAGGTGAGGCATCTTACAACGATTATTTTTGATGGATGTATATCTCTGTTAGTTATAACATAATTTATTATATACCTTTGTCCACGGTATTATTAAATGTATATTTGTATTGGTATTTGTGGTCAAAAAATGTGTTGTTTTTTTCTTAGTTCGTTATTCATGGAAAAGTTTATCATCAGTTCTCCATTTTCGTTTTTCACATCCTCGTTATGTTTTTGCTTAGGTCCGGGTATTACTTGATTGCCTATTCGTGCATTAAAATTCCCCAATATTATCATCTTTCCTCTGACTTGATCTACTACTTGTTGTAATTGGTCATAAAACGCTTTCCTTGTTGTTTGAAGCTTGTTATTTTCTGGGCCGTATACTCCGATGATGTTCAGGTCTTCCTTTTCTATTTTATCTTTCTGTTACTATTCTTTCTAATATGTATTGACACTCTTTGATGCTATTTTGGTATCTTTGGTGTATTAGTAGGGCTACACCTTCTTTGGCTCTGTTTTCTTTTGCTACTCCACTGTAGATTAGTATGTGTTCACCTAATTTTAATTCTTTTTTTCCTTTCTTTTTTGTTTCCTGTAGAGCACAAATGTCTATTTATTTCTCTTTCAGCACTTGGGTTATTTCTTGGTCCCTTGAGTTGAGCGATCTTTTATATCAAATAGTAATTCTCATCTGGGTTTTGGATGTTTTTCGCTTGTCCTTATTTCTTGCCGTGGTTGTTTTCATAGTATCAATCCTATTCTGAGGCTGTATATTGTTTCTTTGAGAAGTATTTGTTTTTACGATTGGTAGGTTGCTAGCCATGCCAATCACCCTCCACATTTTATCTGGGCTTGGGAATGGCTATGGTAAACACAGAGGTACTCAATTCACCCCGCAATCACCGCAGGAAGTGTTAAATTAAATGTATTTCAAATCTTATTCCTTCGAGAATAATTTTGTTCAGCTCATCACCCACAACAGTGGAATCTACAAGTAAAGTTATTTTGGTCTTAAGTAAATAATATGAACAACAATATGTTGTGTAAGCAAGAGTCACTACATACCATACAGATTATGCCATATTAGACATTCTGCACGAGCCATTTGAGAGCAAGATCATTTTACGTGGAGGTGATCTCAACTAACCACCGATATTGTGTAACTGGACTCCGTTAAACTCTTTTTGTGCAGTTTTCTTAGTCGTATGGCTTAGGCTTATGCAAATAACCTACAAACTATAGCAGGCCTCAAAACTAACTCTAACACTTGCTATCCGTTGTGTTTGGCCTGATATTTATGCCAAAATCATAGAAAATTAGACATTTTGGATAGGGACCACCTTGCAAAGCTACGGAGTACATAAAAGTAGTAGTTTTCATATATAATGACTTCTAGAGACTGTAACGGTACGCGTTACTTTTGGTCTTTGTCCAACCATTTATCTTCTAAATAGAGATGATTTGTTTTTAGTCGCCTGTTTGGTAGGCAATTTTCAACATCACGAAGTACACGCCTTATCGTCTATATTTTAGTTCTGATTTATTAATCATTTACTGGACAAAATTCTTTGAGTTTGGTGGCATTGTGATTCTAAGTAGTCTGCCAAGCTCTGTAGAGGTGGCCTTTGATGTGAATTTGTGATTAGTCCAAAGTATTTCATTTATGACAGCAATATTTTGGTCTGTGATTTCATTGCTTGGTAGGGACTCCACCTCCTCATTGCCACTTCTTCCCAGATGAGCAGGTACCCAGATGAAAAAAATATCTTTTTGTTGAGCCTGTAGATAAGACAATTCTTTATTGATATTGAAAAATGTACCGGGAGTTTTATATAACTCTTTTATTTCAAGTAATGCGCTCATGGACTCGGTTATAATAACAAATTTGCAGTAGCAAAAAATGTAGTTTTTAACAAAAAACTTCATTTTTTCACCGCCTGGTGAATTTCTGTAAGTTCTTCGGTATATATCTAACAATTTATTGTAACTTGTGCGGTGGACTTGATGTTTTTGCAGATATAAGCTGTTATATGCCCTTCATCATATTTGGAAACATGAGTAAAGATTTGATGGGTTATTGGGTATTTCGATATTTGGTTTTTAAAAGCTTGCTGGATAAAACAATAATGTATAGAATCTTTGGGGAGCTTTATAAAAACGTATCTATTTTTGGAGGTTTAAAGATCCAAGGAGCGAAATTTACACGAATGGGCATAGTAAGACTAAATTGTTTTAAATTAAGACCAATAAATTTTATTCGCTCAGAAAATGGTAGCAATATGTGTTTCAATGTTCCTGTGATGATCGGAACATGCATTTGTTTTGAAAATCATTGTTGAGTAATGACTATGTTGGTTTTATTTTCTAAAATTCTAGTAACGTAACTTAGTGAGAGGAACTGACTTCGTTGGCTTAAGAGGACTTCCTTAGCCAGAACTTGTAAGTAACTTAATGGACTGATTCTTGTAGCATCTAAAACTAATTTCAAGCATGTATTTTAAATGTAGTTAAGAGATCACAATGATTAATTTTAAAATTAGTCTCTTGTACGCAGATATAGTCAGGATTGTAGATTGAAATAAGTTTTTGGATTATTTTTATGCGAGGATTAAATCCATCGCAGGTCCGTTAAAAAATTGTAAACGGTTTATTTATAAGAAAAAATTGAACGATACCAGTATAGTGAACTTCATAAAATATAAAGGAAGACTTAGTAAAGTAGGACTCGTTGGTAGTAAGATATCTAGAAAATGTGTAAGAATTGACGTCCAAGTTGCATTTATGTAGTTTGGTTTTAAAGACGAGTTAAACGATATTTTTAGAAACGGTCATTAGAAGCGTTATGGAGCTTATTTAAATTTTGTAGCACAGAGGAAATACCTGTAGTACATTTGTACGCTTCCACTAAAGGGTCAGAATTACCAAAAGTTTTACTAAGAAAAGCAATTAGTTGCTTTTCTTGAAGAAAGAATGAGATGTTAGCCTGTATAAATTTTGAAAGCTAGATGGAGTTAAGCTGCTTATGTTGTGTATGTCGCTTATTATTTGATTTGCCGGTACTTGTTATTTGGATATTTTAGTTTTCTTTTTAAGTGGTTTTTGAATTATATATGATGTAATGACTTTAGACGGGGATGAAGTATTTAGATCGGAAAAACTAAGGGTTTTTGGAAAGGGGAGGGTGGAGTTTTCAGGTAGCTATCATTTAAATGACGTCTCTTGTCACCAGGTTACGGTGACTGTGCAGATATAAAGGTAGTAGGAAGGTTCTGAGAGTCATTAGTAAAATTTTAAACATTATTTAGAAATGTGAAAGTTATGATCAATAGAATATTCATTTGTTTGCAAGGAAATAAGGCTGGATATATTAGGGCAGGTGTCGGCAGTGTAATTCGGCTGTCAACAAAGAAGGCATTTCAATTCGTCTGTCGATAATAATGAAAACCGAAGTTTGCAGGAAGACTTCCAGATTCAAAATTATATAAGTTACTCTTAGGAAGCTCATAACGCTAACTTTAAATCGTTAGTTGTACCGCATCTGTCATGAGTAAGATGTGTAATGATTTTTAATCTTATATCAGAAAGAACTTCCTTTAACAATAGAATGTGGGATAGAAGGGCTGGCACTAGAAATTAAAATTATTTTTATTGTGGTGGTAAGGTTGTGTATGGAGAAAACTTTTTCGCACATTTTTCGGCGTAAAAATTGTGCCGATTGCCTAAATATAATTAAAAATAACAGGTTTGGAGCGAAGGGTATTATAATAGCTTTATCACGTGAAGGAGTATGATGGGGTGGAAGAGCTTTTGAGAGAGTAGCAGTTGCATTTGATCGTTGAGTTTTGCTTGTGGTAGAAGATGAGTTTTTTAGGGTGGTAGTAATAAGGTAGATTGAAATTTATTTTTGGGGATGGAGTCAAAGATTTTAAAAGATATATTAGACTAGGTATTGCGAATGTGGATACTAAAATAGCAACACTTCATATAATATACCTGTTTAATTTACAAAGCTTATACCATACCAAGGCTTGTTCCAAAAATTTAACTTACTATTACTGGCCTATTAATAATTAAAAAACGTGTTGCCAACTCAACAAGAACATGTATTATTCGAATTCAAATAAAACACATCCATTCGCAACGAATTCCAACTCGTAAAATGCAATTGAGTTTAAAATGCGTATATTGAGGAAATAGAACAAGTACCACAAAACTTGTAAACAAAGTCGATCGGTTAAATCAAGGGTTTGGTCGATCGGAAAAGCCGATTCAGTGTAAATGAACTAACAAACAGGTGCTTAATGCACTTAGTTTTGAATTCGTCTACTGAACCTAACACATAAACAAATAATAACAATTTTAACAATTCTACAATTCTATAATTGGATATACAATATAATTACAGTGGAAACCATTAAAAATGTAGAAGATTAGGCAATATCGATGGCTAAAAGGACAAAATATTGTATATCCAAAATTGAAGTTTTCAGCAATATAAATTTGAAAGTTTACGTTAACCGTGACGAACCGTACATCTTTTAATCCTAGAACACTAACCTTAATTTCCACTCCCGTAGACACTAACCATTCGTGATATTTACGATTTTTTTTTCAACTCCAAAAAAGTAACACAAAAAATTAAGATGATATTTTAATTAATTTTTTAAAGGAACAAAGGAACATTTTTATATCTAAATTGTAAAAAAAAATTCAAAATTAATGCATCTACGTCACAGGTAACGCAACAACGAGCACGGTGTTCTGCGCAAAATGCTCGTTTGCAGGGATTGCAATGAAGTGAATTCATTCTTCTTTTTTTGGAGGGACAGATGTAACATGTAGTACGTTTGTTAGAAGGTTGAATGTCCTTAGTAACTCCCAGAGGAATTTTAATTAAATTACTAATCAGAAGCTTCACCGAGCGTTGCAATGTAGGCATCGCAAAACTCTTTTCAAGCCATAATCTTGTGAGTTCTTGATGGAGATTTAATATAAAAGCCTTTCTTGTTATTGGCTCCTGATTATTTCTTGATAAATTATGATTATATATAAACCAAGAGTTTATACACGCTATGTTGATCATACCATAGAATATACACAGCGGCCATCTTCGAGTTTTTCGGGAGCAACTTCGATGGCCACACATTTGGTCAAAGTGTTCACACCACCCTTTGTTTGGTTATAGTGCAATATTATTTCGGGTTTTTTAATAGTTGGACAAACAACTGAGCCTTCGTGCATTGTTAACAATGCTAGAATGGTTTTGTTCTTTTTGGATTTATACGACACTAACGTCTTCTCTCGGTCAAAGCAAAATCTTGAATTTCCGATTTCTATGTTTTTAAGATTAATAATTTCAGAAGGTATCTCTCGTTTATTTTGCCGCAAACTACCAATAATTGTAAGGTTGTAAGGAGGCTTCAAAAGAGTATCAGCAAGGTTCACTGAAGTGAACCAATTTTCCATTGTGACGTTTCGGGAACTTCCGTAAATAGTTTCAGTCACCTTTTTAACAGAGTATTCTCCTAGAGATTCCCCATTTGTATGCGTATGTTTGCCGAGATAAGGGCCTGCGTTCAACATGTACTTGTTACCTGCGTCGCAAGTCATCACAATTTTAATTCCGTACTTGGCCGGCTTATTAGGGATATACATCCTGAAAGGGCACCGGCCCCTAAAAGCTAATAACTGCTCGTCAATGGTTATATAGCTACCTGGCCGATAAGACTCCTTACAATTAAAAATAAATTCATCCCATATTTCCCAAATAGGGGCAAACCTATCTAAATTTCTTCTTTCAGTTCTTGTGGCTTTATTATCGAACCTAAGATTATGTAGAAGAAAATCAAATCTTTCGCAGCTCATTGTTGCTCTATAAACGGAGCTCTCTACATAGAATCATTCATCAAACACTGAAATACATCTAATGGTGTATTAGCATCTTTTGCCTGCCAGGTGGCCCTTGAACAATATGCAAAATATTCCTTTTGATGGTACGTTTCCGAAGATTAGATACAGTACACCAGCGATGACCATTTTTGCCTTTGAGACTTGTAGTCAAATTGGAAGTATGAGGATCAGATTCGTCCACAATGTCTTCGGTTTCTCGCTCTTCCACTTGTTGAAAACACACTTCTTGATTACCTTTTTCGTTTTGATGAGGCTGAGTTATAATTTGTAGAAATTAATGTTCTTGTTGAAAGTCGGTTTCAACAGAAGAAATCTCATATTGAACTCTACATGAACCACTAGGCATAGAAACAGAGGTAGAGCAGTTATTAGACTTTCTTTTTTTCGTTTTAGGACTGCTATGCTCAAAGTCGCTGCTTTCGTCACCAGAAAATTCTGGCTCGTACTCAGATTCAGACAGGCTGAAATTTTGTACTTTGTCTTCACTTTCTGAATAACTAGAAGTTTCTTCATTTGATTGTAGACTCTCATCATTAAATTCACCCATCAATATTTTTTCGGCTTCCAATTCCAATTCTAATTGGGTTAAGGGCCTTTTATCTTCAAATTTTCTAGCCACTTTTTAATTAAATTGTCTGTAAATGACAAAAGAAAATAATAATATCAAAATAAAAAAACTACGTTAACACTAACCTTTCGTAAAATTTACGAAGCAACTGAGATCTTGCGGGTAACGACTGCACAAAAAAGACAACTACACCGTGAATGTACTAGGCAGACTGAATAACGAAGCTACTCATATACACAAGCGTCTATTCATACCTTGTTACAATTCGTCTTCGATGCTCGCGCATCCATGTAATGTCAAATATTTTATAAGGTTATACCAGATTTGATTTGTTAATATTTTGAAATTACAAGCTACTTAATGATTTCATTCGTTTAAATCAGAGTCAGAACGATAATGATAGAAAGTATGCGATTAAAAATATTGCCTAGATTTTACTAGAAAAGTTCAATTGCGATTTCCGCAAGTGGTGTGGTCCTTAAGTAATTGTACAAAAAGTAGCTCTAGATTCTCCTCTTTAAAATATTACGATTTAAGCCAAATTGCTTTAATAAAATGTGATATTAAGAAAGATACAAGTGAAAATTTATAATTTTAATTTTCGCTATAACTTTTATGTTTGTGAACATTTATGTATCACAATTTATAACTGGGTACTATTAAATATCAGAAATTATAATTTGATGCATATTTTAATGTAGCTGATACAGGGAGCACATATGTTGCATATATTTGCACTTAACTTTTTTGATCTTTAAGTTACCGGTGTTTGTGAAAAAATATTAAAGATACATTATTTTAACAAAAAAAAAGTATACTTGGTAATAACTTCAAAACTCAACAGTTTTCGAGATAATCGCATTTTACACATCAACTACATAATTCAGATTTAACGCAATTACTCCAGGCAACGAAAGAAAATTAGACAAAAACATCAATACTTCTGAATTTTGGTGTAAAATGCCTTTAATAAAGTTAATAGTTAACGAAATATTAAATAAAATAAATATATCAGAGAGTTAATAGTGGGATTTGACAAAATAACAGAATAGTTGGATTTTACATAAAATATTTTACGTTTTGTATTAAGTTAAAGTCATAATCAAAATATTTTAATTACAAACCAAATTAAGAAATAGTTAAACTAAATAACATTAAACTTTTTGTCAAAGTAAGTTCTTCATTTGTCAATACATTCCATAAAAGAACGTCTCAACTAAACTCTTAATTTTACTTCAACAATAAATTTGTTTATTAAAATTAAACTTTAACAATAAATTTTATTTACAATAATTACAAAACACAAAAACGAATTAAATCATATATCAGAACCTTATCTAGGAATAAATCCTATGAATATGAACAACAAACCTCTGACAGGCATAACCTAGTAAAATATTTGACATTACATGGATGCGCGAGCATCGAAGACGAATTGTAACAAGGTATGAATAGACGCTTGTCTCATATACCTATGCTTCCAAAATTTATGCAAGGTTGCCAATTCTTAAGAAAACAATCGGCGTTCGTATATTTTACGAATGGTTAGTGTTCTAGGGTTAAAAGTATTTAAATTACAATTACAGTTAAGTTAATGTTACACTTTTTTATATATTATTTAGTTCTATTTCTATTAGGGTTCAATTTTAATCACATTTAACAAACTAAAAGTAACCCCTTTGTATGGACATACAATACATGTGAAGTAGAATATGGTCATACTAATATATCATTATTTCCTTATACAATTGTGAAAATATTATAAAATCAGGTTTAAAATAGTACTACATAGTAGTAAAAATTAAATTTTTATTACCGGAAAAACATGCACAAAGTCAAACATAATTAAAACTTAGTCTGTTTTGTAGTCAGAATCGCTTGGAACAATATCTTTAGCCTCTACAGATGTAGGTAATGTCTCTACAAAGTTTCTGTAGTCTTCTGGAATTACTTTCTCGCGTAAGAGACACAGAAGGTCATACTTTTTTGGATTGGATATTGGTAACTAACTGTTATAGACATTTTCACACTATTTGTGTGTTCTCGTTCTTCGCGTGCCTATGTCAGCTACGTTCAATTTTAAAAAGTCGTTACTTGTAAGATCATACTTAAACAAAATGGTTGTCGGATTTGTCTTTGTGAAACGTTAACATTTAATTTGCAGTCATGTCACTTGACTTCCGTTGGTGTCACACCATATTCTTAGAAGCTAACTCCTTAAAGTTATAGAGATTGGAGTATGTGAGATGGTTAATAATGTAGGGATGGGGTTTTAGCCTTGAAATTTGTATTAAAATACCCCATTCACGCGGGGGTATACTTTCTTATTTTTTCGAGCACTTTCTATGGTAGCGTGCATCGAATTTACTTCTAAGTATGTATGGCCTGGTTAGAAATATTTTAGATCTATTATTTGAAGATAATCTATTTCAGCAACAGCATACATCATCGCAGCAGTAACATACTTGTTGCGGTTTTGTCCACCGTACGTATCTGAAAATGAGGAAATATGTGTTACAGTATTGGGTTAAGATTGCAAATATTTCAGCAAACAACTTCGTCAAAAGAGTCAAAAATTGTGAAATTGGAGACGAAAAGTTTACGTCTGTAGAATATTTGGTCATCACCAGCATAAGGCACATTTAGTATTGATTGTAGGTCAAATGTAATTACTCAAAATATTTTACATTTATTCTCGACGGCTTTCTGTTTGTTAGCTGCTTTCATTTCCATTCCACTTTTTTCTTTTGCTTTATGTGCCTCCCACTGAATTTGTAATTCTGTTATATCTGTAGAAGTATGATAAACGTTATATGTTACACATTGATCTTTGTCGGTGTATAAAGTGATAAAGGTGGATCATAACCATTAAATACTGATCTATATCTATATCAACCTATCGAGCAGGCTGGATTCAGAAAACATTTTAATACCATAGACCACTTGTACACCGTAAGAACACTGATAGAAAAATGCACCGAGTATAATGTTTCAATTCGTATGGCGTTCGTCGATTTCCATAAAGCATTCGATTCCATCGAATTATGGGCAGTGCTTAAATCTCTAGAAAAGGCACGCATAGATTCAAGATACACTAACATAATTAAAATCATATATGAAAATGCCACCATGCAGATAAAGCTGGACGAAAGCACAAAAACTAATCCCGTAAGACTACAACGGGGAGTAAGACAAGAAGACACCATCTCTCCCAAACTATTTACCCTTGCTCCAGAAGATATTTTTAAGAAACTGGAATGGAACAGTAAGGGTATTCTCCATTCGCTTAGCTCGGGCATATTTTGACAGATTCATTGTCGGAAACCTACAACACAAAAATTCCTACTTCTCAGTATTAATAGCTCAAATATACTACTATTGCAGACTTCTTCCTTTAAAAAAAGAAGAATTATTCCAAATAGTGGAAGTGTATACTAAACCCATAACATTTTCCCTGTATATTTAAAATATAATATTTGAGTTGTTACAATTGAACATATTGTAGTAAATATTTGTATTATTCGCGTTGTTTATTTTAGCTAATATAGTTTTATTGTTCCATTATTTTTGTTTAATTCTTTGTTAGTTCTATTTAGTTAATTAGTTAGTTCTATTTTGAATTTTATTATTAGAGATAGTCAAAGTTTTCCATTTGTTCTATCAGATAATGCGTTGGTAAGTTTTTCTTGAATAAATATAAATATGATAAATGTTCTTTAAAAGTTAATATTTTTAGATGAGTAAGGATGCTGTTAAATTACGAGGTAATCAAACTGCACAAAGATTTATTCAAAACACCAACCATTTTTGTTTAATTATTTGCCCATTCGGCGTAGGTGGATCATTAAAATATATTTATAAAATTATGTAAATATGTTCTTAATAACAAAAACATTTCAGTTAACATCCAGTTCAGTTTGACATGGCGTCAAAAATTAAATAAAAGCTGTGATAAAAGTTACAGTAATTTAGTTTATATCGTTAAGTTGCTCCAAATGTAGGCAACCAACTTAAACTTTTTGTTAGGATTTAGCTGGAGTTTCTTGAGAATATTTTTAATAAACGTTTATTATTTTCCAGTTAATTTATTATTTTTTAAAAGTGATGATAATAATGCTGAATAAGCAATATTTCAAATGATATTTAATCACAAAACGTACTTAATATTGTGTTATTGTAAAATCCTCATAATAAAGTACGTTAGATAAAAAAGGTAAAATCCCGGGCCGTCCAAAACTAGTTTCTAATAGGAACAATAGAAGATTATGATTTGTTTTAATTATATTTTTGATGATATTGGATATTTTTGATGAATGATATTTTTGAATTATAATATGATTATTATGATATTTTTTATCTAACCTACTTTATAACACAATATTAAGTACGTCCTGTGATTAGATATCATTTGAAATATTGCTTATTCAGCATTATTATCATCACTTTAAAAAATAATAATAAATTAACTGGAAAATATTAAATATATTCTCAAGAAACTCCAGCTAAATGCTAACAAAAAGTTTAAGTTGGTTGCCTACATTTGGCGCAACCTAACGATATAAACTAAATTACCGTAACTTTTTTTATAAAACATATTTTTTATATATAATAGAAACTTACATTCTATATACATGCTATAAATTTCTAATTCATAGTATAAGTTTGCAAAAGAGGTCGACGAAATACTCTAATGAAATGCGCTATGAGCACGTGTACTTGGTTGTATAATAATTTCCAGCCACTTCTAGTCTGTCAAAAAGTAACTAACTTCGTAAAAACATAATTACTAAAATCACTAGACAGTTCGGACTGGCATTAGCGAACCGAGTATATCAACGTCGACGGATCGTACTTAAACCACTTGAGATTCGCAGATGACATTGTTTTAATAGCCGATAATATCCAAGAACTAAATGATATTTTACAACAATTAAATGCAGTTTCAAAAGCGGTAGGCTTAAAAATGAACTCAAGCAAAACAAAAATACTGAGCCGAGACCAGACAAATATAACAATACAAAATCATACCATAGAAAATATTAAACATTATGTATATCTAGGTCATGTTATCAAACTAGGAAAACCAAATCAAGATGTTGAAACTAAAAGAAGAACACAACGGTCGGGGCGCTTTCGGCAAACTAGCACATATCTTGAAAAACACTTCCATTCCTATAAACTTAAAGAAAAAGGTGTATAACACATGCATACTATTAGTTTGTACCTACGGCTTGGAGGCCCTTACCAAAAAATCTGCTAAAAAATTAGAAACAACGCAAAGAGCAATGGAACGAATCATGCTTGGAATATCACTAAGAGACAAGATTAGAAACGCCAAGATAAGACGTAGAACAAAGATTAGTGATATTGTAGAAGAAATTACAAAAATGAAATGGCGCTGGGCAGGTCACATAGCCCGATATAATGACAATAGGTGGACACGGAGAATTCTAGAATGGAGACCAAGGACGACAACAACAAGCATGGGAAGACCTCAAAAAAGATGGGTAGATGACATAAGAGGGCAGGCAAACAGTGGATTAGATTGGCGCAAGATAGAGAAAAATGGAAGCAATTGGGAGAGACCTACATTCAGGAGTGGATGGAAAATGGTTGACTAGAAGAAGAAGAGTCACTGCAGTATAAACAATAAATTACACTTAACTTTTTTTAATTGCCGTATTGCCAGATTCCAGTAGGATTCCGAGTAGGATACTACGCTAGAAAACCCAAATTAGTGCTGGATTAACCGTGTTCCGCTAAAACCTTAACCATCGTTCCAGAGAGGTGGTCTTGTCACTCAATAAACAACTTTATAAAATACTAAAAATTTATAAAAAACCATACCTATTACCGTAAATCAGAAAATGTTTCAGACATTAGGTCATAAACTAATAAATAATATTAACCATAAATTTCAGATCCCTGGCTCAATTTCCTCCTCTGTCCTCCTACTCCTTTTTCTTCATCACCCCAGAAATCAGACAGTGTACTTCTCTCCATTCTTTCTCTGCTCTCAACATTATGTTTACAATGTTTCTTTCATCCAGCCCGAAACTCATTCGCCTCTCTAAATTTCCTATCTCATTTGCCCATCTCTGGCAGTTAAAAATGTGGACGGGAGCGTCCAGGTAACCCACAAACAGTACAGTCGACTAAGGTAGATTTGCCAATTCTATTTGTGAAGGTGCCAAAACTACCACATTCGGTTAAAAATGCGACAGGAAGTAGTCTAGTTTCCTGAACTTACATTCCCACTACGGTCTCAGATCGGGAATGAGCTCATTCGTTCACCTTGCCTTTCCACTATCATTCGCCCATTCTCTCTGCCACTCTACTATCGTTCTTTCCTCTCATTGTCATCTATATTTACATCCATGCTCCTCGCATACATCCTCGCTCGCTCTTTACACAACATAACGATCGGTATCACCGCTCCAATGACATATAGAACCTCATTTAAAACTGTCCTATATGCGCTAGATACCCTGAAGAGCATTGACCTTTGCGAAGTCTCCATCAGCTAAGCGTATTTCGCAGTGTTTAGTATACTACACTACACAGGGGCAGCATCGGTTACCACCGACTAGAAAACTCCATTTAGCACCTTTCTTTTGTGCCACCTGGGCCATCAATGTTTGGCATCAGCCGTATCAACGCCTCCAGATTTCCGTTCGCCTTCTCTACTGTCTTTTTAATGTGTACTCCGAACCTTAGGCCTTCCGACAACCAGACTCCCAGATACTTAATTGATTTAACCGGTGCAACCTCCACACCTTCCACTATAAAGCGAAGAGAAGATTTTTTTGGTCTCTTTGAGAACTAACACCTCAGTTTTTTGAGGCGCTAGCTGTAGATCGTTCTCTCTGATCCACCTACTAATGTGACGCAGGGCTGTGTTAGCCGCATTAGCCATGTACGTTTTCTGACTCGCCTTTACAACCAGTGCGATATCATCGGCATAAGCTAAAAGAGTGCATCCCCTTGGCATCTGTAGCCTCAACAGCCCGTCGTACAGGACATTCCACAGGATGAGACCTAGTACTGAACCCTGCAAACCCTGCGACAAACTGATGCTGGTATCTTTTTCTCTTATGGACCTGTTAGTAAAATATCTGTCAAGTACGTTGACCAGGTACTCACTAATGCCCAATTCTCTCAGCCTGGACATGATTTTTCCTATGATGCCATATTAAAGGCATTATTGACGTCAAGCAGGATGAGAGCCACCCATCTCTTTGTATCCTGCGTGACTAAAGAGGTTACTTCTGATATTTAACTTTCTTGACAGATAATGCCTCATGGTATCACGACGACAATAATAAGACGCCATTCGAGGAAACATCTAAATATGAGTCTTAGTATGATGAGCTTGCTCAGCGGATGTTGCATTGAGAGCTGGTCTTTCTTTGCGATAGTTAAAGCCGGCATAAACATCACTGTCTTTACGATACTTCAGTGCAATTTCAACTACTTGAAAACTAAATGCAAATGTAGTACAAAAATATTTTTGGCACACCCATACACGTTCATTAGAGACAGTCAGTAAATAATAATAACGACTATGTTTTCTGTTTTTTTTTCTCATTGCAATTTCTTTTTTATCAATGTTTTTCTGTTTGAATAAAGAGGAATACAAATTTTTTGCTTTGTTGAATCAGTAAGATTCCAATATTCTTGGCAAATGATTATTTGTCTTTCTGAGGTATGTTAATGCTACATTTAAACTACAGTTGTCGCAATTAACAACACGTGGTGACTTAGCTCTTACTGTTACCCCTTTTCTGTTTACATATTCTTTGCCAGCCACTCATAACAATCATTTTTTTTTTTCATAATTCTGGTTGCTATACCTGCTTTTTTTCTTTGTGCTAACGTCTATGCTGTAAACTATAGGAGAAAGTACTTGACGATTTTCTGTATCATGTGTTGACGAAGCTAAACTACTAGTATTTTGGTCAGACGGGAGGTAGTCACTTTCAGAGTCGACAAATGGCTCGTCGACACTACATTCTGATAATCGTCTTCTATGAGAAGGTCCTGTCACTGTATGCAAACAGACGTGGTCTTGATTCTCATCCTTTAGATCTGTAACAAAATTCATGCTAAAGTTTTTAACATTCGTTACTATAATTATAATTCAATACAAAATATTCATAATCCAACTACTAACTATTTTTTGCCATCTGAACTATTTGCTTTCCTCGGTTGTTCTTTTTATTTTTATTTTTTCCAACACTACACGCCGGTTTAACAATTACATATGTAACAGCTTAAGTCGATATACAATACTGGACTGAAACAGAATGACAAGACAAATTCCTATGGACACACATTTTGCTATTTAAACCACTCCCACACTTAATTGCTACCTTTGCGCAGACGCGTTCAACACAAACTATAGGCTGACGGACCTCCAATATTATGGACAAACATTGTATCTTTGGACATACAATAAAAGAGTCGTTTCGTTTTGAATTTTGTGAGCGGTACAAATATTGCATTGGACATGCAATATTGCATTGGACATGCAATATTTGTGCACTAAAAGTGAAACTGGAACAAACTATAAAGTGGAGATATCCAGGAGTGGCTAGTATACCTGTTGAATACAAAGCACGTGGTGGTCGTGTGTATTAAGGTATAAAAAAATGCTTATTAAAAGCTTAAAACTTTTATTTTAAAGAAGATCTTTTCGGAATAAACTCATTCCATCATCAGTTTAATAAAAAGTTGTCAAAAAAACATTGTATGGCCACATGAAAAAATAGTAGAGAACTCCGTATTAAAAAACTATCCTCAAGGTGTTTATGAAGGTAAATGCAATAGACTGTTGATTTGTAGATTACTAAAAACTGAAAATGGGGGCATCTTACATGACCCCCTGTAGTTGGTGAGGTTTTATTGACTTACATTATCTCTCATCTGTGCTGGAGATAGAAAGATGGTATGAAAAATCAGTTAGTACCCGTCAATGTCAAGTGGAATGATGTAGTAGGAGCAAAAGTCATTGTGCTTAAGTTTGTGAATAGGCCGTTTTTAGTGAAGACTTGTGTTTAGTGTGTAGTAGAATCAATAGCAATTTTTGGTATTTTAAAAGGTGGAAGAATGTAAAACAATGAGTGACTGTGATGTAAAATAAATTTGGTATAGGCAAAATTTAAGTTAGGTAGTTGAAATTAATAAATCATTTTACAGGCGATAAAAGGAATGTTTCCTTCTATGAAGCCAATATAGATAAAAGTTGGTTTGAAATTTATGGAAGATGAATCGAGGAAACAGAAATAAAAGAGAAAGAAAGAAAAGGAAATAGATTATTGTAAAGATGTAAGCTGGGAATACTGAAACTGATTGTGGTAAGAGATTGATGGATGTTAAGTGAGTATTTCTAAGAAAACCTGTGTGATTAGTTAGATGGTAGTTATTGGAGAGGATAGGAAATTGGATATTGGAAAAGGGAGATCTTAGTGTATAAATGGTGACAAGAAGAGAGTTAAGTTTGGCGGATTATATAGGGTGATAATGAGTTATGGAAAAATAGAAAGAAATGTAAAGTAAGATGATTGGATGAAAGTTAAAAGAAAGAAAGTTAGATCAGGAGAATAATTGTTGATGAAGTGGGACGAAGTCTCTGTTGATGCTGGTGTAACGATTAACACAATTGGGGCTATTTCTCTTTTCCTTGACTATTTCCCATTGTTGTCCAATGTTGTGTATTTGGTATTTCTTACTCAAATAAGGTAATAATTAATAATACAACGTGGTTTTATATCATTAACCTTTATTGCCTAATAACTAACTAACTTCATTCCCTTGTGTCAGTGAGCGGTGTTGCCTACCTGTGTTGCCAAGTATATAACACCTCCTCTCTTGACCAAAATTCATAAATACAGATTGAAATAAAGATGTACTTACAAATTCATCCTCTGAACAGGTTTACATACTCTACTTGAACGTCTTAACACTGGTTCAGCTTCAGTGTGAGCCTCAGGTACTGTTGGCTCTATTGTATCATTTAGAAGTTCTTGTACATTTGTAGGAAGTGAAACGGAATTGGGTTCAGGGACAGATACTTCCCTTGGAACTATACTATGTGTAACTGTATCAGGAATGAAACAAGTTGGGTTATATTCTATAGGTGTATCCTGCCCAATTACTCTAATTTGGTCAATATGACGTCTCCACGTCCTACCATCATCTAACTCAACTAAATAATGTAATAATCCTAACCTTAGTATAACATTGCCAAATTGCCATTTGGCATTAAAGTAATCTCGCACTGAGACTCTGGTATCTATAGCAACATTTCTAAGACTCTGGTCTGTGTAAGCATTTTTGTCATGAGTAAAAGGTTTAAGTAAATCTAATCTATTTCTAATCTGCCTTCCTAGCATACGTTCAGACGGGCTTTTGCCAGTTACTGTGTGAGGTGTTCTACGATACTGCATTAGTAACTTGCACAATTCAAGTTCTCTGTCTTTCTCTTCACTGTGCATGGCTCGCAGACAATTTTTTAGTGTTTTGGACATATCTCTCCCCCTGGCCATTCGTGGCTGGGTGATAGGGTGCAGTAAATTTATGTGTGATACCATTATTCTTCATAAATTCTCTAAATTCATGAGAATCAAATTGTCTACCATTATCAGTAACAAATACTGTGGGTATTCCGAAAGTAGTGAAGATTTTTCTACAAATTTCGATTGTAGTTTTTGTAGTAGTGTCTTTCGTGAAATGTATTTCAGGCCACTTACTAAAAGAATCGACTAAAATGAAGTAATAGCCTCCGTTAAAAGGTCCAGCATAGTCAGCATATACTCTTTCAATTTTGTTCATTTTTAATAGGTAAACGTGAAAGAGCATCTGCATTAAAATGAGAATTTTTGTATCGAATATCATACTTTAGAACTTGTAAGAAAATTGCATAATGCTGCATTCTTGTTGCACGTAAAACGTGTAGACTTTTATCTGGTGCAAAAATCTGAACTAAAGGTTTATGATCAGTGTATAAAATAAAATTTCTAGCATATAGGTAATTGAAGAACTTTTTCACACCAAAAATAATGCTGTATGCCTCTTTATCTATTTGAGAGTACTTTTGCTGTGTAAGGGTTAACATTTGAGAAGCAAATTGTATCGGTCTTTCTGTACCGTCTGGAAAAATATGGGACAGTACTGCACCAACACCATAAGGGGATGCATCAGTTGCAAGGACTAATGGCAAATTTGGGTCGTAGTGACACAAAACATTTTTAGAAGAAATAAGCCTTTTGGCTTTATCAAATGCCATTTGACAATCTCGGGACCATTCAAATTCAACATGATTTTTAAGTAGATTTGTTAAAGGTTTTAATATTGTAGAGGTATGTTGTAAAAAACGTCTGTAATAATTAACTAACCCACAAAAACTTCGGACTTGAGTTTTATTTTCTGGTATTGGAGCATTTACAATTGCATCTACTTTATCTGAGCCACTAGTAATACCAAATTTATTTATTTTGTATCCGCAGTATTCAATTTCGTCTTTTAAAAATTCACTTTTGTCTAAATTTATATGTAAATTATGTTCAGATAATTTTTGTAACACTTGTTCAAGTCTTTGTAAATGTATATCAGTATTTGGGGCAGTAATTCTTATATCATCTAGGAACACAGAAATACCATCGATTCCTTGTAACATTTGTTCCATTAAACGTTGCCATTTGGCAGGAGCACTTGCAATACCGAACATTAAACGGTTTGGGCGGTACAGACCTTTGTGAGTATTAAGTGTAAGTAAATGTTTCATTTCACTTTTTATAGGTAAATGCAAATAAGCTTTTGTAATGTCTATTTTTGAATACTTATCGCCCCCTGCTAACTGAGATAGAAGATCATCAGGGGTAGGTAAAGGATATTCGTCCACTTCAATACAGGGATTTAAAGTAATTTTAAAATCCCCACAAATGCGTATGTCCCCATTGTGTTTGACAACTGGGACAATTGGGGTTGCCCAATCTGAAAACTCTACTTTTTGTAAAACACCCTGATCAACTAACGACTCTAACTCAGCTTCCACTTTAGGACGTAATGCAAAAGCAACTGGGCGAGCCTTATGAAACCTTGCTATACTACCAGGTTTTAAATGAATTTCAGCTTCTAAACCTATAATTTCACCAATTGACTTTTCAAACAAATGTTTGTATTTATCTAATAAACTTGAGACTTTAGAGTTCTCATGTGATATTGTATTTACCTCATGTAGTTTAATTCCAAGGGCACGTATCCATTCTCTTCCAACTAGTGATTGACCCTCACCATCCACCACGTACAACTTTAACATTTGCCTTATTCCCTGGTGCTCAACCTCCACTGGAATTAACCCTAAAACATTTAAATGATTTTTACAGTATGTAGTTAATTTTACATCAGATTTCTGTAATTGTAGTGTAGAAAAATATGTGTCAAATACATTTTTGTTTACAATGGTAACAGCAGCACCTGAATCAATTTCATATTTTAAAATATTGTTGTTTACTCTTAAGTTTATAAAAAATTTGTCTTTTGAATTTACAGTACTAATCTTAAAAATTTCTTGAACTGAGCAAACTGAAGTTACTTGGTTAGACCTAACATTTTTTGATTTTAAACAAACTTTTTGAATGTGTCCAACTTTTTTACAAAAATTACAAGTTAAATGTTTTTTTGAACAAGAATTTGCTAAATGTGAAGGATCTCCACATCTATAACATACATTACTATTTGTGTTTGAAGAATTTGCAGCAGAGTTATTCTGAAATTGCATCCTATTATTATTTGCACTCCTTGCTTTTGCATTTAATATATTGACACTAGAATTATTATAATTTTGATTATGAAAAAATTGGTTACTGTCCTTTTCTGATGCCTCCATGCTTGTGGCAATCTCAACGGCTCTATCTAGGTCCAGTCCTTTTGATTCTAGAAGTCTAGCTTGTATTCTTTTCGATCGTAGGCCAAAAACAAATTGGTTTCTTATAGCACTTTTAAGATATGTAGAGAAATTGCAGTTAATTGACAACTTTTGTAGTGAATGAAGGTATTCTTGTATTGTTTCTCCTTCGGCTTGCCTTTTTGATTGGAATCTGAAGATTTCTGCAATTTCCAGGGGTGCAGGGTTGTAAAAATTATCCATTAAATTGACAATGTCGTCGTATGACTTGTCTTCCGGGACTTCTGGGGCTAACTTGTCGCATAGGGTGTCGTAGGCCTCAGAACCCATGTAGTGTAGTAGATAAGGTAATCTCATTTCGTCTGGAATTTTAAATACCTTGTAAGCACCTTCCAGCCTCTTTACCCACCTGGACCATTTGGTGGCAGACTGGTTGAAAGATTCAACGGAAAATTGAAATGTAGATACTTGTGTAGACATAATTGGGGATGTAGTATAATAATAATGTAAATAACTGTACTTGAAGTTGAAGTAGCAATGGTAGTAGTCGTAATAATCTCTGTAGTAGTTGTTATTACCATCATATGTATCCCATCCTCGTCGCCAATTGTTGTGTATTTGGTATTTCTTACTTAAATAAGGTAATAATTAATAATACAACGTGGTTTTACATCATTAACCTTTATTGCCTAATAACTAACTAACTTCATTCCCTTGTGTCAGTGAGCGGTGTTGCCTACCTGTGTTGCCAAGTATATAACAAATAGAGATACTTTCCTTGTGTTTATCACAAGATTATTTTTCTTTTAATAATATTTTTTATAAACAACCTGATGGCTTGGCCATGGGAAGTTGTCTTTCCTCCTTTTTAGCTGACCTCTTCATGAATCATCTAGAATCCACTCAAATCATGACAAATAATACAATTCTACACTGGTTCCGTTACGTTGATGATTGCTTAGTGTTCATTAGAGGTAACTCAAATACAGCTTCTTCCTTACTAAACACTATCAATAACATTCACCCCAATATTAAATTCACTATGGAATTAGAATCCAACTTCTCCATCAATTTCTTGGACCTTTCCATCAATAGAATTAACAATGTCTTTGATTATAGCATCTACAGAAAACCCACACAAACAGATCATGTCATACATTTCAATTCTAACCATACCATTTCACACAAATTATCTGCTTTCAATAGTTTCATTCATCGTTTAGAAACCATCCCATTATCCAACATCAACTACAACCGAGAACTAAACATAATCAAACAGATTGCTTTCAATAATGGCTATAACCCTGATATCATCCATAAACTCATTTATAAAAAGAAACGTAAATTGCTTCAACAATCAGCTTACCCTAACATTACTTCAGATTCCCCATCTTATTTCTCATTACCATTTCACTGTCCAACACTCTCCGAATCAATCAAAAACACTATCTTGAATTCTGTTGAAAATATTAAGATTTCCTTTAAAGTTAACAATAAATTGAGTAGATCATTATGCAATAGTAAGGACTCTATTGACTTCAGTAAACGCAGTGGAGTTTATAAACTTCAATGTTCTGACTGTGATGCCACTTATATTGGTAGAACTTGTAGATCTCTAGTAACCAGGGCCATTGAACATTCCAAGTTAGAGAACACCTCTTCTTTTTCCCATCATCTCAAATATCACAATCACACAATCAAGGTACCAGATGATATTTCTCTTCTTCATAACATCCCAGGTAGAGATTATCTCAAACTTGATCTTTTTGAGGATTTGGAAATAGTCAAGGAAAAGAAAAATAGCCCCAATTGTGTTAATCGTCACACCAGCATCAACAGAGACTTCGTCCCACTTCATCGACAATTATTCTCCTGATCTAACTTTCTTTCTTTTAACCACACATCCAGTCTTACTTACTTCACATTTCTTTCTATTTTTCCATAACTCATTATCACCCTATATAATCCGCCAAACTTAACTCTATTCTTGTCACCATTAATACACTAACATCTCCCTTTTCCAATATCCAATTTCCTATCCTCTCCAATAACTACCATCTAACTAATCACACAGGTTTTCTTAGAAATACTCACTTTACATCCATCAATCTCTTACCACAATCAGTTTCAGTATCCCCAGCTTACATCTTTACATTAATCTCCTATTTCCTTTTCTTTCTTTCTCTTTTATTTCTGTTTCCTCGATTCATCTTCCATAAATTTCAAACCAACTTTTATCTATATTTACTTCATACAAGGAAACAATTAGGTAACAACATTCCTTTTATCGCCTGTAAAATGATTTATTAATTTCAACTACCTAACTTAAATTTTGCCTTACCCTGGTATACCAAATTTATTTTACATCACAGTCACTCATTGTTTTACATTCTTCCACCTTTTAAAATACCAAAAATTGCTATTGATTCTACTACACACTAAACACAAGTCTTCACTAAAAACGGCCTATTCACAAACTTAAGCACAATGACTTTTGCTCCTACTACATCATTCCACTTGACATTGACGGGTACTAACTGATTTTTCATACCATCTTTCTATCAGTTAGCCCTAGACTCCAGCACAGATCAGAGGTAATGTAAGTCAATAAAACCTCACCAACTACAGGGGGTCATGTAAGATGCCCCCATTTTCAGTTTTTAGTAATCTACAAATCAACAGTCTATTGCATTTACCTTCATAAACACCTTGAGGATAGTTTTTTAATACGGAGTTCTCTACTATGTTTTCATGTGGCCATACAATGTTTTTTTGACAACTTTTTATGTAAGTAGTAAAAAACCAACGTGTTCTTTTTATATATTTAAATTTTAACTTACTTGTTTTTTAATATTGGTATTTTTACTCTCTCTTTTAGTAAACTGATGATGGAATGAGTTTATTCCGAAAAGATCTTCTTTAAAATAAAAGTTTTAAGCTTTTAATAAGCATTTTTTTATACCTTAATACACACGACCACCACGTGATTTGTGCACTAAGTTTATGATGTTTTTATCGGACTTGTCCTGAATGCTACTTTAGTAACTTGTAAACCGTTCTATGAGGACATACCATATTTGAGCACAACAAAGATTTCAATTTGAACCGGCACAGACCAGTACGTATCAGGCATATCATTTATAACAAAAATGGTCATAGAATATTTTGTCCTCTTAGCCATCGATATGTTTAATAAATTAGAAGATCTTTAAATTCTTCTAATACAAATTTATGGAACTTAATCGAGTAATAAGAAAACAGATAAAAAAGGACATTAAAAAACATCAAAAAGAAATCATAAAGAAAAACGTAAGTCTCAAATGCACCAAAACGAAACTAGAAAAAAAAACATAATAACCATTAAAAATAAACAAGGACAACTAGAGAAAAGTAAATCTGATATTGCAAACTCAACTGAAAAGTTCTACGTCGATCTGTACCGTTTCAGAAACCTAACTGCTCAAATCAGAACTTGAAAAGGCAGATAACAAATGTCAACTCAGAAGTGATGCCCGAAATAAGCCACGAAGAAATAGAAAGAGCAGTAAAATAAAGCTCCTGGAAGCGATAGAATTCTAGCAGAAATGGTGAAGGAAGGCGGAGATGACGCCACTACATATACAAAAATATTATTTATTAAATGCCGAATCCAAGGCAACATACCCGAACAATGGAATACTGCTAAAACAATAATAATACACAAAAAGGGAGACACTACAGACCTGAAAAATTATCTTCCAATTTCACTTCTTTCACAACGTTACAAAACTTTTACAAAGATTATTACAAACAGGTTAACAATTAAATTTGACGGACATCAACGAGTAAAACAACCGAATTTAGAAAAGGATACAGCACCTGTGATCATTTATATACTTTAAAAATCCCGATAGAAAAGACCAACGAATACAATCTCCCATTATGTCTGACTTTTATATATTATGAAAAAGGTTTTGATAGCGTAGAAGAAGCTTTTGTGGACAATAAAAGAAGCATTAGTCAATAACCGGATCGACTCAAGTACAGAATACTAATACATAATATTTACGAACAAGCTAAAATGATAGTGACATTGGGTAATGGAATCGAATAAAGACCAGAAAAAATCAACCGAGGAGTAAGACAAGGAGACACAATATCTCCAAAATTATTTACAGCTGCCCTAGAAGATATATTTAAGTCAATAGACTGGGAAAATAAGGGAATTCCTATTAACGAAGATACTTGAACCATCTTAGATACACAGATGATGTAGTACTAATAACCGATACGTGGAATGCACTGAATACGATGATTGAGGAGCTACACACAGAATCCCTAAAAAAAGGACTGAAAATGAATTTCAGCAAAACTAAACTAATGTCAAACAAAGATGACAAACCTATGATAAACATCGAAGGGACAGAGATAGAACACGTAGATGAATATACATATCTGGGTCAAAATGTCAAGGTAAGCAAAGAAAATCAGACTACCGAAATAAGCAGACGTGTAAAAATGGGATGGGCAGCATTCGGAAGACTCTCATACGTACTTAAAAATAAAAATATACCTCAAAGACTGCGAACCAAAGTGTTTAATTCCTGTATCCTACCTGTGCTTACATATGGAGCTTAAACCTGGACATTCACTAAAATAAACATGGAGAAGATCAGAAAAACTCAGAGAGCTATGGAACGACAGATGCTGGGTATCTCACTCAAAGACCATAAAACCAATGAAGACATTCGTAATAGAACAAAAGTAAAAGATGCTGTCGAACAGGCAGCTAAACTGAAATGGAAATGGGCTGGACATAACGAACGTCTTACGGATGGCCAACGGAAAAAGGAAATCGGGAATTGGCGGCCATATGAAGCCAAAAGACCACGAGGAAGACCGCAAATGCGATGAAGCGACGATATTAGAAGAACTGCAGGTCCAATGTGGAAACGTCTTACAAAGAACAGAGATGAATGGCGAGAATTAGGAGAGGTCTATATTTGGCAGTCCGAATAGAGAAAAGGGCTTAAAAAAATACATTTGGAACCGATTTTAAGATAATGGTATTTAATTAAGATCAGTAAAATAAATTTACAAGTAAAATTTTAATTATTTTTAAGTACAACAAAATAGGAATAATGCTGTAAAATCGGTAGAATAAATTTATTAAGACGCGTATACAGATTGATACGTTTATAATTTTTTCCGACAGATTTCCGTGATCAACGTGATTGAATTTTTTATATTCTGAATTTTCTCGGTTGAATAATCTTTAGAGGAATAGTTTCGGACGAGTCTGAAAAGGAATAAATATTTATTTTATTTCTTTCCATACCCACCCAATAAATAACTTATTCGAAAGGAATCGGAACACTCATCTCTCCGCGAGACTGATCTAAAACCCCAATCAATCAGCGGGGAAAAGTTTCTCGAACATTTCTTCGCATGTTTTCCATAGATAAATCTCTGAACGTCGTCTCGCATATATCGAATCAACATTTCGAGCTTTCCACGAAACCAGTAAAGGATACAAAGGATAACAAATAGTCCAAAAAATAGTCACTGAAACGAGGGATATATCTTTTTGAGTTTTGCTTGGGACTTCATTCGATTGATTTAACCTGATGACATACTGGATCATATGGTGTTACATTTTTCTTTGTACAAATCCACAAATACATTTTTTGAAGATAAAGTTCTTTATACATTCTATCAAACGTAATATACTTAAAGAATAGTGAAGTATTCTAACACAACGAGATGATAAATAAATATAAAATAAAAACGTGAAAACAAAAATAAAATATAAATTACTTTTTCTACTCTCTTACTAGTAAATTGTATATTACCTACTATTTGGATGCTAAGTAAATGCATCATAACAGATACTGACACGTAATGACTAGCACGTAATAAAAAAAATTACGCTTCAGTTTTATAAAAATGTGTAATATCACATAAGCCTCGTAAGTCAGTTGGTCGAGTTACCATGGAAACGAATTAACAGACGTTATTTTGACAGATTAAAAATTATTAATCTGTCAGTGTAAATATAGTGGTAATTTAATTTTTATTTTTATAAACGAAAATAATGGTAGAAAAAGTATAGTACACAACTTGAGTTGTAAGCTTATTACATGCTTGTAAAATTACTGCGCTCGCCGCTACGCGGCTCGCGCGCAACTTTTTTACTCGCATGTAATAAGCTTCTTACAACTCTCGTTATGTAATATACTATTACATCGAGGTAATGACCGAGTTGTAGGTTTTAAAACAAGCTCGACATAAAACTAGTTTTTAGGTGTTAAAAATCAACAAAATAATTAGTTGTACTTATAAAGTGAATCGAAGTGATTTTTCTTACCGCAATTATAACAAACTGTGAGTACAAATATTTATTTAATCTAAATAATCAACATTTAAGTTAAATCCACGTAAACAAGAATCCGTTTTTGGTTAAATCAATAACTTTTTGCGGCTACCGTTTATCAGTTCTGATATCGAGGGACAGGACTGGACTAGGTTTTTGATAGTTATTGATGATAATAATTAAAAATGGATAAATTTTCGCCTCTTGGGGCCCCTGAACAAGAACTGGAGCAACGATAATCAAATACAAATATAAAACAATCTTTTGTAACTGTTACAAATCAAAATATACCTAAATTTCCATCCAAAACAAAATCAATAGTTTTTCCTGCACTGGAAAATACAAAGATGGAAGACTATCTATTTGCAGTTGGTGATTTAATGCATCCAAAAAAGATTATATTTATCTAACAAACGAAACTTTAGTTAAAAATTTTCTACACGTTTACAAAGGTATAATAACTGTAAACCACTAAAAATTTAGGCTCGTAAATTAATGTCACCAAATGAAAGATTATTGATATCAAATGTTTGTTTTTCAATCTTACATTCAATTATTGAATTTTTCGTCTTGGCCATTCAAAAGGACATAATTAAAAACTCACTCAGTTAAATTTTCAAGTCCCCAGGTGCCTCTGGGGATTCGCTATGAGAAAAAACGTATTAAAAAAAAAATTTTTTTAGAACGCTGTATTGCTACAAAAAATCTGAAAAAATTCATGAAAGCGTAGTTTAATAATACAATACTACCTGATTTTTTTCAGATTTTTAGCTTGAAAATTGAGCCAAGGAAAAATATTTGAAATTTTCAGTAATATTTTAGGTTATGTCGGAAATTTTTGGCCAACTTTAAAACAATGTTTTTTATGGGTTTTTTTCCCGTTCTTTCGAATGGCATAGGTATTATTATCATTTTCAACGTGGAAAATGTCTAAAAATCGAAAAAACTGCTTTTTTTGGCATTTTTCTGAAGCACCCCCACCCCTTAACAATAAATTGTATGGGCCTAGAAACAAAACAAAAACAAATAAGTATTACATAGAAAACAAAAAATTTATTTATACTGCCATAAGATACAATAATATCAGTTTTTATAAAATAAAAAAATTATTAATAAAATAAACATAAATTAGGTTTTTTAGTGAGATGGATGACTCATAACCTTAACAACATACACCTAAATTAATGATAATTCATATTTTTATATGTATTCTTACCTTTACAATCGAAATAAGCTATTAAAACTATTATTTTTTTCCTGCAGCATGCTAAAAAAAAAACGAAAAACCCCGTTTTTTGGCGTTGTTTTTAAGCTTTCGCTATATAATCTCTAAATTCAGTGTCTAAATAAATGGTAATTTACATTTTCACATGTATCTTTCCCTTTACAATCAAAATCAGCTATTCAAAGCATTAGTTTTATCTCACAATATTCTGAAAAAACCGAAAAACCCCAATCTCTCCATGTTTTCACTACATAACCTCAAAATACTCTGAAAAATGAATCATGAACTAGAACGCACTTGTACACTCAAAAGTTGTGGAATTATTGGGTTTGAAACCGCACAACTATTTATTCAGCATAGGGGATCAATCTTCTGTACAATACGTTGGACAATACTTTATATGCTACTTTAAGTAGGGTGATTCCTCTATAATTATCACACACCTTCATATCTTTTTTTTTGTGAAGAGGGTGCATTACACTAATTTCCAGTCTGCGGGCGTTTTCTTCCGTAACCAGATTTCGGATACTAATTTATGCATGTGTTTAAGCAGGGTGTCACCAACCACAACCATTTTTAAAAAGTTCAGCAGTAAGATTGGCCAAACCAGGGGCTTTCTTATTTTTCAGTTTTGAAATGGCTTCTCTAATTTCTTCTTCTGTGGAGGACAGCTTTTAAGCGTTTTCATACATTTCAGGCAAGGTAATTTCTATTTGGTTTTCTTCACGACTGTCGCTAAGCAGTTCTTCAAAATGATTCGCCCACCTATTTCGTATCTGTTCTTTGTCACTAATAATTATGCAACCATTTCTGTCTTTACACGTTTTTATTCTGGGTTTGAATTCTTTTCGGCAGCTGTTTTTCTTCTGGTAGAATTTTCGCCAGTCTTTGATGTTGTGGTGGTTAACAATCTCATTTATAGGCCAGGGAAATAAGCAAAAAAAGTACCTTGTTTTTGACACTCGTCCGGCCAGGCAAACGACAGTTGTTTTGAGTAGTGTGGACCTCTGTAATAAAAACCTATATGTTTCCTGCAGTCGATTTTTTGGACTAAATTAGTTATTAACAAATTAAGTTCAAAAAACGGAAAATTTTTGCTTTTTTCGTCTATCAGCAAAAAGTGAAGCAAATTTAAACAAATTTTAGAAGAGAGGAAACTTATAAGTTATATAAAAACCTTCAAAATGGCGTCTTCAAAATGTTTCTATCCTTATTTGTTGCTTAGAAAGTTGCAAAATAAGTCAAAAATTTCGGTTTTTTTATAAATGTTAATAACTTTTTTGAAAATAAACGTTATAATATTTATATTTCATGGAATGATGTGTCTTGTAGTGCTTAAAATAGGGTTAAAATTTCAAAGTGATCGGTCCAATAGTTTAAAAGTTATTTTATTTGTTTATCCCAAATTAACATTTTTTGCAACAATATAAGTCAGAAATTTATACAGTTTTAGAAATTGTAAGGGTTGTTTCTGGTAGAAGAAGACTTGTTTTATTATTTACATTAAAAAAAATTAAGAAAATTAATTTTAAATATTGCAAAATAATTTTGCAAAAACATGTCGATTTTTTGCTTATAAACAATTAGAATAACTTTTTAACCATTGACTGTAAAAATATTATTTTTACATATTTAAAAAGCTTGAATTTTTTCACAAATTTAAATAAAAAAAAGTTTGTCCTAAAATAATTTGGTACAAAGTTAGCCTCTTTTTTTGTTTAATTCATAGCACCTTTGTTTATAACAATTAAGAAATCTAATTAGCGCTATTTGAAAGAATATACATTATAGTTTTAAACTACTAAATTTTAAAATTATTGCCCTTTAATGGAGTCCTCCACAAAGCTTCAAAATGTATGTAAAATCCGTTGGCTTTAAAACTCTCGGAAGCTGAAGGGAGGGGGAAGGCGCTGTTAACTGTATCTCTGTTCCTTTTTTATGTATTTCAACGTTTCTTTTTGAACTTGTATGTACTTTTTGCGTACATTACGAATATGCATTATTTCAATAAATAAATTGTCAAATAAACCACCTAATTTGTTTAAAAACAATTTTTTTTAATTTTTTAGTAGTATTTAAGTTAAGTTTGAATGTAAAACAGAAGTACTTGTCATTTCCTATATTTTGGGAATAAGCCACAATTTAAGTTTATAATAAGTTTATTTTTGATGTTTCGATTTCTACTTCGGAAATCTTTCTCAGAATGCAGAACATTAATAAATTAATCAAATTTTATTTTTGGTTACTTGGTAGAAAATTTTTCTGATACTCTTTTGGGTGATTGATTAGTATGAGGAAACTCAGTAGATCTGTTATAGTAAAAATTACAAAAAAAATTATTGACAAAAATTGTAGACAGCTTTAAACTCCACATTTTAAAATTAGTAACAATCTTACAGGGTGTTCTATAAGATTGTGGCAGACCAAACTTATGTTTTTTTTAAATGAAACACCCTGTATTTTATTTTAAATTTGAAATCTGCTTCACTTCCACATCACAATAATGTAAAGTTTTATTATGTTATACCGGATATTTAAAAAGTTATAACCAATATTACCTGAAAATCGTATCAAGTTTAACTCCCTGTATAATTAAAAAGGAGTATAGGTCCATTGATCTATTGCAACCATAGTTTTTTAATAATTGTTAAAAATTGTAAAATATATTCGTTTTCATAATATTCGTTAATTCAAATACAGGGTAAGTCAAAATGCAAGTACATTACTTTCTTGATAATTTTAAATAGAACACCCTGTATTTTAAGTCACTATCGAAAAGTACTAATATCGTACTTTACATTTTATGGAATACTCCCTATACCTAAAGTTATCAATTTTCTAGATAAGTATTAATTTGGTAGATATTTGAACTTTTACCAATAATTATTGGGAGTTGGCCATGATTGATTTGTCAGAAACTGACCGTTTGACATTATTGTTTTTTAATTCAGTAACGAGATAACGACACAGAAAAGAAAACAATTTGTTTCAAATAAAATTTATAAAAAATAATCGACAGAAAATAAAAAAAAATAACAACACATAAAAAAATAAAAAACAACTGTAATTTTAACTAATCATACTTAAGTAAGGTGTTCAAAATGACCTCCCAAAACATCTATGCATACTTGAAAGCGGTCATTGAAAAAGTTACTAACATTACTAAGCATTTGTAAAGAAATATTTTGAAATGCAATTCGGATTCTATTTTTTATATCTCTTGTTGTTGAAGGTATTTTATATACTTCATTCTTAATGTAACCCCAAAAAAATGAGTCCACTTTATTGAATTCTGGTGACCTTGGGCGAACCCTTAAGATCCATCTTTCACCAAACTGATTATTAAGTTCACACGATCGTGGTACTATAATTCGTTGTGGTACGCAGAAGCGCCTCCATGTAGAAACCACATTTGTTCACGTATATTAAGTGGAACCTCTTCTAATAACATCGGTAACTGATGTACGATAAAATCTAAATAAATCTTACCATTTACGTTATATTTAAACAAATATGGTTTTACTACATGGTTACCCACGATACTTCCCCACACATTTAAAAATTATCTTGTTTGACTATGTGTTACTATTTGGTATGGATTACTTGTTGAATAGTAGTGAAAGTTATTTATGCCTATTAACAGAACCGTTTTAGTGGAATGCAGCTTCATCACCAAATATGATATAATCAAAAAAAATCTCTGTTCATTAATTTTTTTTAAGGCCCATTCACAAAATACTATTCGTTTCTGAAAATCATCATCATTTCATTCTTGGTACTTTTGAATATGATATGGGTGCATCTTGTTTTTAGATAGAATGTTTTGAACAGAGTAGTAACTAAGTTCTTGCTTATTGGAAATACTCCTTATACTTGTGAGTGGGTTTTCTGTAACTGCCATCAACACACTCATTTCGTTTTCTCTGTCACACTAGTTTTTTTTCGTTAATGTTTTTCATAATTCACTGAACCAGTGCGGTTAAATCGATCTGTCAATTTTTCAAATGTATCTTGTCTAGGTTGCCGCCTATCTGAAAACCGTTCATGATAAATTCTAGCTGATAGTAATGAATTTTTATTGCATTCCCCCAATATCCAGATCATATTTATCTATCATTTCCTCAGTAGTAAAATTCATTATTGCTAATTTAAATTGAATAAATTATTGAATTGCTAAATAATAATTGTTGCTAATTTACGATGTACCCCAATACTGAATTAATAAACAATAATGTCAAACTGTCAGTTTCTGACAAATCAATCATGGTCAACTCACAATAATTATTGGTAAACGTTAAAATATCTTCAAAATTTATACTTTGATGGAAAAATAAAAATATCTAGAAAACTAATAACTTTATGTATAGGGAGTATTCTATAAAATTTGAAGTACGATATTAGTACTTTTCGATAGTGATATAAAATACAGGGTGTTCTATTTAAAATTACCAAGAAAATAATGTACTTGCATTTTGACTTACCATGTATTTGATTTAACGAATATTATGAAAACGAATATGTTTTATAATTTTTAACAATTATTAAAAAACTATGGTTGCAATAGATCAATGGACCTATACTCCTTTTTAATTATACAGGGAGTTAAACTTGATACGATTTTCAGGTAATATTGGTTATAACTTTTTAAATACCCGGTATAACATAATAAAACTTTACATTGTTGTGATGTGGAAGTGAAGCAGATTTCAAATTCAAAATAAAATACAGGGTGTTTCATTTAAAAAAACATAAGTTTGGTCTGCCACCATCTTATAGAACACCCTGTAAGATTGTAACTAATTTTAAAATGTCGAGTTTAAAGCTATCTACAAGTTTTGTCAATAACTTTTTTTTGTAATTTTTACTAAAACAGATCTACTGAGCTTCCTCACCCTAATCAATCACCCAGAAGAGTTATCAGAAAAATTTTCCAACCAAATTTTCTACCAAGTAACCAAAAACAAAATTTGATTAATTTATTAATGTTCTGTATTCTGAGAAAGATTTCCGAAGTAGAAATCGAAACATCAAAAATAAACTTATTATAAACTTAAATTGTGGCTTATTCCCAAAATATAGGAAATGACAAGTACTTCTGTTTTACATTCAAACTTAACTTAAATACTACTAAAAAAATTTAAAAAAATTGTTTTTAAACAAATTATGTGGTTTATTTGACAATTTATTTATTGAAATAATGCATATTCGTAATGTACGCAAAAAGTACATACAAGTTAAAAAAAAAACGTTGAAATACATAAAAAAGGAACAGAGATACAGTTAACAGCGCCTTCCCCCTCCCTTCAGCTCCCGAGAGTTTCAAAGCCGACGGATTTTACATACATTTTGAAACTTTGTGGATGATTTCATTAAAGGGCAATAATTTTAAAATTTAGTAGTTTAAAACTATAATGTATATTCTTTCAAATAGCGCTAATTAGATTTCTTAATTGTTATAAACAAAGGTGCTATGAATTAAATAAAAAAAGAGGCTAACTTTGTACCAAATTATTTTAGGACAAACTTTTTTTTATTTAAATTTGTGAAAAAATTCAAGCTTTTTAAATATGTAAAAATAATATTTTTACAGTCAATGGTTAAAAAGTTATTCTAATTGTTTATAAGCAAAAAATCGACATGTTTTTGCAAAATTATTTTGCAATATTTAAAATTAATTTTCTTAATTTTTTTTTAATGTAAATAATAAAACAAGTCTTCTTCTACCAGAAACAACCCTTACAATTTCTAAAACTGTATAAATTTCTGACTTATATTGTTGCAAAAAATGTTAATTTGGGATAAACAAATAAAATAACTTTTAAACTATTGGACCGATCATTTTGAAATTTTAACCCTATTTTAAGCACTACAAGACACATCATTCCGTGAAATATAAATATTATAAGTTTATTTTCAAAAAAGTTATTAACATTTATAAAAAACCGAAATTTTTGACTTATTTTGCAACTTCCTAAGCAACAAATAAGGATAGAAACATTTTGAAAACGCCATTTTGAAGGTTTTTATATAACTTATAAGTTTCCTCTCTTCTAAAATTTGTTTAAATTGCTTCACTTTTTGCTGATAGACGAAAAAAGCAAAAATTTTCCGTTTTTTGACCTTAATTTGTTAATAACTAATTAAGTCCAAAAAATCGACTGCAGGAAACATATAGGTTTTTGTTACAGAGGTCCATACTACTCAAAACAACTGTCGCCTGCCTGGCCGGACGAGTGTCATGAAAAAATGCTTATTTCCCTGGGCTATTAGAGCGTTTTCGTATGACTCTTTCTTTTTCTTTCTAAACGTCGTTTTTTCTTCTCGTCTAAGATTTTCATAATCTTCCAGGTTTGACGTTCTACGCTGCTGAAGTCTCTTGTATGCTTAATTTTTCTGTTGCTTAATGGATCTACATTCTTCGTCAAACCAATCTTCATTTATTTTAGCCTGGTTAGGTTAATATTTATAATTTTAGTTTTGACTTGTTGTAAACCTTGTAACTTACAGTCAAATAAACTATCTATCTATCTTTTCTAAAGACATCTTGGGCCCAACTAGATTCTTTTGTTTGATCTATTAAACGTTGAGCTCGAGCCTTCTTTTTTTTTGTAATTAATTTTATGTTCGGTTTTATGCTTTTTAAATCTATTACAAGCTATTTTGCTAGCACGTAGTGCTTAGTTGCACTCTGAATTTCTCCAAGGCACAGGAACACGAGTTCTAATGGGCTTTGCTTCGCCGATTAAGAGCTCCGCACTCAGCAAGATGACACTATTAAAAGTACCTAAAGAACAGTTTATATTATCATTCAGTATGTGACTCTCTAAGGCCTTATCTATATAATTTTCAAAATCTATCCACTTAGCGGAATTTATAATCCATTTGGGCAAGGCTGATCTGAGAGATTCTCAATGGTAATAGGGTGATGGTCTCTACCATAAGTATACTCGAGAACAGGCCAAGAAAGACGTGGAGCTAGACTTGGATCACAGAAGTTTAAATCTATCACGGAGGATTCTCCAGTGCAGATTTTAAATATTTTAAATCTTGTAGGTGATAAATTATTTAGGAAATGTAATTAAAGATCCTGCATTACCTTTTCTAGAAGTTAGCACCGTTAAAATTACCTACGATGAGTCGAGGAGAGGGTATCTGTTCGATAAGGCTTTTTAAATCTTCACATGCAGCTGAGAAAATAGATTGAAGGTAAAAGTTACATATTTGCGGATAAACTTATCCTTAGGAACTAATCCGCAACTAATTAGTTAGCATATGAACCAATCCCAGGGGGTCAGAAGTAAACACATGAATTATATTTTAAGGATCTTGCACGCTGATAACATTGCTTAAAAGTAGATTTAATTGGTCAAAATTGAGAACAAATGTGGGTATGTAATTTTGGATAAAATCATTGGCAGGCTTAAAGTCATATGATTTTGTTGATTTTATGCATGTATGCTCCTCGTTGCTTTTAACCTTCTTGACTCTAAGTTTAAATGTAGGTAGGATTCAGAAATAAGTCATACAGCAAATGATTTTTCTGTATGACTTATTTCTGAAGACTTAAGACATCATTGATACTACGATTCGGCTGAAGATCGATATTAATTACTTTTCAGCTTTCCATGGTGTTTATTTCTCCTGGACAATTAGCAATGTTAGGATTTCTCAGATTATTTTTGTTAATTTTTTGTAACGAAAAGTTGTTTTGGATATAGATATTGAATATATATGTTGCTGCAGATTCAGGTATAATGTCAAGGAAGGAAGGAGTAGTAGGTTGACTGTTAGTAGAATCAATTAAATTTGTTTTTGATTCTAGTTTATCGGAACAGTTGGTGGCGATATATCCAGACTTTTTGCAGTTATAACAGGCCATAGTTTCTTGAGATAAGAATATTCGATATGTTGTATTATCGAAGTCTAAGGTGAATGAGTCGGGTAAAGATATAATATGGAGACTGACGTAAATTTGTCTTCTGAAACTCAAAATATGATTATATCGGTGAAGTTTAAAACTGATTTTTTGAAAAGTAACAGAAGAGACCATATTAAGTCGAATGCTGTGTGTTTAATTAACTAACAGACTGTGTGGTATTGTTGGACATGCGTTTGAAAAAACAATACGTTCCGCTGGTGAAATTAGTCTTCGAGCTTGTACAGTATTGTTTTGGATTCCTATCTGTCCATGGTTTTGCATGAGTTTGTCCACAATTTGTTTGTTTGCAAGGTACATGCAAATCCGATTATTAGATAATCGGGAGGAAAATATAATATTTTTGAGATGAATTAGGTTACCCGAAGGAATTAAGTAATTTTGCAGTCGCGTATTTTCTAAAGCGCTAAAGACAATTGCTTGATGTTTGAGGAGAATTGTGTAGAAGCTGCTGATGAATAGGTTTTATTAGCATTTGTCTGTAATTGCAACTCATGTGGTGTGTTAGAGGGACTCTGAATATTGGGTTCCATTTTTGATTTTAACCGAGACATGTGTTTAAAAATAATATGGACCTGACTAGTTATCCAGAAGGTAATAAAACTGAAATGACGTTTCTGGGTCGTATCTAATTGATAATAATTGTTAAATTACAAATCTATCAAAAGCTGTTTTATCACGTTATATTAATGAAAACTAATATGATGTGTTCACTTACTGGTGTTTCATGTAATTATCACTTACTGTTTATAAATAAACTGTTATAATTACTGCATTTGCAAATTTGTTGAGACCAAAATAAATACGCTTTTCGGTGGCTCATTCAGAGCCGAACTCTCTCAGAGCAATAGTTGTATTTAAAATAAGTAATTCAAAAACAAGAAAATAAACCCAAGCCAATAAAAAAACCAAGAAAGGTCCAATTTGTGTCCTTGTTCATATGATAAAAAAGAAAACTCTAAATGTGCTAACTGCAAAAAATTTATCTGCTCAAATCACAAAAGCAGTGTAACATATCAAGTGTAATGAGCATTATATTAAAGACAATACTTTTTTGAATTTTTTTGTTTTTCTTTATTTATTTTAAATAAAGTTCCCATGTACATGTAAATAAGTTTTTTATTTATTTCTTCCCTAAAACAGACATTCACATAGTAAAAGTTACACTATTTCATAAAAAATTACAAAACTTGTATTGTTAAAGACGGCATCGATTCTGTTCTAGAATTAAAAAAAAAATAAAAAGTAGTTTTAAGTACTTCTATAATTCTAGTTAGTATCCATTCCATATTATATGTACAAAATTAAATACTATTGTTAAATTCATTGTCAATTTTGTTTATTCAGAAATATCTCATATATTTTTAAAAGTAACCGAGATCATAGTTTATTATGGGACACTCTATATTATATACTAACACACAAAATTTTCTTGCTTTCCCATGAGATGCGTTAATTAAGTTTTCATTGTAGTTGGGATATAATTATAAAATGATTTTATTGTATCATTATTTGCGTTTGACATTGAAAATAGATGCATTTCCGCGGAAACGGATTTTTTTATTTATTACAATGTACAGCGAAGGTCCAACACAGTAGATATGTGGTTAACGTGGTGTTATTCTTCGATTTTATTTTTTTTGGTAAGCAAACATTAAAATCTATAAAAAAATAAGGATAATATTTAATTTATTTTTAAAACACGTTAGCTCATTCTATAATTTTTTTAAATAATCCACACTTATAGTAAATGTTATATTTATATAAGATCAAACGACATATATTATTGACTGTAATGAATATTTAATTTTTATGAAAATATTTTGAAAATCATTTCCATAGTGGAAGTCGAAATGTCACAATGAAATGTATTTCATTCAGAAACTGGCAAATTTTAATTATATTTTGAATTTATATTTTTAATTTTGAGTAAATTAAAAATATTATGTAATTTGTTTGTAACCCTGTCTCCTTCCCTTCAATCCTGGTCCCCGGAGAGGGTGTAGTGCTTATCGTAATGTGGTGCATTGTCTGTCTACAAAGATTTTTCTCTCTGATCCTTTTTTTTTTTTCACCTCATACGTAGGTCGTTTGCATATGCCTGGAATTTGATCGATCCATCTTGTTGGTGATCTTCCTCGCAATCTTCGTCCTTCTACCTTTCCTTGATTTAGACGTTTTCTCTGTCTGCTTTCATAATATGTCTAAAATATTTCTATTGTTGGAGATAAACTTTACTGGATAGCCGTTTGCCGACTTTTAGCTTATTAAAAATTGAAATATATGTCATATGATTAGTTCACCAAATTCGTAACGTTTTTCTCCAACAGAAAATCTCAGTGGCGTCTATCTTTTTTTCTACTTATCGTAGGGTTCAAGATTATGCATTATGCTGACATAAGGGTTAATATTATATATGCATATATAATATTAACCCATTCAGCTCAAGGTCATTTTTTAAGGTATGGAGTTTTATACCAGCAACAGTTTTTTAATGAAAATTCATTTTACGACAGTTCTGATGTATACTAAGTGGGATAGTAGCATAAGGTGCAACAGGTGCAAACTATTTTGGTGAGCTACGTGCAGGATTTCCGCAAAGAACTGTAAGGTTCAACATCTTGGTCCACTGCATCAAGTGATCCCCTATTTTGATTGTACAATTCAATATGTTTCGGTTTGTAATAATAGAAAAAATTTCCTCTTACAACATATCGTTTTCTTTGCGAACAAAAATGTGAGTGTTGCTTATCTAATGGAACCAATGTTAATTCTTTTGGGACGCTCATATTTAGTCGAATAGTGACTGTAAGGATATATATATAAATATATATATATATATATATATATATATATATATATATATATATATATATAATATAATATATATATATATATATATATATATAAATATATATATATATATATATATATATATATAATATATATATATATATATATATATATATATATATATATATATATATACTATTGTGATATTTCAAGTCTTGGTGCGCCAAGCAATTAATTAGCTAATTAATTAATTAATTAATTAAAATTATTTAAATGATATGATTATGACTCTATCACACTTTTTAATTCTCTTATCTCAGGGTTAAATTCGTGCTTCAATATCTATGCTATTACATGTGAAAGGTAAGGTCCAAAGAATACCGGAATAATAAAAAAACACATATAACACTATATATTGAAATAAAAATAATGAAATAATATTCACACTCAAATGTTTTCGATAAACAAAATCTCATATAATGATTCTCAAAATTTTGTTCTACGTACGTGAACCTTCAAAATTAATGGTACAAACAATATTAGTTGAAATCTCAAAATCCAAATATTATTCTAAATCTCCTAATCAAAATATTTATATCCTTTCTAAATTAAGTGTAAAAATTGTGTTATCAATGAAAGAAAAACTGCAGAAAACAAAACTATCTCTCTCTGATGATGAGTGGTCCAAATCCTTGTTATTTGTAGACTATACTATTTACTCGTGGCCGCTCCCTAAGTAATCAGCAATCTTACAACAAATTATTGCCAGTATATCGTCCTTAATGATCTCCTTTAAATGCACGAATCGTTCAAATTATGCTAGCTTCTACTTCTCTCAATAAACTGAATCTCTCGTTGGCCTGAGTAAAAAATGACTCTTGGAATATCTTTTCTTTACGATAAACTGAATCTCTCGTTGGCCTGAACAGTGACTCTTGGAATATAAGTAGAAAAATATGACTTACAATATTTTACTGGATCAGCTTCTGTCAGATACACTAACTACACGAAAACTCACAAACTTTCACTGCTACTGCTTTCTACCTCTGGGAAACTACCCGAGAACAACGGCCGTTCGCCTTGCACCCTTGGAAACCAACTGACTATCTTTTTCTCTCTCAAAAATCTAGCTAAACTTTCATTCCTACATACCTATCCCACCTTTTTCAATCTCCGCCAATCAAAGCTCGTCACAATTCCCCCATTTTTTCATTTCGATAACAAACAAATTACCTATACTTACTTACCTATAATTATAAAATTTCCTAAAACTTATTTACAAATAATATTTTTCTACAATTCTTAAAAACTAACAAAAACCTCTTTCTAAAATCTATTCTATTGTCCTTAATCCCTGCATTAATGTATTTGGAAAAACCCGGTTCAATTGTCTTTGGATTTCACTTAAAATTATGCGGGTCACTCAAATAGTATAACAAAGAAAATAATTATACAAAAATTTTAAAAACTTTCCTTCTTCGAAATGTTTGTTGGTTATTATCCTACTTATCTGAATTATTTTAATGTTTTTGAACTTTGAAATATTTTAATCAAACCAATATTTTTCTCGATTTTACATATCATAACAAATCCCCGCCATTTGATCTGCTGAAAACTCTTTGTTAAATTTTAAAAATGACAAAAGTTTTCTAGGATCAAATTATTTCACTATGTTATTAAAACCTACTTATGATACTGATAAATTTCGTGAATGTTAAAATACCCCGTATATTGCCTGTCTTTATACGGGATTGGATATATTTTCGTTTTAAATTTTTCCAAGTATTTAATCTTAAAACAATGTTTATAATTTTTCGCCGCTCGGCTTACTTCATTAATAAGATCTCCGTGATTTTTTAAAATCTTCTCTATTTTCTTTCCCATGTTTTCTCCACAATTTATTTTTCTTTCATCCTCATTTTGTTCACATGTGTTCACTGTCCATAATATTTCTTCACAAAATTCTGGATTCTTGTCCATTATTGCCATTTCTTCTTTTGTTTTCTTTCTATCTTCTAATTCCCTTTGGTATTCCGAGCACCATGTTTCTATTCCTTTCATTCCTCTGATGATTACTTCCTTTTCTTCCTGCTTTCTTTCTGTTTTTATCGTCGGTTGCCAACAATTCTTCTGTACCTTCTATTTCCTGTTTTTCTCTTGTCTCCATCTTGTTTTGTCTTGCTTTCTTTTCGAACTCTTCTTCTTTTTCTTCCTTGTCCTTTTCTCTTCTGTTTGGTTTTTTTCTTGTACTTTTGGTTTATCCTCTACAGTCATATTGATTTCTTTACGTTTTTCCTGTGCATTGATCCTTTCAGAATTTGTTTTCCTATCTGTTTGCTTTTCTTTGTCTGTGTTGTCTGGTTCTACTCTGATTTCCAGTTTATTTTCCGAAAAATTTATGGTGATATGTTTTTCCCTCAATTCATCAATTCCCGCTATCATATCATGATTTAAATCTTCAATCACCACACATTTCATAATATGGAATTTGTCTCCCACTCTGATCCGTACTCCCAAACCTTCGTTTGACTGTCGTCAATTTTTATTATTTGCACCCACTAAAGCAACCCTAGGAATCTTATACACAAATCTGTCCAAATTTAATTCTTTTACTAGTTTTTTATTGATTAGCGATATCTCCGATCCAGAATCAATCACAATTTTAATCGCTTTATGTTTTATAAATGCATCTAAAAATATTAGATTGGAATTAAAAATTTGTCTTTCGTTTCCTATTGCTACATGATTCATCTCCCTTCTATTTTGTTGTTGGAAGCTCTGGTTATTTCTATCGTCCCTTTGTTCGTTAGTATTCCTATTCGGAGGATTTTGTGCATCTCTATTCCTGTTGTGATTTTCATATGTTCTATGTTGTGTGTCATTCCTGTTATCGTAATTTTGTTGTCTATTGTAATTATTGTAATTTCTCGGCCTATATTCGTTTGTTGATCTGGGATGTCGGTTTCTCTGGTCATAATTTGATGAATACCTTCTTTCCGGTTTATTATATTGGTCATGTTGTCTTCTATTTCTCATTTCTTTTCTTTTCGCTTCTTTTAATTGAAGGAATCGGCACAAACTATCAATATCTTGATAGTTTTCTCAAAATCACGTGATCTTCCAACGTTTCCTCAAAATGTGTGCTGATCATTTCTACCAGCTGTTCGGTAGAATATTTGTATTCCAGGTATTTTGAGTTGTTATATATCTGCAAAGCATATCTTTCTTCCGATATTCCCATTTTTTCCTGATATTTTCCATTCTGTAGCTCTTGATTGATTTCTCTCTGTTTATTTTTCCTCCAGAAATAGTTGAGAAATTTATTCTCGAAATCTGTCCAATTTTCAAACTCATCTTCTTTGCTTTCATACCATAACGCTGCTCCTTCTTTCAGATGGTTTCTAATAGTTTCTTTGCAATCGTCAAAATATCTAATATGTTGTAATTTGGTTTTCAAATTTTTAACAAACGGTACTGGGTGTGTTTTTCTAATATCCCCGCCAAATTGTATTTTCTACCTCGCTTGTTCCTTGGATAAACATTTCCCTTCTTTCCCTGGAATTTTGTTCCTTCTTGATTTCCTCCATTTTTCTTTCTATTTCTCGCATGTCTCCTTGTAACGCGTTTTCAAATTTTGTTTCTAATTTTTCTAATTCCTTTTTCTGAACAATCTTGATTTCCTTCATCGTATTCTGGATGTCTTTTATCTCTGTCTCTTGATTTGCATTCTTTATGGTTATTTCTTTTATCTGTTGTATCAGTTCTTTCTTTATCCCCTCAACACATCCATTAATTTCTTGTTCATAGTTTTCCAAACGCTGCTCTATATTCCTGTTATTTAGTTCTATTGCTTGTTTGTTTCCCGTTGATTTTCTTCCATTTTCTTTGTTGTTTCATTCTGGTTTTTCTCTATTGTTTGTTTTGTTTCTTGTTGATTTTTTTCTATTGTTTGTGTCTGTATTTGCATCATTGCTAATAATTTTTCTAACATCCCTGTTTCTTTTCTTTCCTCAACTATTGTAACATTTCCTTCATTATCCGATCCTTCTTCCACAATTGTTTCCTCTTCTCTATTATCCTCCTTCCTTTCCTGCATTTTGCTTTGACTCCTTGTGGTCGACATGTTGTTTCTTTTCGTTACTGTTTTTGTCCCCGCCAAATGTGAAATTTTACAACACTCTATATGTTGCAGAACACGACAATATTTCTCCCCAATTGTAATAAATTTTCACGACAAATATCAAATATGCAATCAGTAAAATTCAAATAATTCAAAATAAATATCAAATGTACGATTGGTAAAATAAAATCAAATAATTCAATAGCAGTAAATATCAACTAACTACGATCAATCAATAAATCAAATTTATATCCACTGGAAAAATTGTCAAAATACTTTCAAATTCAAATTCCCTCAATGTTATATGTTTTTATCTCTGGATCACCTGTACTTATTCCAGATCTCTTTCCCTTCCTTCAAATGTAAAGCTGCGATATTTTCAAGCCCCACGTTTTGGAAGCCAGTTATTGTGATATTTCAAGTCTTGGTTCGCCAAGCAATCAATTAGCTAATTAATTAATTAATTAATTAAGATTATTTAAATGATATGATTATGACTCTATCACACTTTTTAATTCTCTTATCTCAGGGTTAAATTCGTGCTTCAATATCTATGCTATTACATGTGAAAGGTAAGGTCCAAAGAATACCGGAATAATAAAAAAAACACATATGATATAACACTATATATTGAAATAAAAATAATGAAATAATGTCACACTCAAATGTTTTCAATAAACAAAAATCTCATATAATGATTCTCAAAATTTTGTTCTACGTACGTGAACCTTCAAAATTAATGGTACAAACAATATTAGTTGAAATCTCAAAATCCAAATATTATTCTAAATCTCCTAATCAAAATATTTATATCCTTTCTAAATTAAGTGTAAAAATTGTGTTATCAATGAAAGAAAAACTGCAGAAAACAAAACTATCTCTCTCTGATGATGAGTGGTCCAAATCCTTGTTATTTGTAGACTATACTATTTACTCGTGGCCGCTCCCTAAGTAATCAGCAATCTTACAACAAATTATTGCAAGTGTATCGTCCTTAATGATCTCCTTCAAATGCACGAATCGTTCAAATTATGCTAGCTTCTTCTTCTCTCAATAAACTGAATCTCTCGTTGGCCTGAGTGAAAAATGACTCTTGGAATATCTTTTCTTTACGATAAACTGAATCTCTCGTTGGCCTGAACAGTGACTCTTGGAATATAAGTAGAAAAATATGACTTACAATATTTTACTGGATCAGCTTCTGTCAGATACACTAACTACACGAAAACTCACAAACTTTCACTGCTACTGCTTCCTACCTCTGGGAAACTACCCGAGAACAACGGCCGTTCGCCTTGCACCCTTGGAAACCAACTGACTATTTTTTCTCTCTCAAAAATCTAGCTAAACTTTCATTCCTACATACCTATCCCACCTTTTTCAATCTCCGCCAATCAAGGCTCGTCACAATTTCCCCATTTTTTCATTTCGATAACAAACAAAGTTTTACCTATAATTATAAAATTTCCTAAAACTTATTTACAAATAATATTTTTCTACAATTCTTAAAAACTAACAAAAACCTCTTTCTAAAATCTATTCTATTGTCTTAATCCTGCATTAATGTATTTGGAAAACCCGGTTCAATTGTCTTTGGATTTCACTTAAAATTATGCGGGTCACTCAAGTATATAACAAAGAAATAATTTATGCATAGCTTACATTTTGTTTAATACAGGTAATCCAAAAATTTAAAAACTTTCCTTCTTCGAAATGTTTGTTGGTTATTATCCTACTTATCTGAATTATTTTAATGTTTTTGAACTTTGAAATATTTTAACCAAACCAATATTTTTCTCGATTTTACATATCATAACAATATATATATATATATATATATATATATATATATATATATATATATATATTTTGAACCTATTCTCTATCCTTCCATTGTTGGATATAGGTCTCCCCCAGTTCTCTCCATCTTTCCCTATCTTGAGCTGTTCTCTGCCATGTGGGACCTCCTTGTTTCCTGATGTCATCTTTCCACCTCATCTGTGGTCTGCCTCTTGATCTCTTTGCATTGTATGGACGCCACTTTCCGATGGCATTGTTCCATCGTCCGTCTTGGAGACGTTCATTGTGTCCAGCCCATTTCCATTTCAGTTTTGCTGCTTGTTCTATCGCGTCTACTGTCTTTGTTCTGGTTCTGATCCACTGGTTACGTTTTCTATCTCTAAGTGATACACCCAACATTTGTCTCTCCATCGCTCTTTGTGCCTTCCTTATCCTATCCAAATTGGCCTGTGTAAATGTCCATGTCTGTGCTCCGTAGGTGAGCACCGGTATGATACAGGAGTTATATACCTTGCTTCGTAAGTATAGAGGGATTGTTTGATTTTTTAGAACGTAAGAAAGTTTGCCGAACGCTGCCCATCCCATTCTTACTCGTCTCGATATTTCGGCTGTTTGATTTTCTCTATTAGCTCTGATTGCTTGTCCTAGATAGATATACTCATTTACCTGTTCTATTTTTTCTGTTTTTATTTTTATTGCCTCTTGGTCTTCCGTGTTTGTCATTACTTTTGTTTTATTGAAGTTAATTTTTAGGCCTTTTTGCAGTGATTTTTCATGAAGTTTATTCAGCATTAATTCCAGTTCTTGTCGTTCCGAGGAGATCAGGAGTATATCATCCGCATATCTAAGGTGATTTAGGTATTTTCCGTTAATACATATTCCTCTGCTTTCCCAATCTGTTGATTTTATTATGTCTTCGAGAGTCAAGGTAAACAGTTTAGGTGAAATTATATCGCCTTGTCGGACTCCTCGTTTAACTTTTATATATTATCCGTTATTCATTTGTCGTCCAGAATTACGGTCATGGTTGCGTTTTGGTAAATATCATATCATCAATTTTTTTTATTACTTATAAATTTAGCAGGTACAAATGATTTAATATTAGGTATAACAAATAATGAATAATATATGGTAATAAAAATTATCATCAGTAGTCGAAACGTAACGAAATGTGCAGGGGGTAAATAAGAACAAAAAAGGGATTATTTTTTTTATGCTTTTTCAACGTTAGAGTTTCTCCATATTTTATAAGAACAAGTCAAGCAAATGGGTTTTTTATAACAGACGCATAAATAAGATGCCTTTCTATGAAGTTTTGATTGGCAAATATAGTCATATTTTCGAACTGCTAACCGATCTTCTTGAATAGAAGGAGGTTCAACCACGTACAGAATTCGCTATATGTTTTCTCTTATTTCTGTCGGGATTCTGCTGTTATACATTCGTTGTTTCATTTGTGCTTCAATTAAGCTTCTAGACAGTATCTTCATAAAATCTTTCCTGTATAAAGGTTTGGATTCTCTTTAACACTGATACATAACGAAAGGGATAACTGTATTTATATCTATTATTTTATAAAATATAGCCATTGGCCAACGTTGCGTTTTTCTGGACGAACTGTAAACCGTACATTTTTTATCCAAAGCACCAACGCCATCTTTCGCCATATTATACAGACTAATTATTTATGGTTTTTGTGTTTTTTCATGTACGGATATACTTTGATGTATTGAGGATACTAGTATGACGGCTTTGTTTTTTTTAGTAATATACGAAAGAAGGATAATGTCTTTTATAAAATCAGATCTAACTGAACCAATTTCCCTATGCCTTTGAGAAAGAAACTCAGTAGGAATATGTCCTTTAACCTTTTTTATAGTTCTTACATATGTTAGGCCATTAGACTTCAACAACTGAACTAGTTTTATAGACGTGAACCAATTATCAGCTGACACCTTACGATTACTGCAAATAATAGCTTAGAAAGCCGTAAGACGGATTAAGTAGGTTTAGCAAGCTTTTTCTCAGTTACTGAATAGCCCATTCCGTCGGAATCTTGGCCTGTATACACATACGCATTACACACTGTTGTTGCTTGCATCTGTTAATATGATAATTCTAAGTCCATATTTTCGTGGTTTGTTTGGAATATACATTCTAAAGCGTGATCTACCCCGGACCACCTAACATTTCATCAACGCATACATGCTCACCAACAGAAAACTCCGTTCTTGAGAGAAAGATTTAAATATTTCTTGAATTGGTGCTAGTAGATTTACCGCTTTTCGTTGTTCTCTTGTGGAAGGTCATCAAAACGTAAACAAGTCAAGAAAACTGAAAATCTCTTGGCACTCATTACGGACCGAAAAATTTCTTTGTTTGTTCCATCTGTAGCAAATAGACATTTTATGTCTTCATCATTGGACTTGATGTGTAAATCCTTAGGTGTAAATCAGTAAGCCTAAAAATGCTACCATTTTGACCTGGTCGACATTTTTTAATTCCGGTCTATTTGCATTTTTGAATTTGACCATAAACAAAGTCGCCAATTTTACATTTGTCCATCCGACTACAACATTTAACATTGGATTTGTAAATAAACAGTTCCAAATTTTTTTTGGAGGTGCCGAAAGACCAAGAGACCGAGCCTTTCCTTGCAGCCCCGGTAAATGTACAATAAAATTATGCGTTTGAATACGAATATTTGTGGGTACACTAGCTGCACTAACTTTAAGTTTGAAGATCTCGAAGCCGATATATTATTTTCATCATCACTGGACGTCCAATAAAACACACACACACACATCATCACTGGTCAATTCTTTGTTTAAAATTTCTGGAATATTGTCTTTTGGATCAGATTCACTATCAGACTGCTCAGATGCCGACTTATGACTGCTTTCTATTACCGCATCACTGTCAATATGATCAATATCACTACATTCAGAGTCCAAATCATTGAACCAATGTAACACTTTCTCTTCAAATTTCGAATCTGTAACACTAACCGATCGTAACATACTTGGTCGAATATCCATTATAGTTTATACTAAGAAATATAAAACGCTCGATAAAAAGTAACTAACGGTTACGTTGAGTCTCGCTGACTTCAATAACGTTTGTTCTAGCAAACGGCTATACGTAAACTAATTAAACAAAAACCCTTGGTTTATGAACTATTTTTAGAAACGTACTTAGCTGCAGGCCATCAAGAGTCGTCCGCTTCAATATTTTAAACCGGTTTTTAATTTCGCAAGAGTCGCTTAGAACCGACGTCACCGATTACGGGTTAGGAAAAACTATCTTATAGCTCACAGCTTTAAATTTGACGACAGACTTTTGTAACATGTTGTAACAATTGTTGAGATCAGAATGGCAACATGCCTATGCGTTTTAGCTAGTCCAGAGGTTTCTAATTTATAACTTAACACTTCTCTTTTAATAATTGACAGCTTACCAGTGATTGTCTTTAGTCCCTATACGTTCCAGGTTCTGACATTATTAATTTTTAAGTTTGCACGTGACAGCAGAACGTGGTCAGTTGAATATATTCTGTGAAAATTAAAAATCCGTGTTGGACTTTTTTTGTTGCATTATTGAACATTACTTTGAACAAATAACTGCAAATGTTTAAAATAGCTCATTATTTAATTTATGACTAATCCTTTCCTGTAGAGTCTATAATTTTTTAACGCTACTTAAAAGTTGTAGTTTGTAGAAACCTTCAATAAGTGATTTATAGTTCTGTATCAACTGTAATATTATTATGCGAGAGTATTTTTGTGGTAATGATTTAAAATTAAATATTTAATTTAAGGTCATTTATTAATGTGATGATGCAGGTAAAGGTTATTTAAATAATATTTATACATTTACATAGTTTACGGAATTTTAAATTATATATTATTTTTACACCGAATTGAAATTACAACAACGATTTATTAATTAATGTAGTAAGAAGAAATCTGTAAATGAACTCGGAAAATATGATCTGTAATTGCATGACAGATCCCTATGCTACTTTCTGACCTAATAGACAGGTAAAAATAAAGTGTAATAACAGAGTTGCCAAAAATCGTTTATTTTAAAGGACGGTGTACACCCATATGGACTGACAGTAAAAAGGTTTATTTTATCGTAGCATGTTTGACTACTAGTGGCATTTAGCTTAGGGTTAACAGGTTGACTGCCAGGCAACGACATAATTCACGAAGTAAGAAAACGACACGGTTACCACATGGAGCAGCATAAAATCACGATACTAATCTATGGCGATGATGCAGTACTAATTGCTGATAACGAAGATGACCTCTAAAGGCAGCTTCACATCTTTAATATCACAGCAAACAAACTTATTATAAGAATATCAGTAGAAAAAACTAAATGTAAAGTGATGAGTAAAGAGCCGCGTATATGCAAGAACAGGTATACAAGAACAGAGACCACAAGGCAAGCATCAAAAGCGGCCAGAGTAAGTGCTTGCCTCCAAGAAACCATATAAAGAAGCAAATATCTGATCACGGAAAGCAAAATGAAAGTATACAAGATAACAGTAAGACCAATCCTAACATATGCAGCGGAGACAAGAAAGAGGAAACAACAAATCAACAATATCGGTATTAAGATCAATAGCGTGCATATTATTAAGAGACAGATAAACCAACAAAAGTATAGGTACTCGAACAATGCAAAATTCAAAATATTAATAGGTAGATAAAAACACGAAAAAGAAAACTGGAACGAACATGTAAACCGAATAGGACCAGATAGGTTAGCGAACATATGTAAAAACCACAAGCCGTATAGCAAAAGACCCGTTGTCAGGCCCCCAAAAAGGTGGAAAGATAATGTACAGTCAACAACGACTGAAACAAAATAAGAGGTAGACTAAAAGGTGCAATCCTAGTCGCACGAAGAAGAAGAAGGAGAAGAAGACAGAATCTAGGTGGCATGCAAGTTAGTTTGATTAACCATCTCATCTATAACTTCATCGTCGACGAAAATTTGAAAGTAATTATAGGGGGACAAACTTTTTATAAGAGCTGCAGCGTAATTTGCCTGTAATACAGCTTCCGCAAAATAGTTGAAAATCTTGTGATTGCCACTAGGTTCTTTTCATAAGAGTTGTTCGTATCCATTATCAGAATTTTCCTAGCTTTGTTGATCTTTATTTTGCTCAGATGATAATATGTTTTGTTGGTTTGGTTAATCGATTGTAACTTGAAAGAAGTCATCTAATTCTTTCGAGGAAATAGCACTGTTCGATTTAAAAGGCTCTCGTTGGACAATATTTTTTGAATTTTCACCAAAAAAAGTGTATTTCTTTGGGAATATTATCCCAACTGAAAAGGGACTTAGAACAGCTTATTATTAATTTCCCTGTTTGCAATAAGAGTGTTAAGTTTTCAATGTTTTTTTTTTCAAATTTATTTCTTCTTCCGCTTCTGACCCATCGGAGATATATGCAATTTCTTCATCGCTGGATGGTAAGATAGAGGGTCTAGGCCAGAATTAAATGATAAATCATTAATTTCATCGTCTGAAAAAAAAAATTGTAACTGTGAAATTGTCCAAAAAAATGTAAATTATGCAATTTGAAATTTATTTAAATTTTGCTATAGATTGGTTTTGTTTTACATTATTATTTTTTATTTATATTGACGATTTGTATTATTTACGTGAATAGTATTAGTTATTGTCTTTCTCTGACTCTTTGTAAACGTTGCCTATAAATCTTTCGATATTTATATTATCTATATATTTCTTTCAATGACAATAAAGTATATTTCTATTCTATTCTACTAATAAATAAAAGTGTTTTTTTCATAATATTATCTTGCTTATTGTGTAGGTACGTACTTCAAACAGTAATCCTATGCAATTGTTTACATCTGAAAATATAATAAGAACATATGATATGAAAATACAAAAATTATATCTTAGCTAAACGTTCATTGCTTTCCAAAACTATACCAACCATCATTTTACCGCGACTTCCCATTTGATTTCAAGAAATAGTAATTGTTTATAATAGTATTTAACTCTAAAAATTACAAGAGAACAATCAACTTACTTGTCTTACTAACAATCAAACCTCTACTGATAAAATATTAGTCAAAACAACACCAGCTGGCCTGACTGACCGCTTGGCACCACGAGAATAAGTACATTTAACAATGTACTTGAACAAGTGGGACAACAATGTACTGGGCATATTCAAGCATTTCAGTTGGTTGCCAGACGCACTTTTTTCAAATTGGAATCATGGAATTTTTCTAACATTTTTTGTGTTAATCGATCAACCTGTTAATTATTTAGATATTAATTTATTACTAAACTAAAAAAGATGGCCATAAACGAAAATTAACTACAAAAGAATTGTAAAAAAATAATGTTAATAGAAGAACGTAGGTGATTCTGACCAATAGAATTCACAAGAAAGTCACGAAAACCTTAAAGAGAACCAAAGTGACACTAATTTATCTAGAATGACAATGTTTTTGATAATGCCAGTAATGATCAGTGAAGTGATCTTACATATTCTAATCAAGAGAAATTGTCTTTAACGAGCGGGGAAACATAAATGACAAATGAAAAGACAAATGCTTGACTGCAAAACCTACTTATTATTTTCAGATATTTATATCTGAGAATATAACTCAATGCTTATACGTTTTTACAAAATATTAATGTAAGCAAAAGAAGTAGGTTTTAACAAGAGTAAAGAATGGAAAAATACAAATATCCAACAAACGAAAATTATCCAAAAATAAAACCATATATAAAAATTACATGTGTTTCACTTTACACTATAAATTGCCAAATTATACCAATATTGGCAAAATAAACGTAAACAGACAGGTTTTGTTGAAATTTTAGCATTTTGGGGAAGATATCGAAGGGGACAGATTTTGCAAGATTTATCCAAAACTCTATTTGAAACGCTTATTTGAGAAACTCCATAAGGCGTAACTTAACCAAAATCGACTTTTTACTAAAATGTACTTTTAAACTGTAAATTCACATTTTTGGAAAGAAACGCCTTCAGTCAATACAGTCATAACCTATCTACAGTAGTGTGATTTGGCGGGGCATTAAAGAAACACCATAAGTCAATGACCAAAGGCGTTTCTTCTATGCAGCAAGCATGTCGGTGATACGGTTGATGCAATAATGTCAATAATTTGCATTCACGTTTATTCTTCTTTTGTGAATGCACGTAGAGAAATAAATGTGTAGTGAATACAGTAGTAATATTAATATGGATTACTCATTGCTAGTATATCTTGACATTTTTTTTAAAAATGAGTGAAAGCGACATTGTCCATAAGGAAATTAGTTACCTATTCGAAAAAAAAAAAACGAGTCAAAGAAAATGAATACGCCCATTGTAAGGGGAAGAACGTTTCTGCAGTTTCTTCTGCATTCTCCAAAGATTGCAAGTAAGTTGATAATTTGTTAGTTTTCTGATAAAAAGTTTTCTTTGAAAACATTTTTTTTGTCGAGTAATCTATCTAAATTTGCTAATACTTAATTTTTAGCTTTAGGAAAAAATACTTTTATAGATAAGACGCAACAAAAAAAATGTAGATTTTCCAACGATTTGAGAACCTGATTACAAAAAATGAGCAAGAATATTACTTTTACTGTCTAATTTCCACAAAAAAGTTAAGCAACTACGTAGAAGGAAAGTACTTGATGAGTCTTCAAAACCTACTAGAAGTAGCAGCTATGCATACTCATATTAATCCTTAACAGAAAAATTACCGTTTGTAAATTTGTCTTCTGTTTTCTTCACGAAGTAACAATTAGCCTAGTGAGTGGCTTGTACTTATTCTAAGTGCAGAGAAATCACCAATCGACTAACGGGCAAAAAGTACTTCAGAAAATATAATTTCTGCAGGTATTATTACAGATGCTACTCATAAATATATTAAGTCATAACCCATAAAGTCAGCTCTTTACACTAGCAAGGAAAAGCATTATTTAAATAAAAAACTATAGTCGGTTCACAATTTGTCGATAGCTCACTACATGTTTAATCCTAATTAGAGAACTGAAATACAGAGAGGATAGGTAATACGACATAATATTAAAAGCCAACCTGAAACTGACGGTTTAAGATGTTTTCGACTAACCCATCTTGTATCTGCAGGAATACAATACCGCGATCAAACTTATAATCCGATTAAGAAGGTACTTTGGTTACAGATGACCGACCAGTGTCGTAGAGTATATGATTAAAACATTTATTTGAACCAAATAAATATATTTTTTAAATAGTATTTTTGTTTTAATAAAACTTCTTTATTTTATTCAAAAATAAAAAGTTTCTTCTATGCGTTTAAAATGTATCCATTATTTTCGAATCCGGAGAAAACTAATCAATATTTTTGAAAAATTTAAACACAGAATGAAAGATTACATTACTACTGAGGGCAAAGAGTCCCTGAAAACTTCTACAATGTTTATTTTAATATGTTATGTAACAGGGGTGAAAATAAAAGAGAAAATTTAGTATAATTTTGAATTGAAAATATTGCATGCAAAAGAAACTTTTTATTTATTCTAATAAATCTTTTATTCTGACTCCAAATTTTTTTCAAAAATGATTTTTAGTTTTCTCAGGATTTGAAAAAAAAATGAATACATTTACGCCTTTCTTCTTTAATACCTTACGATTAGAACTACTATTACTTACCGTATATAATTACGATTAGAAAACTATTCAAATTCAAAATAAACAATTAGCGGTTGTGTCTCTACGGTCGCATCAATTATGTTACCAAGATCCTACATTTGTTGTTATTCTTCTATTACATGTCTTACTGCATCTTTCCAGTTATGTTCTGTAATATGTTGCTAAGACTCGTATAACAATTCATGTACAGCTTGTATTTTATATGACGTATCTTTTCTAGCCACATAACTTTTCATTTGTGCCCAAATAAGTTCAATTAAATTTATTTCACAGTGGTAGGGTGGAAGTCTGTGATGTTTCGCCTTTCCGCCATTTTGTCAAGTACGTATTTCTCGAACTTAGATTTGTGTTGACAGGCAATTTTTAAAAGCTCTGCTTTTACCATTTCATCTTCGTAAGGCAGATTCTTATTCCACAGCCAGTCAAAAATATCCTATTTCTTCCACGCAGTCGTTGGAAGTCTTTCTACTAGTCGTAAATGATAAGATGCATTATCTAATACAATAATTTAATTTGGTGGTATGTGTTCAATAATCTGCTCAAAATTCTCCTCGAAAACATCAGCTGTCTTCTCCTCGTAATATTCTTTTGTGCTTTTGGACTGAAATTCCAACGAACCATGCTTAACAAATCCTTTTTCACTGCCAGTGTTAGAAATTAATAATCTGCTGCCTTTACCAAAAGGTGAAGAGATACCAGTAGACCAACCTTCCATAAAGGCTTGCCTAAAGCTTAATATATTTTTATCTGACCAATTTTTTTTAGAGTATCACCTGAGTTTACCCACGTATCTCCTCCCGGTCAGTCAAAAAAGATTTTCGGTCTGATTTCTTTCACCGGAAATTTAATTCTTTTAAAACTTGTCACAATTTAGTTCGTCTGATATAAGGCAAATTCATGTCGTCTCTAACTTCTTGTAAAATTTTGTTTAGGTTTGGTATTTCTTTTTTGAAAAAAAAATCCATGAATTTTCCTTCGAATAACCTTTTTGGCAAATTCATCAATTTAAATATGCTTTTTCCCTCTAAGTATTCGATTGTGTTTGGGTTAGCGATACCGTGTTTTTTTCTTTCTGACAGGAACCTATATATAGTCGACTCCCCTACTCCAGTCATGTTGGCACAACTTTCGACTATGTTGCGAACAATGTTTGTGGGATTCTAAGAAACCAGAGCATCTTTATCATTCAGGACAGTAGTTTTCTCTCTTGGTGAATAGACAGACTTACTGAATGTACGCAACAGTACCGGTGTAAAACTGGATGATGTTGATGATGAAGCTATCACAATCAATCCAAGAAAACGAGCACGAGCGAAAGGTACATCTATGTTCGTAGGTATATGGAATAAAAAATTATTCACGCAAATGTAAACTGAATAGACGAGGCACGTGGCCAAAGCCGGCATCTATACCCATTATATTATTAAAAATCTGGGGAATTCCATCCCAATTATTTTGCAACGAATAGTACTTTCGGATGTGAATTTCAGGTTTTGTAGTAAAGTGATTAGACGCGAAGATTAGTATTGAAATATCCAAAGAGATAAGCTATTTATATTTACAAAATTGTTAATGGTTAAATTATTATTTTTATTAATATAATATAATAACCAACATTAACCGTGAAAGTTTTAACTGTTTTTTACTAAATATATTAGTATTAAAACATTATTAGTATTATTATTATTTTTATGAATAAACACTTCAGGAACGCCTATGACGATACAAATTTAAAGATCGTTGTATGACTTTAAGGCACATTTCGTGCTATCAACAATTTTTGAACGGATAATAGATTATAACCCTTGTAAACAAAATGTTTACAGAAAAATTTTAAAAAAATACTAGAGAAAATTTTTTAAAAACCTTGAATTATCATTTAAAAGACCTCAGACAGACACATGTTGTATGTGATGAACTTGCAATGAAAATATAATAATATAGTAGGCATTTGAACGATAATGCAAAGTGACGACGGCAGCTGCCGATAAAATGATTCATCTATGGCGAGCTAAGAAATTTTCAACTCAAATATTTGTTAAAGAAATAACCGCGTCCAACAAGGAAATTGGAGTTTTTTCTACAGATTTTATGCAGAACCTTTTATCTGTTACAAATTCCGGTGCAAGAGATTTTCTATCTTCACCAGGTAACAGTGAAAGTTTTTTGTATTTACAATAATAAAGCAGGAAAATTAACGTTTTTTCTGTATTATTGAGGTAACAAAGAGGCCCACTGAAGTTTGTTCATATCTATGATGTATTTTCCAGGTATTAACATTTTTCTCTGCTTTTATTTTTCTTAAAAAAATAAAGACCATTGACCAATATTGTCCTACAAGCTGTCATTTCTTTTTATCCTGTAATAGGGCTCTTGAGGCGAATAAAATGACAAATTTGCACAACCCTATCCCTAATAGAAAACTAACGGAAAATTAATAGAAGAATATACGACAAGGAAACTAACAGGGCCCCTTGCTTCTCGTTTAGGCGCCCATCAAGACATTTTTAGTAAAATGAAACAAAACTGGACCACGGATATGGTGTTATAACATTTAGGATAAACAAAGGATACAAATCTCAATTTCCAGACAATCATAAAAAAATCCAGGCTCGCGTAGAAATTCTATCGAACCGTGCATGTGTCTGACAAGAAATCTATAATGATACTATATATTTGTTGTGAGCCTGTAGCCAGTGGCGACTGGATATTGAATGGTGCATAGATATTAAATTTGATTAACTTTTTGTGGAGAGAGTTTAAATGCTGTTCCAACTTAGGACATTTAAAAAAGATGTGATCAAGATCACCCAGTTTCCGCAATGTTTGCAATTATCATCTTCAATCACATTTATTATATATAAATTACTTGGATAGCACGCATGTCCAAAGCGTAGTCGGTTTATGGTGGTTAAATATTTACATGGATTAAACCAAGTGGTTTGTGGAATAACTGGTTCTAAAGTGGTGTATCTTATATGGTTTGTAAAGCAGTAAAGATGTAATTGATCTTTCGATAGCTTTTTTTTAAACATGATGGTATCTGATACACATGAAAAATATAAAAATAAAGTGCCTGATATTATACTGGTTTTAGCTAAATTATCTACATATTCATTATCTTTGAGTCCAATATGTTCCTGAACCTAAATAAATTTTATATTAAAGCCAGAGTCTGCTAAGTGCTTTAATTAATCCTTTATTGAAAAAATATAAGGATTGCTAAATGTTTTGGGCAAAAAAGTGTTTTTTATATTCTGTAGAACTGATAGATAGTCTGAAAAAAATTAACGATTTTGTAATATAAGAATTTTTAATATATTGTTAAGCTTCGAGTATGGAAAATTATTCCGCCGAGAAAATTAAAAACTCACTGGAAAGTTTGTACTTAAATTCAAAACCTCCAGAGAGGTTTCAAAACCTTCGAAACCCTTCTATTGGTTTAGATGCGTATGTGTATATAACTGTGGCATCATTATAACAGTTCAAAACAGATATCAGTATATTGTTGCTTATTTTGTTGTTCATTCTTACTCCGACTGTTGGCTAGTAAAGTCGTCTATCATACGCTATACAAAGTGACATCGGTGTTTGTAGGTTATTTGGTTCACATTATTAGTTATTAGTATATTAAGTTTGTGTTTAAAAGGAAAACTACTGTAAGTAAATTTTGATTTCTTGAATATTTCTGCCCCGGACCAATGTCCGGGGAAAACAACTCATCCACCAGCGGCAAGGGGCCGCCGAATGGTAAATTTAATAAAGATAGTCGAGTTAACGTTCTTGTTGAGGATATCATTGTACCTGAAGATATTGATATGAGTTCATGTATAAACAATAAAAATAATAATCAATTAAATGAATTATCTAGTACAGATACACTCGACAAAAACTTGGAATCCGACAAAAACTCGTATTATGATAAACAACGTTTATTATACCAATTAACAAATAGATTTAAACCTAACGATTTGGGACCGTTTCATGTTTTTGTTGAACATTTAGAATTAAATATTGGGAGATTACATCCAATGAAATTGGGTGAAAAGTTAATAAATCTAAAAGAGTATGATAAAAATATTATTGAAATTAGTACGGTTGGTCGCAATCGTATAAAAATCAAACTTAATTCGGGCAGTATTGCCAATGAATTAGTTAAAGATCCATTCTTTGAAAAGAATAATTTACTGGCATATATTCCTGGTCATCTTATAGAAAAACGCGGGTTAGTCCGATCTGTAGATACTTCCTACAGCGAGGAGGCCCTCCTAAAAATGATTAATTCTAGTGTACCTATCAAAAAAGTAAAACGCATGACTAGAGTCATCCAAAAAGACAACAATATGGAACGTGTTCCTCGTCAAATGATCATTGTTACGTTTGAAGGAAAACTTATTCCTCAATATATTTATATTAACAAAGTTAGATGCTCTGTAGAAACTTATATTAATCCAGTTATGCAATGTTTTCGTTGTCTCCGATATGGCCATTCCGGCTCACAGTGTAGGGGAAAGAAAAGGTGTAGAAATTGTGGGTCAGAAAATGAATCTGTGTGCGAAGCATGCAAAATTTTTTGTGTTTATTGCAAAAATAATAGTCACAATTCTACTTATAAGGAGTGTCCTGAGTTCAAAAAGCAAACTAGAGTCAAAGAAGCTATGTCTAATTTGAATATATCTTTCAAAGAAGCTGAAAAAATTATTAACAATCCGGCCTATTCTAGCCTCATACAAAAAAATAAATTTGCCCCATTAATTGATTCGGATATAGAATTTCCTGCTTTAAAAACTTCTACAGCTCAACATCCTGTCCCTAATACTTCTTCTAAATCGAACTTTAGGTCAACACATGATCAACCATCTTCTCCTAAACCCTTGCCAAAAAAAAGAAAAACTAGTGATTCTTCTCCCAATTTTCCACCCATTAGACGAGAATATAATACTAGCTTTTGTGCAGGACCGGTCTTCCAGTTTGGAAAAGAGTCGCAAAATGATTTTTCAACACTTAAACATCAACTAATTACCATGTTAACAAGTTTTTTTTCACCAATTTTCACAGAATCCATTATCAAATAGTAGTTTAAATTTTGAAGAAATAGAGTTTGAAAATAAAATTAAAAACATTGTTGATAATATATTTAAAACCTAAAAAAAACAAAAAAACTCAAAGATGTCCTTTAAACAAAATCTTAAAATTATTCAGTGGAACGCTAGATCTCAAGATCTCTTAATTCTTTTTACCAAATTTTAATGGAGGAAAAGTTTGATATTGCAATAATTTCTGAAACATGGTATAAGCCTACTGACAACATTAAGTTTAATAACTTTAACGTCATTGCGGTTAATAGAGATAAAGGTTATGGGGGAGTAGCAATTTTCATTTCACATAAAATTATATACGATGTCATCCAATTTAATCATAATTTTAATCCAAAAATTGAAGTTTGTGGAATCAATATCATTCTTGGTAACCAAAAACTCTCTATAGTATCTCTATATAAACCCTCCGATGTTAAAGCGAAATCTCAAGACTATATCAATTTATTTAGTCAAATAAAACATGATTGCATAATAGGAGGCGACTTTAATGCCCATCACGGCATGTGGGGCTCACCTTCATGCTCACATGATGGCAGAGTTTTGGTGGATGCTTTAGATCATTTTTCAAACTTGATTGTTATAAACGATGGGTCTGCCACAAGGATTTCCCCTCCTGGCCAGGCTAAATCTGCAGTAGATCTCACAATTGCTTCATCTAAGTTATGTCCTACACTTGGTTGGTCTGTTAGTCAGGATTCTTATGGATCAGATCATTACCCAATCAGTATTACGCTCAATAACTATTATCACAATGATGATGCAACCACGTTCCCATTATATAAATGGTCTACGAATGAAGCAAATTGGACCTTATATACAGCTGAAATAGAGAAATCATTTTCCACGCCACCAAACTGCATCGATACCAACGGTATGTGTATATTTTTAATGGAACAGATTACGAATGCTGCGAACAAAGCTTGCAAAATTCTAAGATCATCCTCAAATATATCATTCAAATCACCTAAATGGTGGGACGAGGAGTGCCGTGAGATATCGAATAAGAGAAAAATTGCATGCAAAAGGTACAAACAAAATATGTGTCTGGCAAACTTTGTTGAATATCAAAAAATAAATGCTAAATGTAAACTAATCTTTAAACAGAAATGTAGAAATAGTTGGGCCAACTTCTGTCTCAATCTAAACAGACAAACTCATCCAACTGAAATATGGGATAGAATTAAGAAAATTAAAAAAAAATAAAAATCTGTATGTGCACGACGAAAATATCGTTGAAAATTTGTTCCATAAAATAGCTCCTTGCTATGTTCCCTCTCCAATATATCCCACTGAAGATACATTTAAATCACATTTTTTGTCATCTCCTATTAGTATCAACGAACTAACTGCTAATATCAAGTTTTCTAAGAGATCCTCCCCTGGGATTGATGATATTAATTATCTTATGATATACTACTTGCCTACAATAGCACTTCAATTTCTCCGTGATATTTTTAACAATATTCTAATTAAAGGTGATAACTGCGATTCTTTAAAGCAGTGTCTTGTAATACCTATCCCAAAAGCTAATGATCCCAAAGTCCTAAGACCCATATCTCTTATGTCATGTATATTAAAAACATTTGAACGAATCATGAAAAGTCGACTAGAATGGTGGATGGAAAGTAATAACCTTTACCCAGACGGTCAGCTTGGGTTTCGTAGAGGGAAAGGAACGATGGATTGTATTTCACATTTAGCAACCGATATCCAGTTAACTTATTCGAAAAACCAATACACAGCTGCTTTATTTGTGGACATTTCTGGTGCATATGATAACGTTATTCTTGATCTTCTGCTTGATCAACTTGTTAAATTAGGAGTGCCTAGTAAATGTGCTTATACCCTAGTCAATCTATTTACAAATAGACAAGTTCATATTCGGTTAAATAATTCACTGATTGGTCCAAGGACAGTTAACAAAGGGTTACCTCAGGGCTCAGTTCTTAGCCCCTTATTATTTAACTTGTATTCATTAAACTTACATACTATGGGAATGCAGTGTAACATTTTACAATATGCTGATGATTTCTGTTTCTATGTTGAGAAAAAAACTTTTGAACAATGTGTTAATGCACTTAAAGTAAATATGTCTTATTGCAAAAAGTATTTTGATAGTCATGGGCTTGACATCTCGCCTAAGAAGTCAGGTGTAGTATTTTTTTCGAGACACAGGTTACCAAAAGTTAGTACGTTAAAATTCTCCCAGCTGGAAATTCCTGTATATAACAGTTTTACATACCTAGGTGTTACCTTGGATTCAAAATTAACCTGGAATGAGCATATTAATAATTGCATTACCAAATGTGAAAAGAGCCTCAATATCCTTAAGGCCGTTAATCGATACGATTGGGGAGCAGACCCGAAAATTAACTTATTATTTTTCAGAGCATTTACCAGATCAATTTTAGACTACGGAAGCTTTTTTTATGGATCAGCGACAAAATCTCGTTTGATTAAATTGGATCGAATACAATACAAAGCTTTAAGGTTAGTCCTAGGAGCTCTCAAATCTACTCCCACACCAGCCCTTTTGGCAGAATGTAACGAGCCACCTTTACATTTAAGACGTCTATTTTTGGCAGAAAAATTTATCCTTAAATGCCAGTTTAATAATCAAAACAGCTTATTACAAAAAATATCTTGTCTCTCTGTCGAAAATTTAACAAACAAATGGTGGGCAAATAAAAACTCTCCAACTCTAGCTGTTGCTTTTCCTAATTTATCCCAGTACTCATTTAATGGAGGAGGGATTCCATTCTTTGGCTCCAATTATGACTTACTATATGAATATAAACCTACTGTAGTAATTCCTTCATATATTTCAATTGTTCACGAAGATTTAATAGTACAGAACAAGCTGGAAGACTCCATCCATTCTTGTAAAATTTATACCGATGGTTAAAAATCGCCTGCTGGTGTTGGCTGTGCCATTTACATAGACAATACTCAAGATTATTTTCAGTTTAAATTAAAATCAGATTGCTCAATATTCACAGCTGAATTGGTAGCCATTGTCAAGGCGTTGGATTGGATAATTAATAGCACATTATATTTCGAACGATATATAATTTTATCTGACTCACAGTCCGTCCTCCTCGCATTAAGACACTTTTCTAAACAAATATATACCAACAGACTAATTGTAGATGCACTTGAAAAGCTAAGAATCTTAACTTCTTTAAAAAGAATTGTTAACTTTGTGTGGGTTAAAGGTCACTCTAATATTATAGGTAATGAAAAAGTAGACCAGTTGGCCAAAGACGCTACTTTAGTGGGTATAGAGTACAACGAGTTGCCCAAATGGGATATAGTTTCAGCTAGGAAGAAATATGTTAGACATAATTGGGAAATTGAGCGGCAATCCTTTACTAACAGTAGCAAAAATACATACTGCAGTATATATCCAACTCTTCCATCTACTCCTCTAAGTGACAGAAGTCCCATCTCTCGGAAAATTTATACTATGTACGTTAGATGCCTTTTTGGACATGCTACAGTAAATGCTTACTTATATAAAATAAAACTTTCTGAAACTGATATATGTGAATGTAATGGCAGTTATGACGATCTAAACCACTGGATGTTTCAATGTCGGTATAATCAAGAAGCCATAACATTTTTATTTCAAGCCATCTCTCAAGAAAAAATCATTTTGCCGCAGAACGTTGCTTCTATTATGTATTTAGGTAGTCGAAATTCAACTATAAGATCATCAATTTTATGGGAATTTTTCAAACGTACCAAACGGAAAATCTAAACTGCCCTGTTCAGTGTTGTTGTGTGAATCCGAAATGGTAGGACGTTAGTTGTTGTATTTCCCATTGTCTTTCCTTTTATGTCTTTTACCTTTAACCGTTGCCTGTATTGTTTGTGTTACAAAAAAGTCGCTATGAAGGGCACCTTAGCGTGAAGCGTGTGTTCCTGTTCAATCCTTTTTGTATAGTCACACAATAGTGTTTTTAATGGGAAGGTTAGGAAATTGAGTGAATGTGGTGCGAATGAACGAACGGTTAGGAAATTGTTATGAATTTGAAGGATTGTTTTTATGTATTCTATATTCTTATACCTATATTGTCTGGCTAAATAGGTCTTGTACCTAAGGCCAAAAAAAAAAAAAAAAAAAAAAAATATTTTGTTGTTGTCACTGTATGTGGTTATTATAACTTCAGTTTTATGGAAGAGAGCAAGGTAGTCTTAATTACTGTATTTGTAATTGTTGTGTAAAGCAGTGCACAAGGTCAGTTTTTAACATGTAGAAATCTTTGTGTTTTTTTACACAGTTTTTTGTTGTTTTTTGTAAGTTTTAGTTTTGTGGCTAATGTAATTTCTTAAATAAGCGATTAATTTGATACAAGAAAAAGTTCAACATACCAAAACATAAGTCAAAATTTTTTGCAATACGTGCCCGGATAGCTTTAGGTGTTCAATATTTTGAAAATGTTTAAAATCCAAATAAGTGAATAATATATTTGAATTCGCTATTTTGTTATCCGCACACTTAAGTGAATATTGATTTTGAATTTTACTTGAAAAGGTCAGATGCTCACCCACTTGGATGGTCAATGTACTTAAGGTTCTGGAACTGTTTCTTGTGGCATTTCTAAGTTAAATATTATGTTCTTATAGGATTGAGCCATTACTGATTTTAATCAAAATTTGCATTTTAGACTAACCAAGATTTAATGTTTCGATTTTCACTCCAAAAATTATTTTCAAAAGAGATATTTAAATATTTTGTTGAAAAATATGCATCCGACAAAGTTAAGGGTGTCTTCTCAAAAAAATGATAGTTGACTTACTTGGCACTTGACCTCGGTATAGGCACTATCAGTGCTTGACTGAAAATATTCCTATTCTTCTTTTTCTTCTTTTTATATACACATGACTCTATTGGTTTTTAATGTGCCTCCAGTAAGTTGTCATTCCATCGTTTTCGTGGTCTTCCTACTGATCGTATTTCTATTGGAAAACCGTCTCTTGCCGTTTTAGCTACTCTATTTGTTGTTATTCGGCTTATATGATCGTTCCATTCTACTCTTCTATTTCTTACCCAGTTTTTGATGTTCTCCACCTTGCATCTGTCATATATCTGTACTTATAGCTCTGTCCCATAGTGTCTTACCATCAATTTTTCTAAGTGTTTTGATCTCTGCTGTTTCTAACATCCTTTTTATCCTCTCTGTATCAGGTGGTCTTGTTTCTGCCGCGTATGTCATTATTGGTCTGATGACTGTGTTGTAAATTCTGCCCTTCGTTTCTTTCCCGATATTTTTACTTCTCCATATTATTACATTTAGGCAGCCTGCAGCTCTGTTTGCTCTATTCACTTAATCTTCTACTTCGGTTTCGAGCTTTCCGTAGCTAGATAATGTGATGTCTAAATATTTAAACTCCATTTGTTCTATTATCTGATCTTCCAGTTCCAATTTCTTTATTGGGAAATTAACATGTTAACTTTTTTGGCGGTTATATTAAATTGATGCAGCATACGTTGTCAATCATCTTCACTTTGAGCGAGTAGTATTTCGTCGTCTTCATGGCAAATTATTTTAAGTTGTTTCTTTCCCATTTGGTATCCGTGTTTTTTTTTACTTCTTTTATTATTTCATCCATAATCAGATTGAACAATAGAGGACTAAGGGAATCTCCCTCTCTTATCCCATTTCCAGCTTAAATACGGTCGGTTAGTTCTTTTTCTAATTTTACTTTTATTGTGTTGTTTTGGTAGATATTTTATATCGTTTTTATTATTTCTAGGGGTACCTCTCTTGCATACAGTAACACCTCTCTTACAGTAAGTGGATAACTTCTTTTAATTTGACTCGATCAGATGCCTTTGTAAGGTCCAAGAAACATAGATATTCCGGTTTGTTGTATTCTAATGATTTTTCTGCACTTGCCTCATTATAAATATAGCGTCGGTTCATGATCTTCCCGACCCAAAACCTTGTTGTTCTTCTGCTAGTGTTATAATTTCATTCAATTTATTGGTTATCACTTTGGTTGTTAATTTTATTGTTGTGTTTAATAAATTAATTCCTCTGTTAGTTTCCGGGTCCGATTTTTCTCCCTTTTTGAAGAAAAGTATTAGGATGCTTGATCTCCATTCTTGGGGAATTCTTTTTTGAATTAGTTTCAATATTTTAATATTTGTTTGGTTAGACCTGGTCCTCCGTACTTTAAGAGTTCGTTTGGTATTCTATCCTTTCCTGGTGATTTTCTATTTTTTAATTTCCTTAATGCTTCCTGTTGGTAGTTCATCATCGTCACCTTTAGCTAACAGAGATCGAAAGTAGTCTACCCATGTTTCATTCTAAATGTGTTTCGTTTTTATTAGTTTGTTTACCTCTTTTCTTTGTCCTCTGATCATTTTCCATATTTTTTTTTGGTGTTCCATAGAAATTGTGTTCTATTTGTTTTGAGAAAGTCTGCCAGTCTTTCTTTTGTTATTTTTCTTACTAAAGTATTCGTTTCATTTCTGATTTGTTTATAGCGGTTGTATACCTGTTGTGTTTGTTGTGTTCTGTATTGTAAAAACGCCTTCTTTTTTTCATATTTTTTGTCTTCACTTCCTCTCTAAACTATGGTGTTTTCTTTTTTGATATGTTAGTGTTCGTTACTTTCCTCTCTTCAAGTGGTTCTGTTGCTGCGTTAATTATATTATTTTTGAGTTTTTTCCAGCTTTCTTCGATGTTATCGTCTTTTAATATTTCATTCCCAGCGATCTTCTCTAATATTCTTTTCCTGTATAAGTATTCCGTATTTAGTCCTTCGACTTTAATTTTTGTTTGTGTTGGCGCCGCTCTTTTGGGTGGGAAGTATTTCAGGATTATTCTTATTTTACATAATAGTAGGCTATGGTCTACATCTGCTGAGTTGAGGTATCTTACGTCGATTATTTTTGATGGATGTATATCCCTGTTAGTTATAATATATTCTGTCATAGATCTTTGTCGACGGGTGTTATTAAATGTATATTTGTGTTGGTCTTTCTGGTAAAAAAATGTGTTGTTTATTCTTAGTTTGTCATTTGTGCATCAGACTGAAAATATATGGTGCATTTTATGCCTTATACAAAAATTCTAATTATTATGTGTGCTTCTGCATTATTTATATGTGCTTAAGGCTTTGTGTGTGGGTGAGCGTTCGTGTATTTTGTTGTTGTGTTGCATGTATATTGTATATGATTGAAGACAATGTGTCTTAAATTTTTTTTAAACCGCTATTGTTGTTCTATACGTGTTGTTGACTTCTTTTAGAATTGCGAACAAAAGCCTCCTATATACTGTTGATGGATTGTAAATAAGAAGTAGGATGGGGTGATGGGAATAGGAATGATGAATCATTCTTTGATTTTTTTTTTATTTTTTGTGTTTATTTCTCTCATGCATTTTTCCATTGTACTTAGTGTTAATTGTCCCAGGCATTCTTGCATATCTGTGATCTATCAAAGTCCCAATTTTTAATGTAGGTTTCATGCTCGTTTATCCTGATACTAAGTGGTCTTGCGGTTTTTCCGACAGAGAAATTGTGGAATTCACAGGGTATTTTTTAGATACAGTTTTTCGATCTCTCTTGTGTGCTGTTAGGTTGGTTTTGGACAGGATAAATTTAAGTGTATTCGTTAATGTTGTGCTAATGATGTACTTATTTCTGATCTGTTTTAATTTTATAATGTGCAATTTGTACAATAGAAATGTTGTACTAGTAAGTTGGTTTTTCCGCAAAAAACCTAATGCTATTTGTAAAATGGTTTTATGATCCTAAATAAAAAAAGATATAGCTTTGACGCTTATCAGAAGTTCACAAAGTTGTGTCTTGGCACCATCTAGGGGCGCAAAATTATAACAGAAACATACCAAAATTCCATAGAAAGTTTATACTTACGTATACTGAAACAGGTGAACAATCATTGTTGAGGCGACAACAATGCGTATCAATTTCGTATGATACTTCAAAAGCAAAGAAATAAAAGCCATTCAATTTACTCAAATATGCATAGTTACTGTTTATGCCATATTTACCAAACAAAAAAGATTTATTGCTGCATTTTACTATAGCGAACAATAATTATCAACCAAATAAAAACTTTACCTAGTTTATTATTTTCTCTTTTCTCTTACTCTGTTAATCTTCTTCTTCTAGTGCCGTCTCCACTAATAAAGGTCGGCTATAACCGACCTATAATCGTGTCGGCTATAATCGTGTCTATCTTCTGATTTTCTTAAGAGCGTCTGTGTGTTTAACCCGGTCCAGTTGCGAATGTTTTTCAGCCATGATATTTTTCGTCTACCAGGACTCCTTTTCCCTTCGATTTTACCCTTTATAATTAGCTGCAATAACTCGTACTTATTATTTTTAAGTATGTGCCCCAAATATGCTGTCTTTCGCCTCTTAATGGTGGTCAAAAGTTCTCTGTTTCTTCCTATTTTGTGCAACACCATTTTGTTCGTAATATAATCGGTCTATGGTATTTTCAAATTTTTTCAAAAGAGCTACGTCTAAAAAGATTTTAGTTTTATCATTAAGTCAAGATTAATAGTTTAGGCTTGACACCATAAAGAAGAATGAAGTGTATATAATATTTTACCATCCGATATCGGATTTGCAGATTGAGTCTTTGGTTAGTCAGAAATTTCCTTATCTTTAAAAAGGCTGCTCTTGATTGTTCTAATCCTAAGCGAATTCCTGATTTCGGATTCAGATCTTTCATAATCTAGACTCTTTCGTATTTCATTTTGTCCCTTTGCTCATTGCCTTCATTTTTTATCTGGATCCTTGTAATGACTTAGCCTCTCTTACTGATAACCATGGTTTTTGTTTTCTTTATCTCTAGTGTTAAACGAAACTGTTTTCCAGTATTACAAATTGTGTTTAGTAACGTCTGCAGGTCTGTTTCACTTTCAGCGATAATGACTGTATCGTCAGTATAACGAACGTTATTTAAATTTTCACCATTTATCTTGATCCTTTTTGTACAGTTTATAAGTGTTTGCGTAAATAACTCTTCGGAATATTAGGTTAAATAGTAATGCTGAAAGTACATAGCCTGTCTTACTCCTCTACGTATCAGTTGCGCATCCGTGCTATTTTCATCTAATGTTTCCACTGCCTGTTGGTTCCAATAGAGATTTTTTACTATCTTAATGTCATTTTTGGTGAGTCCTCTTCTTTTTAGATATTCCATGATCATGTTATGCTTAACTTTGTTAAAAGCTTTTTCATAGTCTATAAACGTAACGAAAAGATCTTTTTGTTGGTCTGGACATTTTTGGGCACGAGTTGTAAAATTTTACAGAGCTTCCACTGTTCCGAAGCCGTTAGGAAAGCAAAACTGTCTATTACCCGTATCCGCTTTGCCCTTTCTGAACATTCTTGCATGTATAATCTTTAAAAATGTTTTAATTAAGTGTGACATTAAGCTAATTAGTTTATAGTCATTAGAGTGTTTGGAGTTCTTGGTTTTTTCTAGCGAAAAAAAGGTCGATAGCAGCCATTCTGTAGGTATCGTACAAAATTTGTGTAAGTTGTTAAATGATATAGTTCTCTATCTATCTCTATCTATACAGCCCTTAACATCCATCCTTAAATATAGGCCTCCTCCTCCTTCTTCCATGCCTCTCTATCTTGGGCAATTTGCATCCATTTTGACCCGGCGTGTTTCTTCAGGTCATCTAACCATCGCATTTGTGGCCTTCCCCTTTTACGTTTGTGATTCCATGGTCTCCAATGTATAATTGTTTTAGTCCATCTTTCATCTTTTTGCCTTAGGGTGTGTCCGGCGAACTTCAATTTAAGCTTTGCTACTTGGGTTGAGACATCTTTCACTTTTGTTTTATTACGGATCCATTAGTTTCTTTTTTTGTCTGATAGTTTAATGTTTAGCATTTGTCTTTCCATGGATCTTTCTGTCTTTGCTATTTTTTCCATATTTTCCTTTGTAAACGTCCATGTCTGAGAGCCATATGTGGGGACAGGAAGTATACATTGATTGAAGACTCTCGTTTTTAAGTATTGGGGGTATTTTGAATTCTTTAGAATATAAGACAGTTTTCCGAATGATTCCCAGGCCAATCTTATCTTTCTCTTTATTTCTTCGGTCTGATTTTCTTTATTTAATTTAGTGATTTGGCCTAGATATATATATATATATATTATATATATATATATATATATATTAGTATAATGGTAAGGTTAATTGGGATAGCAGCTGAACCTTACCATTATACTAATTAATAATTGGACAGCTGTGATCATTCTTCGTTTATATATATATATATATATATATATATATATATATATATATATATATATATATATATATATATATATATATATACATATATATATACTCTTTTACTTGTTCTATTTTTGTTTGTGCCACTGTAATTATAAGTTCTTCTGGTTGATTAGTCATGGTTTTTGTTTTACTATAATTCATCTTGAGTCAAATTTTTGTCGATTCTCTATCTAGTTCTTCCATCATTCTTTGTAATTCTTCACTTTTTTCTGTTATTAATACAATATCATCAGCATATCGTAAATGATTCAAATTTTGCCCGTTTATATTAATTCCCAAGTCATCCCAGTGTAGTCGTTTAAAAACATCTTCTAGCGCTTGGTTAAATAACTTGGGCGAGATGGTATCAGCTTGTCTTACTCCTCGGTTTATTTTAATAGGCTCCGTTTGTTTCATTAGCTTAATAGTTGTTGTTGCCTTGTTCTATATATTTGTAATTAGGTCGGTATATCGGTAGTCTATTCTGCTGTTTTGTAGGGAATTCTGTACTGCCCAGTGTTCCACACTATCAAATGCCTTCTCAAAGTCAATAAATGCTATGTATAGCGGGATATGATATTCGTTAGTTTTTTCGATTAAAATCTTCATCGTTAAAAGGTGGTCACTTGTACTGAAGCTCTTTCTAAATCCGACTTGTTCTCTTGCCTGGTATCCATCTAATTTAGTTGTTAATCTATTTGTTAATATTTTGGTTAATAGTTTGTATATCACATTTAATAAAGTTATGGGTCTGTAATTCTTTAGATCCTTTTTATCTCCTTTCTTAAATAGTAACAGTGTTATTGCTTCGTTCCAACTGTTGGGTATTTGTTTTGTCATTAAAATTTTATTCATAAGTATGTACAAAACTTATCTAGTTGTTTCCCCACCATGTTTTAGCATTTCTACAGTCACCCCGTCTTTTCCTGGCGATTTATTGTTCTTCATCTCTTTGAGTGCTCTTCTTATCTCGTTCTTACTGATCTCTGGTTGTAAGTCGGAATTAACATTTTTTATTTTTATTTGTAGTTGCTTAAGGATTTCTTGGGTTGGTTTCTGTTCTGTATTGTAGAGGTTTTTATAATATTCTTGTGTTATCTGTGTAATTTCTTCTACATTATTGGTCTCTGTACCTTCTTTGGTCTTTATACTATTAATTTGTATGGTTCCAAGCTGTGGTTTTAAGCACTTTATGTTTTTATTTTGTTCAATTGCTTTTTCTATTTTTTCTTCCTGTACTCTCCTTTTATAATCCTTGATATTCCTTCTGATAGCTTTGTTTACCTCTTTGTAATCTACTGTGTTTCTCTTATCTTGTTCCAGTAATGTTTTTCTTTTACTCATGAGATTTTTTTGTTTCCTGGGATATATAGTTTTCCTTTTTTATTCTTGTTTGTGCTACCTCTTTTCCCGCCTTTGCTAATGTATTGGTTAATAGCTGATTTATTTCATCGATATTTTTGTTTTCCAAATCTTTAGTGACCGGTATACTTTCCTTTATTTTTTGTTTATATTCGTCTTTTAATTGCTTAAGTTTTTCCATATCTAGTTTCGATACATTTTCTATTTTCTTTTTTGTTTCTAATTGGCTATTAATCCTGAGTTTAGCTCTGACAAGTCATGATCGCTACCTGTTAAGAAGCAGTTTAGTACTGTAACATCTTTGATGATGGTTTCTGAAAAAGTTGTCTCTCCTCCAAGTAGTTCATTAATGTGTGTCCTCTATTATTTCTTTTGCCATATCCATACTTTCCAATTCTGTGTTCTTCTCCATCTATTCTTTTCCCTAATTTGGCATTGAAGTTTCTAATTATTAGCGTCAATATAGTTTTCTTTTCTTCCATAGCGAGTGTTAGTTCTTCGTAGAAGTTTTCAATATCTTCATCTGTATATGAACTTGTTGGCGCGTATACCTGTATAATTTTCAAAGACGTTCTTTTTAATTTAAGCATATTGTAGGCTACTCTGTCTGATATACCCTTGGTGGATTGTATGTATCTGACGACTTTCTTGTTTATTATAAAACCAACACCGTTGTTAGAGTTATCTTCATTGCCTATGTAGTGCAGCAGGTTTCTTGAGTTTAATAGTATTTTTTGTTCACCTTTTCTTCTTATCTCTGACAGACCAATGACATTCCATTGTATATTATTTAGTTCTTCTTCTAATTCGTGAAGTTTAGTATCATCATTCATGGATCTGATATTATATGTTCCTATGTTTAGTTTAGTCGAATGTTTGCCTCCCCCAGAATCCTTGAGGCAGACCGGTTTGTCGGTGTAGGACTTCGAGATGTTATCTCTACCCACCTGGGGTAATTTTCCGTTTGTTTTGTGATTCGACATGTTTGTTGAAGAGGGTTTTTTGACATTTAAACGCCACGCTTGTTAGGCGGGTTGGCGAGTGAGTAAACTTAGGAATGTGTGAATGGGGAAAGGCGCAAGTTACGCAGTTTGTGTGTAGGGTGCGCGGCATGTATATGCCACACACACCCCCCGCATAAAATGGGCCTCTTCCACTCAAACACGGTTAAGAGGACTCATCCAACACTCGGGGTGTGGGTGAGATGGGTTCTAGGTAAATATATGGGTAAAGAACGAGATGGAATGTTGGGTAGGGACAGCGGTCAGCTGCTCCTGCAGTCGCCTCTTACGACCACTAGGAGATCCTGTGGGTGTATTCTTTTTAGTGGCTCGCATTCCACACGGGACTGATATAGTTATTGCACTTAATTGTCTTTTGTCTATATGTTTTTTAATTAGCTCGATATGAACTTCATCTGACCTAGGAGTTGTTTATAGCATGTTGTACTTCAGATTTTAATATAATTGAATCTTCCTCGTTATCAATTAGTGTTAGTTCCGTTCTTGTGTTCATAAAAAGGTCATCAATATATTTAGTCCATACTTATTATTATTTTGTCAATTAATCGGTTAGGTGTATTTGGTCGTGATTTTCCAGATAATCCGTTCATCTTTTTGTGTAAATTATAATGATCAGGCTTTTTCTGCAATTCTTCTACTTCGATGCATGTTTGCATTATCCACTTTTCCTTAGCCCTTGTTATTTTTTTCATTATTAATTTGTCTTTCTCTGTACTTACTTGGGTTTTTATTTCTATAATTTATTCTTTGTTTTATGATGTCCAATATTTCTTGAGTCATCCAAGGTTTTCGGCATTATGTTTTCATTTGTAGAATTTCTTTCTGTGTTTTTATTTTATGTTTACTCTGTTAATACTCAGAAAATTTTAAATCCTAAATAAATCAAAAATCCTAAAATACGTATGAAATTATAACCAATCAATCAAGATTTAAAATCAATAAAGTTGTTTTAAATGACTTATTCAAAACCCTACCTATTATCGTCTGAATTAATTTTAATTTTGAATGTGTATTTAAAATTCTTTTTTTATTACATAACCTATTATTACTATCAGTTCATTTTGTCTTAGAAACATATATATTGTAACATACTTTATGGATATGCAATTTGATAATAATAAATTTGAATATAAATAAATGCTTGGAAATTCTAACAAACTAACTATACACTAAACGAAAATCTTATAACATAAGTTTTTATTCGTTTTGTGTTTGCCCAGCATTCTTAAACGAGTTCTTAAACATATTTTCTGTCTTCTTGGTCCAATATTTCCTTTAAGGACTGCGAAACTAGAACATTGAATTGTAAGTTTCAAGATATATGTGACATTCTCTTTGATAAGTCATGCGAATGGAGCGAAATAAGTTTCCTGAATACCTATCGAAGAGATTGAGTTTAAAGTTTTCTGGATATACATTTATTGAAAACTCAAAGACGCAGTAATATAAAGGCTTTTAAATTGATTATACAAAGAAATTATAAAATCTACTTGAAAGGTTTATATATACTGTTATGATATGTAAAATCAAGAAAAATATTGGTTTGCTTAAAATATTTCAAAGCTCAAAAACATTAAAATAATTCAGGTATGTCAAACAATAAACTACAAACAATTGAAGCGGTTTTTCCAAATAAATGTTGTGCAGTAATTAGGACAATAGAATAGATTTTAGAAAGATAGGTTTTTGTTAGTTTTTAAGAATTGATAGAAAAAGATTAATTTTTAAATATTGTTCGGAAATTTTATAATTGCAGGTAAAAATTTGTGTGTTATCGAAATGAAGAAATGGGAGATGTATGACGCGTTTTGATTGGATGAGATTGGAAAAGGTGGGAGGTTTGGTTTGAGAATGAGACGTTAGTTAGTTTTTTAAAATAGAAAAGATAGTCAGTTGGTTTCCAAGGGTGCAAGGCGAACGGCCGTTGTTCTCGGGTAGTTTCCCAGAGGTAGGAAGCAGTAGCAGTGAAAGTTTGTGAGTTTTCGTGTAGTTAGTGTATCTGATAGAAGCTGATCCAGTAAAAGATTTTAAGTTATATTTTCTACTTATATTAAGGACGATAAACTTGCAATAATTTGTTGTAAGATTGCTGATTACCTAGGGAGCGGCTGTGTTCAATCACAAATTAACCTCTTAATTTGTAATCTCACATTATTCTTAACTTCTTAATTTTTTATAGTTTCACCGTGTATAAGTTTGCATTAAATATATTGCAAAACCATATCGTATGATAATTTAATATTAGTTCATTTACCTACAACTAAATAAATTGCCGAATAATAATATTTTCTAATTGAACTTCGTAAGTGTCGCAATTAAGGCGTAGATTAAATTGTATTATAAGCAAAAGCTAGGTGGTGTGAATGAACGAAGCAATGACCTAAGGTGCTTATATATCTATTATGTGTGAGATTATAAATTGGGGATTTGAGTTCAAATGAACACAGTCTATATTGAGTAGTTACCGAACGAACACCATATTGTGTAATTACGAGTTGCTGTCAATAAATAATCACTTTTACTCCACAACTTCAACATTTATTAACCCTACCAGCATCGATCGACGAGAAGCGGACAAAGGGGCATACGAACCGCACCGAACTTCACTACTAAGTTCGATATTTTTACAGCTGAGAGTAGATAATATAGTCTACAAGGAACAAGGATTAGGACCACTCATCATCAGAGAGAGATAGTTTTGTTTTCTGCAGTTTTTCTTTAATTGATAACACAATTTTTACACTTAATTTAGAAAGGATATAAATATTTTGATTAGGAGATTTAGAATAATATTTGGGATTTTGAGATTTCAACTAATATTGTTTGTACCATTTATTTTAAAGGTTCACGTACGTAGAACAAAATTTTGAGAATCATTATATGAGATTTTGTTTATTGAAAATTTTTGAGGGTGAATTTTATTTCATTATTTTATTTCAATATATAATGTTAGATCCTATATGTTTTTTATTATTCCGGTATTCTTTGGACCTTACCTTTCACATGTAATAGCATAGATATTAAAGCACGAATAGAACCCTGAGATAAGAAAATAAAAAAGTGTGATAGAATCATAGTCATATCATTTAGATATTGTTAAATAAATAATTAAGATAAATAAATTAATTAGATAATTAATTGCTTGGCGCACTATGTAAATATAACAATAATATATATATATATATATATATATATATATATATATATATATATATATATATATATATATATATATATATATATTTATATATATATATATATATTTATATATATATATATATATATATATATATATATATATATATATATATATATATATATATATATATATATACATATACATTGAAGACCACGGGGAAAAAGCAAGGAATTTACATTTTTGTCTTAAAAAAAAGTAATAATAGGTATTTTCGGGTTCTAAAATTTGTACTGTCACCAAACAGTTTTGAAACTGCGCCGACGACTTGGGTAGTAGTATAGATTTATAAATCATTTTAAAATGATCCTAGAACTGTTAGCATTTTGTCAAAACACGAACATGTATAGCGACAATTAAATGACATAAAACAGATGTTTGTGAATGACAAATGATATGTTCGAAATATTTTATTTTCTGTGGTATGTTGTATGACAATAGAATAAAATAGTATAAAAAATGAGAATAAAAGAAAAAGTTAATTGACAGGGAGAATAGAACTACAATTCTTTCAGGTATTCTGTCTACCTCCTCACATCAATCAATGGTCGGGTTCTTACACCCGTACCATGACAAAAAAAAAATTTTCAATTTTTTTAACGTGTTTGTGAAGTCCAGTGTCGGCTTTTTATATGTTCTTTTATGTTTTAAGAATTTCAACAACTAAAAAAATCATAATTCTGAAATATAAGGAAATGAGATCTCTCCTTTGTAGTGGTATTTAAAAAATTGACCATAGCTCTGATGATGGCTTTGTAAAGCCGAAAGCGCTCAGCAAGAAATATCCTAAAATATACACACTTCAAAAAGTTTTTTTTACATTTTCTTTCGACATTTTTTTTTTGTTGTTGATCATGAATCTGGATGTTATTTTCTGCTGAAACGCTAAATATCCGAGATACAGCCTTTTTAAGTTGTATGGGAAAGTTCACCTTCTCATACTACTAAAAAAGCTCTACCTCATAAACTAGTCATTTCCATGGAAAAATATGTCCAGATTTGGCTTCTGTAAAAATCCGAAATTGGTAAAAGCTAGAAATTCAGTACTTGAAGTGCTGAAACACAAACCCACCACACTATTTAATGCATAAAGTTGCTACCCAGTAAAAAACCACTCACACAACCAAATAAGGTTTAATACACTATACCTTTTACTTTGTATTAAAAAGCATCATTAACGTTACTGTATCCTTGATTTTAATTGTTCGTTTTAATACAGGCTATACTTTTATAGTTCCACTCAATTATTTGGGAACTTATTTGTGGTCAAAGCTTTGATTATTTTATCAGTAACTTGTTTTCTCAATTCAACATACTCTACTGTGAACAGTTTTATATTGTAACTCGATACATAAATTCTATGCCAGGACTGATCACTTCCTCATAGGTATAGTTTTTTACTAAACCTAACCTGTTGTAGATTTGTGGGAAATTATTAGTAAATTTTAAATATGATTCTAATATCACCTTTATATGACTTTCCTTGAAAAAGTTAAAATGCTATTAAAATATAATGAATATTAAGGTAGTGTACCATATTTTTATGTCTTTGTAAAAAAAATTGTAAGTGAATAAATTAGTAAAATTAAACAGCTAATATATTATAAAAATTTAGCCAATAGTCTACCAATTCTTTAATTTTCTCGTAATTGTAAAATAAACATTTTTTATCACAGTTTTCAATTTAAAGGTTTATACAAAATTTTTTCTAGTACAGAAAAAGTTCATTCTCTGAAATTATTTCTTTATATTATTCTATTATGCTGATTTAATTAGGTATGTACAAATTAAATTCTGACTCTGATTCCAACAGTACATTTATTATTGAGTCCATTTTTAATAAAAAGCACTCGAAAATCACTGAAATTACTATTAATTAATGCAAACGACTACTACCTATCAATCAACAACAAGCACAAAATCATTCTTTATACTGTGTCATAACTGTCAATTTTGAAACGAACCGCGCACGCCTCAAAAAATTCTGAAATAATCAAGACCTTTTAACAAAAACCGAATTGATAGTTTTAGAAAATCTGATGGTGTCCACAAACAGCATCAGATTTTAACTCGAACACCAAACTTCGATTCTGAACAATTTTAAGATGATCCGAAATAAACCCGAACATTTATATTTCTTCTGCGCAAACTCCTGACGGTTGTCAAACAGTCAAGGCAAAAACCCGAAAATGGCATGACGGAGAAAGTAGCAAAACAGATTCTTTTTTCTTACGTTAATAAATTGGGGACAGTCTAGGAGAATATGCTTAACAGATAGAATATTATCACAGTGTGTACATGTAGGTGGATCTTGAAAAGTCATTAAATGTTTATGAGTTAGTCTTGTATGACCGATTCTGAGTCGGCGGATTAAGATTTTGTTTTTTCGTGTCATGGAAGGAAACTTTTTAATGCTGGGATGGATGTCACGAAGCTTGGAAGGAATTTTATTCCAGTGATCTTGCCAAGACATTTGTATGATATTTTTAAAATACGACTGTAAATCTGTATGTAGTTGTATGTTTTCAGTCTCCATATTAGAAGACAAAGCTTGTTTTGCAAATAGGTCAGCTAGTTCGTTACCAGGGATTCCTACATGAGACGGAATCCAGATCATGGTTATGGATACTTCCATTGAAATTAAACTATCAAAAGAGTTTTGAATAGCTCAAACCAAAGGATACACCGTGTACATACTTTTGAGAGAATAGATAGACGTTAAAGAGTCTGTACATATTGCTACTTTTTTATATTCTGGAGATAGTGAGTTTGTAGCTTGGAGAATAGAGAATAATTCAGCCGTTTGTATGCAGCAGAAGGACGGGAGATTGCAAGATATGATTAAATCTGTGTTTGAAGTTACAGCACATCCAACAGCTATAGGACTCTTAGAAGCATCTGTGTATAAAATTTGGTCAAATCTGTTGTTAGCAATTAATTCTGTAAAGGTTTGCCTTAGAAATTGTGGATTTGTCTGGTGCTTATCATAATTAGTTAACGAGAGATTAAAATCTGCTATCAGTTTATTCCAGGGAGGTTTAGGTGATATTAATATCGGAGTTGTGGCTGAAAGGTCGATATTATTCAGGTGTGGTAAGAGATACTGTGGCATAGATTTAAGTTTAATAGAAGAAGAGTTTAAAAGTTCATTACTTAATAATTTATAAGCTGGGTTTTTGGTATTAGCTGAGATTCGAGATGCATATTTTAAAAGGAGTTGCCGGCGACGTAGCCAGGGGGGAAGTTCATTAGCTTCTCTGTATAAACTCTCTGCAGGGCTCGACCTGAAGTCTCCAAGGCATATTCGGAGTGCAGTGTTGTGTACCGAATTTAGCAGTTTTAGATCTGATGGGCTAGCTGACATATAAATGAAACTGCAGTAGTCTATTTTAGAACGAATAAGACATCTATAAATCTGAAGCAAGGAGTCTTGCGGAATCTTGAATAATCATGGACACATGGACCAACAAGAAGGACCTCTAGCTATTTAAAATGGACGCAGCTTCTAGAAATCCTACTGCTAAATGAAAAAAAAAATATTCGTCTTTTCTAAAACAGAAACACAAAAGAAGTTATAAACTTTTTTTTTAAATAAATAGACAAAATGATTTAGAAAATAATTTAAACATTTTTTGTTGTCTCACTACAAACAGTTACAAAATATAGATTGAAAAAAAATACTATATTAATAGTTACAAAGATTTATACCAAAATAACAAAGAAGAAAAACTTACATGTTCTATCCATTTACAAACTCTGTTTACAAGTGGGAGATACTACAAAACTTACAAAAAATTGTTACTGGGCTATAAACTGGGGCAGAAAAAAATCAATACAACTAAAAAGGTATATTTTAAAATGAAACTGTGTAGAAAGTTTAACCTTCATTTAAAAACAAAACAAACGTCAATGTCAAAAATAATAAAGCTAGCTGTCATATGTTAATATAAAATTTAAAAACAGCTAAACAATTAAAATGACAGCTAAGCCGCGCCCTAACACACAATTTTAATTATTATAATTTCCTTTCTAAATTATGACAGCAGTTATTATTATTAGAGAAAAAAATGTCTATATTTACTTTACGTTCAAACAAAAAAGTTAACTGGATTCCACTGTAATGCACTTTAGCTTTAAATTTCTGGGGGTTACTTTTTCTGCTACACGATCAAATTCATCTCCAAACTGTGAGAGATATTCTGAGACATCCTCTTAGGACAAATACAAACTTGAGGTTGAAAGTTTGGAACACAAACTTTGAACTGGGCTTCTTAAAAAACAGTAATGTGTAAAACCGGACACAATGGCAACATGTGATTAGCTTTCACTCTTTACACTTTACACAACATTACTCTTTCTAAAATGACATATTCCATAGAGTATATTTCACTATTTTCGACAAATTTATAAATATCTAAGAAATTGGTGAGACCCTAGCCAGTCACTTCGACAAAAAATTTAAAAGCAAAATAAAATGCTCTCAAATAGAGTCAATAGTGGATGCCCCCTTTGCAAGCTCTTCGGTAACTGTCAAAGATATCGATTACTTAAATTCTCAATTCTCTTACATAGAACTTACTTTGGTTATTAAAACTCTTAAGAACACTGGTTTCGGCCCCGACGATATTCATTACATTTTTATAAAATAACTATCTAGTTTAGGTCACCTTAAACTTCTTCAAATGTTTATGGTCATCTAACAAGTTTCCTAATCAGTAGCAAACCTTAATTATAATACCCATTAAAAAGCCTAACATATCACACTCATCACCCAGCGCTTATCGACCAATATCTCTAACACTTAATATCTACAAAATCTTTAAAAAAATTATCAACAAACATCTTACGTGTTTTTTTAAAAAAATATATAATATAATTCCAAAAGAACAGTCAGATAAGTCGGATGAATTCACTCTACTTAAGACAATCTTGTACTTCTCCAAATCATAATTCCGATGCCTTTAACAGGAGACAAGAACTCACTGCAGCGGTGTTTGATATTGAAGGTGCATTTGATACAATTATCAGGCAATCTATACTGAAGAAACTTTCTCATTATAACAGTAAGGGTAACATTTTTAATTTTATACAAAATTTCTTTATGTAACAATAAAACACTGGAAACTTTGTTTTCAAACTTCCAACCTGAGTTTGAAAACAAAGTTTTCAGTGTTTTATTGTTACATAAAATGAATTTCCATCAAGTAACGGTCGAATCCATCAAAAATTTCTTCACTTCACAAACATTTAGAGTCTCTGTCAATGGCATTTTTTCATCACTTCACCATCAAACTGACGACGTACCACAAGGTTCCATATTAAGCTCAACTCTGTTTAATTACGCAATAAGCGACTTGTGCTCTGATATAATGAATATACCCTATAGACATGTCCTATACCAAGATGACCTGATGATTTACTTCCACGGACTATCTATCTCTATAACTTCCAAGTTTATTCAATCCGCAGTAGATACACTAGTTAAAAAAAACAAGCTCCACAGGCCTGTCTTTATGATATAAAAAATCAAAAATAATAAAAATTAGTAGAATATCACCCTTCCTATCCCCCAATAATATGATTGAGAGATCGAATCTTCCAGTAGTCAGGGATGCAAAATTCTCGGTGTAACGTTTGATTTACAACTCAGCTGGAAACAACATATATTAGACATAAAAGGGGAAGCAAACAAGAGGCTTAACATTATCAAAACTCTTTTAAACTATCATTGGGGCGCAGATGAGAAATCGTTGCTTAAGATATATAGGTCTATTATTCGTTCCAAACTGGATTATGGTTGTTACATATATATTTCTGCCTATAAAACACACCTTAGCCTTTTAAATTCGATAAATCACACAGCCTTACGAATTTGCTTAGGAGCCTTTTGATCTAGCCCCGTAAAAAGTCTATATTGCGAAGCCAATGAGCCCCCACTTTGGATTAGACGTGGAGAATTATTACTTTCCTATACTGCCTCCTTTTCATCCTAAAACCTCCAATCCAGATTATTCTCTTCTTACTTCATCAACTAACAACCAGCATTACTATTCTAAATCACCATCACTAAAACCCATTCCACTAATTTTAACACATCACCTAATAACATCTCTCTATCACAAACAATTCCACCACCCCTACCCCCATATCCTCCTTGGTCTATAATGATGCCTCAGCTTAACACATCGCTTACAATTCGATTCGATAAGATTCGATAAACTCACAACACCCAGGGAACTCATTAAAAAATCTTTTAAAGAAATTATATTTACAAATAAATACGACTTAGTACTCTACACTGATGCATCAAATAATGATTTATGAGTAGGCTGTTCTGTTACCACGTCAGATAAGATTATCATATTATCTTGTATTCCCTTATGATGTAGCGTTCATACTGGCAAACCATTTAGCATATTTCAAGCTTTCAAATCCATTTCTTCACCAAACAAACATGTTGCAATATGCACAGACATACTAGCCTCTATACAATCTATTTAAAACATATTCATTGATCATCCTATTGTCCAAAAGATTCTCGATTGTTACCAACTAGTCGCTTCCCAAAAAATTACAGTTAAATTAGTCTGGCTACAATCCCATATTGGTATTACAGGCAACGAACTTGCAAACAGCCATGCAAAACTTGCCTCAACATCATCTAATAATACAGTTACTATACAAATTACTAAAGATTTAAAGTCTCACATTAAGAAACGAGCAAGAACCCGATGGCAACAACACTGGGACACAAATAACTCAGCATTACATCAAATCCAACAGTTAGTCGATAGCCTCCTGGATTTAATCTCTTCCGGTATGTCCAGACGAGACGCTGTTGTAACGCGTAGACTTCGAATAGGACATACAAGATTAACACATGGATACCTGATGTCATCCAGCAACCGACACACTTGTGAGACCTGTCAATCACATCTTACAGTTAACCATATTCTCATCGAATGTCATTAATACTCAGCAAACAGATTAATTATATTGCTTTAAAAGTGATGTAAAAGACATACTCAATAACTTGGATCAAATAACCTTAGTTCTAAAATTCCTCAGAGATGTTGAGTTATATTATAAAATATAATTTTTTATTGTATTATAACAGTATGTACTCTATACCATATTTTTGTAATTTATTGTAACAGTTTTACATTTGTAACCGTTTTCGTGTAAGAGGCCTTTGTTGCAGACTACGTTAACTTTCAATAAAAAAAAGTAATAGTTTTCTCTAGAAAACAAATATCTAAATTTACTGAAGTATCACGTAAATTAAAGAGTCAGTATAGTGTCATGTTTAACTTAATAACTGTTTCTACTGAAAGGAAAAGAATATGATTGTTATTGCTGTTAATTATGTCGCAGAATAATAAACCATCAGAATGCCCACTCTCAGATGCCGCCTTTGAAGTTTGTCAGCACGCGAACGCCATGTTTTAGACGAAAACATATACCAGGATTGAGAAATTTGTGACAACCTATGACAGAACTGTAATTTAAATCTTTACAGATTAATAATTTAGTACATTTGAAACAATTTAATCTCTTTTTCTACTAAAAGTACGAATAAAATAGTGCATTATATTATGTCTGTAGTTGACGTAAATAAATTAAACCGGATTAATTTATCTATGCACACCAGATAAAATGTTACTGAACAGCACTGGTTCCGTTTAAAACATGGCTGATTCCATTTGCGCGAACGAGATGCGAGTACCTATTTTTTTAAGCAGAGTGGGCATTCTGATTGTTTATTATTCTGTGATTATGTCATGTTATCAATGCTTATTATCCCAGAAGCGAGAACTGGCGGGTGAGCTGCGCGAAAATAGAAAAGGAATTATTCTAAGAGAGATAAGAGTACTTAATCGCGGGTGTTACAAATACGTAGTTGTCGTATCAAAAATTTAGTTGGGATCTGAAAATTACGTTAATAGATATATTCCGTGGTTGTGTCATTGCGTGTGTGATAAACTTATTTACCACAAAAACAAAATAAAAATAATAATAATATTGAAAAAAACGCAAAAAAATTTGTAAATATTATTTATTTTCATAAAATGTAATTAATTTTCGAAGGGAAGGTATTTTTGTATGTATCGCGGACTGATATAACTTGTGTGTCTTAATGATTACTAAACTAAACACAACACAGAAAACACGTTCTTTGTTTATTTTTCTAAGCCAGACGGTAAACTCAAGTATTATTGGCCTTTTATCTTGTGATATTATTGCTTACAATATTATATTTCGTTTCCCATTTATAAAAAAAACAACGTATTCAAATGTTAAAGTGTCCAGCATATCTGTAGTAAATAAACATATTGGAGCAACACATTTCAATTTTTATATCATTTCTATTTTACATGTATATAACCAATTGCGATAATGTAAATTATAACCTGAAAAACTGTTATTTAATTTTTGAAATAATTAGCTTGTCGCTACAGATATACGTTGTATTATTAATAATAGTCAACTGTAAAGTACTAATTTTAACTGATCCATTGTTTACATATGATCCATTAATTATAATTTTATTGTTTGTAACTTAAATTAAATTCTTTAAATCTGAATTTATTTTGAAAATGAGTATTAGAATTACCAATTAATTGAGCTACATGTTCTTGAATCTTTTTTAAATCAACTAAGACTTTATCTGCATTAGCTTTTTCGGTTATAAACTTAAAAATATTGAAAATTATTTCTCGTGCTTGAGATCCCAAAGGTTTGCCTTTAGTAGGTACACTTGCCATTTTAATAAATATAAATAATAGTTTATAATATAGGGCCACTCCAAATAAAGATGTAAATACTTGACATCACTGTCAGAAATATAGCACTAATTGCACGATGTGAACTGCTAGCCGACTGCAATAGAAATGAGCAATCCCTTCCACTTTTCAATTTGTTCTACGCGCAACCCGTCAGCTCTCGCTTGTCAGAAAATAGTCATATCCTTAGAACAACCATTGTGTAGCAGATTTTTATGAATAAAAATAAAGTAAATAAAACTTAAACGTAAACAGTATTTTTTAACAAATTTATTTATTGTTGCAGATTAAATATGCCATATCGAACAAAGAGCCTGATGTCAATACGATATCATCAAAACTTTCCACTGGTTTTGGATCTACGCCAGAAGAGGGCATTACAGATTCAATATCAACAGTAACGTATTTATTAGAAAGCGTAGAAATTCTTTGTATATACATACCTCCAGGCATTGGTAACGCTGTCAAATTAGTTTGGGGACTGAAATTAAACGACTTAAATCTTAATGTAACATACGGCGTACACTATGGCAAAGATGATGAAGACTTTACAGGTAATCAATCGACAATATATTTATACAAATCTACATTAATTATTTATAGAGATTATTCGCACCACTGTTAAAATCTTTAAAACGAAATTTATCATAAATAAAAAATATTTATTATTTTTTCGTTGTTATGTTTTATTAGAATAAGTATATCTATTGGGGGCAAATAGGAAAGGAGACGGGCACATTAAAAAAGAAATCGAAGAACGGATCATAAAAGGAAAAAAAGACGCACTAATGTCACTACTCTAATCAAAAACTATCTCTAAACAGAAAAAGATACAGCCATATAACAGGATTTTTAATAGCGTTGTACTTTGTTCTGGAAATGGATTTTGTGCACAGATCAGCAGGTATATCGAGAATGATGCACGTAACAAATAAAAGAGTAATACAATTCATAGATAGTAAAAACCACCACCATAAAAGAAGTATAATAAAAACACCTTATTTTTTACGGACATATACAGAGAATGACCGACCATCGCCCACCAAAGGCAATGTCAGGGAAGTATCTACGATCAGGAGACAGGACCAACAGACTGAAATGAAGACTGGGAAACGAAAGGTGCAGGACAGTATAAACCGGAATCATCATAATCATCATCGGCCAGCCGTTTGCGTAGGGGCTGGTAGAAATCAAGTTTTTTTCTTAAGACGATTCGTTACTATTCTTGTAGGGAGTTTGTATAGGTAGACTTATAGGTTTGTAGTTTTCTAATTCATGGGGATCTTCTTTTTTGTACAATCCAATTACCTCAGCATTGTGCCATTTATCAAGTATAATCCTGTCCAAAAAGCACATGTTAAAAAGGTTTTTTATTTTCTTAAGTATGCAAGTGCCTCCGATTTTGATTGCATCAGTAACTATACAATCTTCACCTGAATGTGTTATTCTTAGCTTTTCTTAGGGCTAGTTTTATTTCGTGCATTGTGATTTTTGGTAGTAGTTCTGATCCTTGGCAGACAATGCCCTTTTTCCTTGTTAATATTTGTGGTCCTTGATCTTCTTTGTCATTTGATTTGTATTGGCTTATGTACAGCGAGTTTTAGAGGTCTTAAACTATTTAAAAGGTTTCCTCTCTGTTGGCTGTAAGATGAACATTTCTATCTTTAATCTTTATTATCTGCCTTTTCCCCGTTCTTAGTCTTTTTTCAATACTTTCATACTCCTATTGTTCTCAATGGTATGGTCAATTTGTTCTTGGTTGTATTTTTGAGTGTCTTGTCTACCAGCTTAGGATATTTCTTTATTTAATTTTTGTAGTTCGTCGGCTTTAGTTTCCATCTCGCTTCTCATTTCTCTTCTTTTTGCATTAGTTGCCTAGTATTTTGGCTAACCTTTTCTTCTTTTTGAGTTCTAAGACAGAATTTGTTTTGACTTGCCAGTAAAGCATTGGTTAATTTATTATTTAGTATATATTATTTTCTGTTTCACAACTACTAAGCATATCAGAAATACATTGCTGAAAACTATCTACATCTGATGTTTTCATCCATGGTTTTGATTTGGTCTTCTTTTTAATCATCTTATACCTGTCTTCCTTTAAGTTTATTTCTATTTTACCTTGTACCATTCTATGATCGCCACTGGTAACAAATATTTTTAGAACTGTGAAGTCTTTAACGGTGTGTTTTTTGTCCGTGATAATAAAATCTATTTCGTTTTGAGTTTTTCCATTAGGAATTTGCCATGTCCATTGTCTCTGTGTATTCTTTTTTAAAAAAACTAATCATGTAGAGTAGTTCATTTTGCAGCATGAACCTTAATAGTATTTTGCGACGTTTATTTCTACCAACTAAGCCAAAGTTTCCCAGTGGTGTTTCTGTAGGGTTGGATTTCATTCTTATTTGGGCGTTAAAATCAACACATATAAAAGTAAAATATCCTTGACGATCTTTCAACTGTTCCACTGTTCAATGGACATTGTATACGACAATGTTTTTCGTTTATTCACCACAGCAATTGGGAAAACTCAATTTATCTAAAAAATCTTTCGCAACAACTTCCAATTTGCTTCTTGTTAGTATTGGTAAATGTAGAGGTTTCATGTGTTAACAAATCGTTTTTAATGTGTTTTTCAATATTTTTGATATGTCCCAATTTGATATGACCACGACATGAAAAAAAAACACAGACGCTGACACAACTCACACAAGAAACCAATCTACATTGAAGTATATGTCCCATTTAACATTTCTTACCCAAGTTTAATTACAGAGAAGAACTGTAACCAACGAAGAAGAAGAAGCAAACGTATAAAGTCCTGCAGATTTAAACACTAATTTAAAAGAACCAGAGATTGTAGAAGGTGCACCGAGGATGGCAGACATTGTAGAGGAGTCTGAAGATCTATTGCAGAATTAAAAAAGTATAGAAGAAGATAAAAAAATTGTTCTCGATTAGATAATCAACAAACTTTCACTTCCTCAAGAAAAAAGTTAAAAACTATCTACATCTAATGTTTTCATCAATGGTTTTGATTTGGTCTTCTTTTTAATCATCTTATACCTGTCTTTCTTTAAGTTTATTTCTATTTTACCTTGTACCATTCTATGATCGCTACTGGTAACAAATTTTTTTAGAACTGTGGTGTCTTTACCGGTGTGTTTTTTGTCCGTGATAATAAAATCTATTTCGTTTTGAGTTTTTCCATTAGGAATTTGCCATGTCCATTGTCTCTGTGTATTCTTTTTTAAAAAACTAATCATGTGGAATAGTTCATTTTGCAGCATGAACCTTAATAATATTTTGCCACGTTTATTTCTACCATCTAAGACAAAGTTTCCCAGTGGTGTTTCTGTAGGGTTGGATTTCATTCTTATTTGGGCGTTAAAATCAACACATATTAAAGTAAAATGTCCTTGACGATCTTTAAGAACAGCTTCGATATTATCATAAAATAGATTCACTTCTTTCTTATTATGGTTTCTTGTTGGTGCATAAACCTGCATTATTTTCATATTATAGCTTGTTTTAAATTTGAGAGTAAGAAAATTCTCTTGTGGAAAATTTCTATAGTGATACTATACTTGTTTGGAGACGCTTGTGTATAATGAAGCCGGTTCCTCCCAAGGAATTATTGTCGTCAGCTATGTGGTAAAATCTATGTCCTGATTTTAGTTTAACTAATGTTTGCCACGTCTTCTGACTTCGCTGAGACCGACTATATGCTACTTTAGGTTTTCTAGTTCGCACTCAAGTTCAGTAAGTCTTTCATCAGATAGTAAAGAACGTCCATTATATGTTCCTATATAGGGTGGTAAGTAATTGTACAAAAAGAAACCGTAGATTCTACACTTTAAAATATCACGATTTAAGCCAAATTTCTTTAATAAAATGTTAATATTAAGAAAGATATAGGGTGTTAGAGTGGAAATTTAAAATTTTAATTTTCGCTATAACTTTTATATTTGTGAACATTTATGTATCAAAATTCATAACTGAGTACATATGCCACATACGTGACCTATATTTGCACTTAACTTTTTTCTCTTTAAGTTACCGGTAGTTTAATAAAAAATATTAAAGATACATTATTTTAACAAAAAAAAAGTTATACTTGTTAACATCTTCAAAGCTCAACAGTTTTCTAGATAATCGCATTTTACAAATCAGCTACATAATTCAGATTTAACGAAATTATTCCAGACAACGAAAGAAAATTAGACAAAAACATCAATACTTCTGACTTTTGGTATAAAATGCCTTTTATATAGGTTACAGTTAACGAAATATTAAATATAATAAATATATTAGCAGTTCAGACTTGCGGGCTTATAAAACAAAACAAATATTGCAAACCATCGAAAACAATAGAAACATGAGAGTATTGAAATCAAATTTAACTAAAGGACAATCAAAGATAACTAAAATCAAAAATTGACAGGGGAATACGGTGACCGAAAAAACTCAAATAATCGAGGAAATACAAACGTTCTATAAGAATCTTTATACATCTATTATACAGAACCCCGAAACAGACCACAGAACAATTCTAAACGTCGGCTCGGAAACCCTCCCTAAAATAACCTCTTCGGAAATTAGACATGCCTTACAGCAAATGAAAAACAAAAAAGCTCCTGGCGAGGATCGTATAACGTCTGAAATGTTAAAAATGGGCGGCAACATCGTTGCAGAAGTTGTGGAAGTCTTACTGAATAAGTGTCTAACAGAACAAAGAATACCCAGCCTATGGGAAAACGCCGAAATAATACTTTTACACAAGAAAGAAGACACTACTAATATTGCAAACTACAGACCTATAAGTTTGTTGTCACACTTATACAAATTGTTAACAAGAATAATAACCAACCGCATAACACAAAAACTTGATTTATATCAACCGGTTGAACAGGCGGGATTTAGAAAAGAGTTTGGTGCTAATGATCACTTACAAACCATCAGAACACTAGTAGAAAAAACCACAGAATATAATGTACCTTTACATATGGCATTTATCGACTTTCACAAGACTTTCGATAGTATTGAGACTTGGTCCTTTTTGTCAGCCCTGAAGGATGCTCGAATAGACTCACGGTACACTACACTCATTAAAAACATTTATGAACAGGCCACATTCCACATCAAAATCAATGAAGATGAAAAGACTGAAAAAATGCGCCTTGATAAAGGTATTAGACAAGGTGATACTATTTCACCAAAGCTTTTTACCTTAGCATTGGAAAAGGTATTCAAACAGCTTGACTGGGAGGAAAAAGGTCTAAACATTGATGGTGTACATTTGAGTCATTTGAGGTTTGCGGATGACATTGTATTATTTAGTATAGATATCAAGGAACTGGAGCAAAAGTTGAAGGAATTAAACCAGCAGTCAAATAAAATAGGTCTCAAAATGAACCTTCAGAAAACAAAAATTATGAGTAATTTACAAACTAATCTTGTTATTGACAACGTCAGTCTTGAAAATGTAGACCACTATATATATCTTGGACATACCATTAAAATCGGCAAAGAAAATCAAATAGCCGAAATAAAAAGACGCATATAACTGTCTTGTAGAGCTTTCGGCAAATTAAGCATTATTTTGAAGAATAAAGATATACCAATGTGTCTAAAACGTAGAGTTTATGACAAATGTATCTTGCCTGTAACTACATATGGACTGGAGACCATCGCCTTCACAAAGAAAATCTTAGAGCAGCTCAGTACAACCCAAAGAGTAATGGAGAGGGCCATGCTAGGGACTAGTTTGAGAGACAGGATTCGAAATAACGTCATTCGTGAAAGAACAAAAATTACTGATGTCTCAGAACGTATTGCAAGGCTCAAGTGGCAATGGGTCGGACACGTTGCCCGAGATAATCCCGAAAAATGGACACAAAGATTAACAAACTGGAGACCAAGAGAGAACTGGCGAGAAGTAGGCAGACCGCAGAAGAGGTGGACAGACGATATCAAACAAGTCGCGGGCAAGCAGTGGATGAGAATTGCCAAAAGTAGAAATCGATGGAAGCAAATGGAAGAGGCCTATGTCCAGCAGTGGACGAACACAGGCTGAAGAAGAAGAAGATATCAGTAGGGTAATTTGCAATAGGATTTGACAAAAAAAACATAATGATTGGATTTTAGATCAAACATTTTACGTTTTATATTAAATTAAGCTCATAAAAAAACATTTTATTTACAAACCAAATTAAGAAATAGTTAAAGTAATTAACATTAAACTTTTTGCCAAAGTAAGTGTTCGATATGTCCACCATTTTCTTTAATTCATTTGTGAGTACATTCTATTAATGATCGTCTCATATTGCCTCATTGCTTTTAAAGAAACTGTTGCAGTATTTATTATATATAAGTATTATAAGTATATTAATAAGTACTCTTTTTGGGATTTTTTCCGAAATAAATAATTATATTAATACACCACATGACCAAGGAATATGACTACCACGAACAATCCAACGTTTAAGAAAGTTGTATCTTAGTATGTTCTTACTGCCTTCTCTCTATAATGTAATGGTGTACCATCTTGCATAAATCACACATTTAGCGTTAAGTTTGATGACAATCCTTCCAAGAAATCAATAAAATCATTTGATGAAAAATGTAAATAAATCTCACCATTCAAATTACAAGGTAATTCGCATGTCCGTAAAAAATAATTACCCACGGTTCCAAACCAGACATTTATTTAAAATTCATGTTTTGAAATGCATATCGTATGATTTGGCAGTATGTGTAATTATGTTTTACGGTGATGCGAATTACCTTGTAATTTGAATGGTAAGAGTTATTTACATTTTTTATAAAATGAATTTTATTGATTTATTGAAAGAATTGTCATCAAACATAAGGCGAAATATATTGTTTATGCAATATGGTACAACACCACATTACAGAGAGAGGACAGTGTGAAAATAAATTAAATACAACTTACTTTCCTGAACGTTACTTTCTTTGTGGTAGTCATATTCCTTGGTCATGTGGTGAGATATTAATATAATTATTCATTATTTCATAAAAATTCCAAACGATTATTTTAATAATATATTATATTTATTATATATTACACTTATAATACTTAATATAAATACTGCAGCCGTTTCTTTAATGCTATTTAATATGAGACGATCTTTTATGGAATGTATTAACAAATTAAATAAAGAAATTGGTGGATATATCGAACACTTACTTGGACAAAAAGTTTAATGTTATTTAGTTTAACTATTTCTTAATTTGCTTTATAATTAAAATATTTTAAATATGACTTTAATTTAATAGAAAACGTAAACTGTTTGATGTAAAATCCAATCATTCTGTTAATTTGTCAAATCCTATTGCAAATTATCTTGCTTATATATTTATTTTATTTAATATGTCGATAACTATTAACTTTATTAAAGGCATTTTATACAAAAATTCAGAAGTATTGATGCTTTTATCTAATTTTGTTTTATTGTCTGGAGTAATTGCGTTACATCTGAATTGTTCATTTGATTTGTATAATGTATGCCACATATATAGCATATGTGGCGCCCTCTATTAGCTACATAAAACTATGCATCAAATTATAATTTCTGATAATAAGTAGTATCCAGTTATAAACTATTATACATAAATGATCACAAACATGAAAGTTATAGCGAAAACTAAAATTTTTACTTTTTACTTAAACACCCTGTATCTTTCTTAATATCAACATTTTATTAAAGTAATTTGGCTTAAATCGTAACATTTTAAAGTGTAGAATCTACGGTTTCATTTTGTACAATTACTTACGGACCACCCTGTATAACGTGTCGTATTGTTCGGGTAACTTTATCCTATCTTTGTGACTTTTCTGTCCCCCCAGAATCCATGGGATAGACTGATAATTTAACAGTGCAATATTCTGGAAATAATATTCTACTTGCTTGGGGTATTTCGTATTTTCAATTGACATTTTCGTAAGGGGTATTTAGCCTTTAAACACCACGCTGGCTAGATGTGTTGGAGAGTGTTTGTTTCAGCCGCCCATTCTGTGTTTGCGGTTGCCCCCTTTGGATCAGACGTCTTGGGTTGTGATATTATAATATCCTTAAAATCAATGGTTGCCAACTCCGCCATCTTCTCCATACCTAAGGCGCTGGTTTCTCTGAATACACGTCAGCGGCGACGGAAAACGGCTGCCGTCAACGTTTGAATTCTATGCCTAAAAGTGTGTGCACTTGGTTTCTCAGACACGCCAGCGGTTACAGGTAGCGTCAACGGTTGGCGTTTACCCGCTGCGTGTGTCTGTTAATAATGGTTTCGAAGCATTGCAGCGGGTGGACGTTATGACGGACGAAAACAAAATGAAAAAAAAAACAAGATGAAATACATACAAATAATTTAATAATTAATTTAAACATATTTTTTAATTATAACAATTATACAACGCGACCAAGTGACCGTTCCAGATAGCGAACACAAGTATTATTTTAATTCGTTTCTTAAATGCACTGCTGCTACAACAGCATTTTCACCATTCCTTTTCAAAGAAATTAAATTATTGGGAACGCCGTTATTGGTATTGCTGTTAATATGAATGTTTTCGGTTTTGCCATCTATGCAAACAGCAAGTAGCAAATGTGTCAAATTCTAAAACATCCATCATCCCTAAATAAGAGAACCGACATCGACAACTTGAGCTAGATATATCACTCTCTCATCATACATAACAAATAAAGAAATCACTTACAAGACAGTAACTTCAAACCGATTCTTCTTTACTTTTTTGTTTGTTTGTTTGTTTGTTTTTTAAACGAAAAAATAATAATCCTTTTTAAAAATAGGTCTGCCCCCCTTTCGTTCACTAACTCCCTTAATAATTGTACCTCCCTGCTTTCAAAACAAACATATTTATGATACAAGCCCCATGTGTAAATTATGACATCCTACAACCGATAGAAAACAATCGAAAAGATTAGTGTGGTTGGATCCTCGAAAGAGCTTAAACCAACCATTCAGATAAAGCCATCGGTCAAAATTAAATCAAAAATAATGCTCTTACAGTTTTCTTGTGTTTTTTTTTTGTTTCGTTTCTCTCGTTTAGTTGTTAAGTTTTAATGTTAAGTTATCATAGAGTTTTTATAACATCTAATAAAACCTACAAATTGTTTTTGTAAGTATGAACCATTTTGGTTGTTTAATTATATTTTAAAATCTTTTTAATTTTTATTTGTAGTGAACTGATGATACTTTTAAACATAAAAGCGAAACGTATTCGAATAAATCAAATCAATGAAGTAGTTGACGACTTTCATTTGCCAATTATTGACCAATAAAACCTCTGCTATTCAACTATTGAATATATTTTAAATATATATATATATATATATATATATATATATATATATATATATATATAAAAATATATATATATATATATATATATATATATATATATATATATATATATATATATATATACATATATATATCATTCTGCCTTATCCTGAATTCTCTGAATTCTGGCAACAAACACAGAATTAACATAATACACTTTCCAAATTAAGCAGCCGACGAGTAAAGTCGTATTAACTCAGGCGATCCTAGCAACGATAGTTGTTATCAGTAAAAACGTGTTAGTTTTTCTTGTTATTGTTTTCTTATCAATGGACATCGTTATTTTGTTATTTGTGTAAATACAAAGCGATATGTGACAATTTAACCGAAACAATAATTTAACGTTAATAGTTCAAAAGTGCATTGGTAAATTTGACTTTCCAGTGGCGTTACAAAATTCAGGTAATCTGTTATTTTTAATCCTTTTATCCACAAAGTCCCTCTAGGACGTCTGTTGCATTAATAATAAAAATTTATGTGTAGTAGTTTTGGTATCCAGAACCGCTCACTAAAATGACCTCAAATACTACTCAAATTACCTCACAAAATAACACAATCAATAATACTAAGTCTTATGTTGCTGCCACATTATCTAAACCTCCACCTCCTACGTTTCCTCATAAAAATCAAGCTATTATGTTACATTCTCTTCCTAATGTCGTTCTATTTGAGTACATAAAAGCTATAGGAGACATCGTCACCCCCTAAAAACATCATCTTTGTGTCTCGAATCTCCAATAACCGTATTTGTATTTATTTAAACTCTGTTAAGATCGTCTAATCGACGATCTTCTCAGTGCCCACCAAAGTATCACTATTAGCTCAACAATTGTTCCTATCCGTAGACTTATAACACCTGCTAAGCGTATTCTCATATCAAATGTATCTCCCACGATACCTCACAGCACTATCGAAGAAGCTTTAAAAAGTATCGGTTTACAGATAGTCTCTCCTGTATCATTCGTGAAATGTGGTTCGCTAGGTGATGCATATGCACATATAATGAGCTTCCGAAGAGTGTCATACGTTATTCCGGATAAAGAAAACTTCTCAGTCCAGACCTCTCTTTTATTAACTCACGAACAACACTTCATATCGAATATTTGTGTCTACTGACAAATTAGAATGTTTTTTATGTAAACAAGGTGGTCATACTGCGGAAACTTGTACCAATAAACCAATTTCTGTAGCCCAATCCGAACTTCCCTCTCCCACTACCTCCGTATCCATATCCTCAAATACAACGATACCAGAATGCACTCCCAATCAAATTAATGCACCATCCACATCTTACTCTGAAACTACAAATAATCTGGCAGAAAGCATCCCCTTAGTTACACAGGTAGCATCCCCTCCAGTACAGAGACAGAAACGGGCTATATCCAGTGACAGTAATGCTGGCACCCCTTCTCAACTTTCTTCAGCTCCTACTCCAGACCCAACTATCAATCAAATGCCTCCCTCCTTATCTGTAAAATCTACCATTAATTCTGACAGCAAGCCACAAAAGAAAAAAAGTAAAACAATAGTAACAGAAGAACATAAATTGACACTGAAAACTCTTACTGAAAACCAATTTATAGCTTTCCTAGAAACTAACTATGGCATACCAGACCCACTTACAGAAGCTTTTAATTTCACTTCCAATATCCAAGGATTGCTTAATGATTTGTCTCTTCTTCATTCACAAACAAAAGAGAGATCCTTTAAAAACCGAATAACAAGATTGCAAAAAAAAATTTAAAAACAGCTTAATCCTGAAAACTCTGACAATTTGAGTGCATCATCCGCTTACCTAACGGATGATGAATTTAACGCTCCTATTTCTAAACGCTCTCAACAATCCTTACAGTAGTCCCACACTTATCTCACTTAAACGTTACATTCAAAATAATTCAATGGAATTGCGATGATTTCTTTCCTCGCATAGAAAGAATCCAGCAATTAGCTATCAAAGAACAACCTGAAATCATATGTTTACAAGAAACCAACTCAAAGATTACAAAACTTCTTAAACTAAAAAATTTTGAAGGATATCATTATATTCGAACTGACTGCAACAGAGCCAGTAGTGGAACTTCAATTTTTATTTCCAATGAACTATTTTCTTCGCACCTTCCTCTCACCACTGAACTTGAGGCTATCGCCATAACCATTTGGTGTCCTAATAAGATTACTATTTGTAGCGTATACATTCCACCCAATCATTCTCTAAAGGAAATAGAACTTCTAGACCTCATTTACCAGCTCCCCTCTCCATACATTCTTGTTGGCGATTTCAACGCTCACAACCCTATGTGGGGTTCTAATAACACATCAAACAAAGGTAAAACTGTTGAAAACGTAATTAATTGTACAGATTCCTGTCTTTTAAATACAGGCTCTAGTACACACTTGAATTTCTTCTCTGGCACATTTTCTTCTATAGATGTTAGCTTTAGTGATCCAAAATCCGCACCTTTACTGAATTGGAAAGTCGCTGAGGATCTTTACGATAGCAATCATTACCCTATATTTATATCTACTGATATCTCCAACTCTATACAAACTATATCAAGACGCTACTGGCAACTCAAAAATGCTGACTGGCTAAGCTACACTGCTAAAACAGATACCACCTTACCTTTTCTCACACTATCCAATAATATTGACTACAATTTATCGTTAGTCACAAACACTATTCTTTGGAAAAAATAAGACAAATTCAAGGAATCAATACAAATACTAAAATATCTAGTCTAATTTTGAATGATAATGTAATAAGTGACAGCCAAGAAATTGGTGAGACCTTAGCAAGTCACTTCGACAAAAAATTTAAAAGCAAAATAAAATGCTCTCAAATCGAGCCAATAACCGATGCCCCCTTCCCAAGTTCTTCGGCAACTGTCAAAGATATCGATTATTTAAATTCCCAATTCTCTTACATAGAACTTACTTCGGTTATTAAAACTCTTAAAAACACTGCTTCCGGCCCCGACGATATTCCTTACATTTTTATAAAAAAACTATCTAGTTTAGGTCAGCTTAAACTTCTTGAAATGCTTAACTTAATCTGGTCATCTAAAAAGTTTCCTAAACAGTGGCAAACCTTAATTATAATACCCATTAAAAAGCCTAACATATCACGCTCATCACCCAGCGCTTATCGACTAATATCTCTAACATGTACCATCTGCAAAATCTTTGAAAAAATGATCAACAAACGTCTTACGTGGTTTCAAAAACAACAGTCAGGGTTTCGACGAAACCGCTCTACTCAAGACAATCTTGTACTTCTCCAAAGCCATATTTCCGATGCCTTCAATAAGACACAAGAAGTCATTGCAGCGGTGCTTAATATTGAAGGTGCTTTTGATACAATTAGCAGGCAATCTATACTGAAGAAACTTTCTCATTATAACATAAAGGGTAATATTTTTAATTTTATACAATATTTCTTAACTTCACGAACATTTAGAGTCTCTGTCAATGGCATTTTTTCATCAGTTCACCATCAAACTGACGGCGTACCACAAGGTTCAATATTAAGCCCAACTCTGTTTAACCTAGCAATAAGCGACTTGTATTCTGATATAATATCTTCCTTAGGCATGTTCTATACGCAGATGACCTGATAATTTACTGTCACGGACGATCTATCTCTACAACTTCTAAGCTTATTCAATCCGCAGTAGATACACTAGTTAAAAAAGCAAGCTCCATAGCCCTGTCTTTATCACATAAAAAATAAAAAATAATAAAATTTAGTAGATAGACTATCACCCTTCCTATCCCCTAATATTATGATTGAGAGAGCAAATCTTCCAGTAGTCAGGGAATGCAAAATTCTCGGTGTAACGTTTGATTCAAGACTCACCTGGAAACAACATATACTAGAAATAAAATGTGAAGCAAACAAGAGGCTCAACATTACTAAAACTCTTTCAAACTACCATTGGGGTGCAGATGAGAACTGCTTGCTTAAGATATATAGGTCTATCATCCGCTCCAAACTGGATTATGGTTGTTACATATATATGTCTGCCTCTAAAACACACCTTAACCTTTTAAATTCGATACATCATACAGCCTTACGAATTTGTTTAGGAGCCTTTCGATCTAGTCCCGTAGAAAGTTTATATTGCGAAGCCAATGAGCCCCCACTTTGGATTAGACGTGAACAATTATTACTTTCCTATGCTGCCTCCGTCTCATCCAATACCTCCAATCCAGTTTATCCTCTTCTTACTTCATCAACGAACAACCAGCAGTACTATTCTAAATCACCATCAATAAAACCCTTGCCACTAATTCTAAGACAATTACTTAATAACATCTCTCTATCAGAAACAATCCCACGACACCTACCTCTATATCCTGCTTGGTCTATAATCATGCCTCTGTTTAACACATCGCTTACAAGATTCGATAAACTTACAACATCCAGGGAACTCATTAAAAAATATTTTAAAGAAATTATATTTACAAACAAATAAGACAAAGTACTCTACACTGACGCCTCAAAGAATGATACAGGAGTAGGTTGTTCTGTTACCACGTCAGATAACCTTATCACATCCTCTTGTATCCCCTCGTTTTGTAGCGTTCATACTGGCGAACTATTTAGCATATTTCAAGCTCTCAAATCCATTTCTTCTATAAATAAACAAGTGACAATATGCACAGACTCACTAGCCTCATTACAATCCAATCTATCCAAAATATATTTACTGATCATCCTATGGTCCAAAAGATCCTTGATTGTTACCAACTAATCGCTTCCCAAAAAATAACAGTTACATTGATCTGGCTACCATCCCATATTGGTATTACAGGCAACGAACTTGCAGATAGCCATGCAAAACTTGCCTCAGCATCAGCTGATAATACGGTTAATATACAAATTAGTAAAGATTTAAAGTTTCACAATAAGAAACACTTGATGGCAACAACACTGGGACAACAATAACTCAGCATTACATCAAATCCAACAGTTAGTCAATATTCCCCTTGATTCGACCTCTGCCGGTATGTCCAGACGAGACGCTATTGTATCACGAAGACTTCGAATAGGACATACAAGATTAACACATGGATACCTGATGTCATCCAGCAACCGACCCACTTGTGAGACCTGTCAATCACACCTAACAGTTAACCATATTCTCACCGAATGTCATCAGTATTCAGCAAAAAGACTATTTTATTGCCTTAAAAGTGATCTAAAAGACATACTCAATAACTTGGATCAAATAACCTCAAGTCAAATACCTCAAAGACGTTCAGTTATTTTATAAAATATAATTTTGATTGTGTTGTGGTAGTGTGTACTCTATGACATATTTTTGTAAATTATTGTAACAGTTTTACATTTGTAACCGTTAATATATATATATATATATATATATATATATATATATATATATATATATATATATATATATATATATATATATATATATATATTCCGAAAGATTTCTGCGGTTAGTAATAAAATCGTTTAAGTTTTCAATAGAGTACTTGCACTGTTTTTAGTACTTAAATAATAAAATATTTACTATAATTTTTTATACTAGCACCAATATTAAATTCTAAAAATTTACATTTCTTTAAAACGGAAATACCGTGTGCGTTGGTCAGTAAAGAAATGTGTTTCAATACCTGCTAAACACAAACAATAAATGATTTATATATAACTGTATAATTATTCTATATTTATCACTTAGTAGTGCTACAATTACAACTATCCACGTCCGGTATTTTCATGCTTTATGACCGATGCGTTTTATTTTTTATTATAATAGTAAAGGATATAATTATTATAGCAGTATCGACTAACAGTCTAGGAGCCAGGACGGGAGTCGAGTATGTTCTTTTATATTCCCCATGTACCTTGAAGTTGTTTGGTGCATAGTTTCGATTTTTCGAGGTTACCAGGCTGAAAGCACTTCAGATAATTTGTTATTAACAATTTAACTGTTTAACTGATTTTATCTCCTAAACTATTAGAGATATGTACTTTTATTAAAATGTAAATTGTTCCTTCTGACAAACTGAACAAAACAGCGTTGTGGTAAAATTTAATTTTAACAAAACCAGTTGTTAGAACCGACGTTATAACTAATTTCGTGAAAATAAATTGCAAGAAAAGCATTCGAAGAGGCTCTTCTAAGTATAACTCAGCTTTCATACGTGCTATTAACTTTTAACCACCTTATTTTAAATAAATTGTTTCAGCCCTAAAAGGAACTTTGCGCAAAGTTACTTTATCTGTATTAATAAAAGTTATAACAATATTGAAAATTTCATTAAAAAATTGTAAACTAATTTAGTTATAGTCCCCCTTCTTTTATTTCCATTGTCACATATTTCAAACATTAACGACAATTAATTGCCTACATCATATTAATTTCAACCTTATTAACTTATCCAGTTTTTTCTCCTACTACAATACTGATCCTCCCCTTCTTCTTAATCTTCTGAATCTTAAATAAATTACATTATTATACTCAGTCATTATCGACTTTTTTTCCATCCCCCTATTACCATTACCTTTTAATTGTATTAAGAAAACTAACTACCCATCTCATTAATTTCTACCTAATAAACCCCAATCCAATTATTACTCTTTCTTTGTTAATGATATTTTTCTCAATATCCCGAAGAGTATTACTTGCATTTTCACAATCAATTGCATTTGAATTTCTTATGATATATTTTATTACATATTCGTAACATTTAAAAAAACAGTTACATTCTTTTTTATTATTTCAGTTTACTTTACAATCTCTTAGACAATTATAAATTTTATAGTTTATCATATTATTTTTTCACATTCATACATTAAACTGACACACCTTTACTTAAGGAATCATTAAGTTCCCCCTTTTTATTATTACCTTTTTAGTTCTACTGTCTTGTAACAAATTTAATTTTAAAATTTAAAATACTAAAGAATAGTCACCATAAATTAATCTATTTCAGGTACTAACACATTTTATTTCATGACCCTTATAATTTAAGAAATGGCTATCAAATAAAACATCTACCAACAGAGCAACATATCAAAGAAAAATCGGAGAAGTACGCAATCAAATAAAAAAAAAAAGCAAAAACAATTTCTGGGAACAAAAATGTCTCCAAAAATGGGAAAATCACTATAAAAATTTACTCCAAGAGTCCAGATTGGAATATACGGGAGAGAAATATAGTATGAAGAGACAAACGAATAGTAACATTAATACTAACTAACAACGAGGTCCGTACTGCGTTAATTAAAATAAAAACCGGGCGATCTCCAGGACCTGGCATTATAGCTGTCTTCTTCTTCAAGTGCCATCTTCGTTTCTAAGGTTGGCGATTATCAGGACTATACGTATTTTCGAAACTAATGACTGAAATAATTCGTTGTTGCCACAGCTATACCATTCCCGTAGATTCTTTAGCCAGGAGTTTCGTCTTCTTCCTATGGACATTTTTCCTGCTATTTTCCCTTGCATAATTATTCGAAGCAGTTCATATCTTTCGCCTCTTGTAATGTGTCCCAAGTATTGCAGTTTTCCTTTTTTGATCGTAAATATGACTTCCTTTTTTTTGTGCATTCTTCTCAAGACCTCGAAATTTGTGACGCTCTCGGTCCATGATATTCTCAGGATTCTGCGATACACCCACAGTTCAAATGCATCTAATGTTTTGGTATCAATCTTTTTCAAGGCTCAAATCTCTTCCGCAGAACACTCTCTTCATTTTAGTGAATATGGATCTGGCTTTTTATATTCTTATTTTGATTTCTGCTGAGCTATCGTTGTCTTCATTTATAAAAGTGCCCAAATATTTATATTTGCTAACTTGATCGATAATTTCATTGTGTAAATATAAATTTTGGACATTTTGTGTTGATTTCGATATTACCATAAATTTAGTTTTCTTTATGTTCAAAGATAGTCCATATTATTCGCTATAGTCTGCTATCTTATTCACCAATGTCTGTAGCTCTTCAAGTGTTTCTGCGATCAGAACGGTGTCGTCGGCAAATCTCAGATTGTTTAGTGTTATAATATATAATAATAAAATAATATAGCTGTAGAGTTACTTGAAGCAGGATGTCCACTCCTAATAGAACAAGTAACTTTTCTAATGAATCAATGCTGCCAACAAATTAAAGTACAATCTGAATGGAAAACCGCTCACCAAGTGTTCATTTTTAAAAAGGGCAATCGAAAAGATCCTAACTGCTACAGAGGATTAGGTGTTCTATCTAGTTTCGGGAGATTGTTTGGAAAGATAATAAATGGAAAAATACAAGATAATGTAGGACATCTAATTAGCAAACACCAAAGTGGATTTACGCCTGGTAGATCTTGCACTGATAACTTGTTTATACTCCAACAATTAATAAAAAAAAGAATAGCAATTGGTACCGAAGTACATGTAGCCTTCGTCGACCTAGAAAAACCGAATACTACAGGTGCAAGACTTAAACTTTGGCAAGCTTTACAACAACTCGGCATTACTCAATACCTTTTAGAAAGAATCACAGAAGTATACAGGGATAACACTACTTAGCTAAAAATAGGAAATAGACTATCAGAGCCAATAAAAGTAACTAAACGACTAAGACAAGGATGCAGTATGTCACCCGTACTGTTTAATTTATAAATTAAGGCAGCCGTTCAAAATTGGAAAAGCCACTGCCATGGGAATCCCCATAGGAAATAACGTACTGTTCTCTCTGAACTTTGCGGATGACCAACTCGTCCTAGCTCAAGATTCTTATGATCTTGAATTTATGATAAAGCGTCCATACAGAGAATATGTAAAAAGGGAGTTACATGTCAGTATGAAGTAAACAGAATATTTAGTTACCAATTCAGATAAAGAGGTTACAAATGGAATACTACACGTTTAGACCGAAAAGTGAAAAATCATATCGATTCGTATTAAGATGATTACATTGTGGTTCGTACTATAGTGATCTGAAAGCAAATCTGTTTGAACTTGGCCATTAAGTCGTATACAAAATTAACATTGCCGATGTTCTACATAGGAATAAGATCCAAATAAAATATTAAACAGATATATAATATAGAAAAACTTCATCATATACCAACAGCCAACAACATCATAAAATGTAAACCTCCATATATTAAGAGTATATTGCCGCAATGTACAATATACCAGGCATTTGGAGACCCTAAAACCAACTGCCTAATATCCTTTAAATGGTTTTAGATTTGCTTGGTACTGTCATGAAGCACATCAAAAATCGTGGATGGAAAATCAAAAACTTAAAATAGCAATTTGGAATGCCAATGACAGTTGATTTCACGTATAAGTGGAAAGACAGTTAAGATTTGATTTCACGTATAGTGCGCCTGTGTATACGCTTATACGTATTTCACCCTAAAAGGGATTATCGGAGCGGCTATTTACAAGCGCTCTGAACGTGAAAATAATCTTTTCTGTCATAATAGAAGCAACTATACAATGGCTTCGATCTGGACGCAATAGCGACATCTGATAAATAAATCCGTAAACAGATTTTCGAAACCAAATTCAGATTTCTGCTTTAATCTGTGCCTTCTAAGAATTGCAAGGCAAAACAGACGTTGATAAAATGTTATTAGAGACGTTGTTAGGTGAATAGTCGCTCTGAAGATTACTTTTAGGGTGAAATACGTATAAGCGGAAGCACAGGCGCACTATACGTGAAATCAAATCTTAACTGTCTTTTCCTCCTTTGCTTAGTTGAGGAGGTATGTTGTGGAATGCAATTTTAGATTCCCCATGGCTCTAATAACATCTTTATTAACGTCCGTTTTACCTTGCAATTTTTAAAAGGCACAGAATAAAGCAAAAATATGAATTTGGTTTCGAAAATCAGTTTATTGATTTGTTCCTATAAGATCAAAATATTTACATGATGATTTACAATACGCATTTTACTGACACAAATTATTTTAGAATTTCAAAATTTAAACGGTACCATACTAAGCATCCATATGAAAAATCATGGAAGTACTGCAATTATCATACAAGAGAGCATAAAAGACTATAAAATAGAAATATTCTCCAAAGATTATTTACGAGCAACAACAACTGTGAGAATTAGGGAAAGAAATAGAGCACTAATGAGACCTGGTGTCTATTTTCCTCCAAAACACAATACTAAGAAGGAACGTAACAAAGGGATATTCTGCACACTCAGAACAGATTCCTGGCTGATTGCCAAACATCTAGAATGGGGTTCCAGATTAACCACTACAAAAAGGCGAGCATTGATCTCAGCAATGAAGACGAATAACCTACAGCAAATATCTACTGAAGGACCAACACCTTCTACATCACAAAAGGTGTTGACACTGAAAGTGCATAGCAAAATAAGTTTTAATCGGATCTTTCTACAATGATAATATCAATATCAGAAATATTGGATCAATCAAAACATCGCTATATAATAATAAAATTGATTGGGGTGTGTTCAGGGAAATTATAGATCAGTTAATCACTTTAAATAAGCCATTATAAAATGAACTGTACATAGAAAGGTAGGCTAAAAATTTGGCCAAGATGATATAGCTGTTGGCTAGCCTTGCTACCTTAGACTATGAAACGCGGCAAGGAAAAAATAAAATATCTCCTTAAGTCAAAAAAGAATTGCTGCAAAAGACACTTGAGGAAGCAATGGCAACAAGCTAGAACCACAGAAAATAAGAAAAAATTGAACGAAACCACCTAAGAATTAAAAGAACTAATCATAGGAAACCAAAATCGTGGAATCCAATGCTAGCTAAACAGCATTATACCAATAGAGGCCACAGATTATTCGCTGTGAAAATGGACGAAAAAAATAACGAGGCCTTACTTGCCTAATACAACAATTAAAAATAATATCATCTGGGCCAGAAATGATAGAAATGGTAAAGAAAAATCTGAAGCTTTTTGCAAATCTCTAAAAAAAGTATTCATACTCTTCCCTTCAGAATTATCTGCTAAATAAAAACACGAAATTACCGACTATCTGTTATTTCCAAGGTTTTTGAGAATATATAATTATGTTAAGAGGCTAAAAACTATGATATACGAAAACAAGATAAGTTGAGATCACTAATTTTAATTCCGCTATAAACACTGGACAGTAGAGCAAGTTTATATACTAGTCAATCAAATCAATAAGGACCTGAATAGAACATATTCTCCAGAAGCTTTTCTTGATATATCATAGGCTTTCGACAATGAGTGGCATAAAGGATTGTAAGTTAAAGCTAAATAAGCTACTGCCCCATCCCCACTTTCAACTTCTAAAATTATACCTGAGAGGCACTTTCTAGTAAAACATAGAAGTAAATCTAGAGAGTTGCATCCAATAAATTTAGGAGTTTCACAATGTAGCGTCCTTAAAACCAATCCTATACTTATTGTATACTGAAGACGTGCCATCAACACGATTTACCACTATTGAGACATTTGCTGATGATACATCCATTTTGGCGTTTCACAATCATCAAATATCAGCCTCTAGGAACCCGGAAACTAGTCTTAACAACGTCCAAAACTGATTAAAAAGATGGCGTATTAAAGCAAATGAAATAAAATCAAAACGAGACGTTTACCCTTTGCAGAAAAACGTACCCATCTGTTTAATTTATAAGTTGTAAAGTTCCATGACCTGATAGTGCCAAATACCTCGGCATGCACCTAGATAGACGACTGACGATGAATAAATTAAAATAAAAACGTGACGTTGACCCCCCGTAGAAAAACATGGCCACCTGTTCAATTAATTAGTTGTCAAGTTCAACTTGATAGCGCCAAATACCTCGGTATGCACCTGGATCGACGACTGACTTAGCCAAACACATATTCAGTAAGCGAAAGCAGCTTAGCCTTAAATTAAGAAACATGTATTGGCTAATTGGTCACAAATCAGAACTGTCAATAGACAATAAAACATTATTATACAAAACGATCTTAAAACCTGTGTGGACTTATGGCATCCAGCTGTGGGAACTGTAGCAACTCCACCTTATCTTTTTTTACAAAGGATCCAAAATAAAGTACTGCGAGCTATTCTTGATGCTCTATACTACATCAGTAACGCAATCATTTAGCATGATATCCCTTTTGAATCCATTAAAGAAGCCATACATCGTTTTAGTGCTAACTATAGTGAAAGAGAGTCAGTGCACCCAAATCGGTTAGCGGCCCAACGAAACGTGCGCGACGCTAAAGAAATCCGTAGGCTAGAACGTACATCTACTGCCACCCGACTTATCCACATCACACAAACTTTAGTTTAGTTATTAAAGCATACTCGTTTTCAGGAAAAACGCTTATTGCCTAATGGGCAGATGGCAGATCTCTTTAAGAGCTAATAAAAATTAATATATATATATATATATATATATATATATATATATATATATATATATATATATATATATATATATATATATATATATATATATATATATATAATATATATTTTGTGGTGCACTCCATTACTGGAGATTTGTGATTACAATATTAATATGTTAGACCGGTCCTGACTGAGCACAAGTTAACCTGTGTTCTTAGTTATGATCGTAATTTGTGCAAAAGTGCAAGTAAATGCAAAGAAATTCTTCAATCGAGGTTTAAATTAATAAGAACTGGTTGGGTTCCAATCAGGGGACAGGGCCGCACTCACTCTTGCGGATAACACCTGTTATTTTAAAATAAATTTACCGAAGCAAACATGGATTTAAATAACGCACAACAGCTTGACTCCGAAGCATCTCAACTTAAAAGAACTGTACCAAAAAGCTACTCAGCAGTGACCAATCAATTTAAATTTCCTTCCAAAGAACAAGCACTAGTGTTTAGTGCAATTGAAAATACTCCACTTCAAGACTACCTAATTCCTCTTGGTAATATAGTTCAACCAAAAAATATTATTTTCGCCTCCCGCCTTTCTAACAACCGAATTTGCATGTACCTTTCCACCAAAAATATCCTAGATGAGTTTTTAGATAACCATGGTCAAATCACTATCCAAGGAGAAGTTGTAAGAGCTAGACGGCTTATAACACCTGCTGAAAGAATTGTTATGTCAAACGTATGCCCGACCATTCCACATAATATCCTTGAAAAAGAACTACTTAAAATTGGTCTAAATCTTGTATCTCCCATAACATTTCTAAAAATTGGTGCAAATCTTCCCGATTATAGCCATATCCTTAGCTTTAGACGGCAAGTATATGTTAGTCCTCATAATTTAACCATCCCAAGCGCCATAACAATATCATTCGAAAACACAAACTACACAGTATTCTTTTCACAAGATGGGAACGTCTGCTTTAAATGTAAGAAACTAGGACACGTGGCAGCAGCCTGCACCGAATCTACAAGTATATCTGAAATACATCAAACTCCACTAAGTTCCACAACTTTTAATATTACAACTATAGCTGATTTGACTGCACAAACTGTAACAGAAACGCAACCATCAATGTCACTATCTAACCAAACTCTACCTCCATTATCACACCAAAATATCGTTTTGCAACATACCGAGTCAGAATTACCTAATGTAAATACAGAAGAAACGGGAAATAAAGAAACGCATTCAAAACGCCCTATAAATGAAGTCATCTCTCCAGAAACTGACACTGCACCTCAAGAAAGCCCATTTGTAACACCAAAATCCAGAGGAACTCGAAAAAAGTCAAAGAAAACTAAACCTGAACTAATGCATTCGGATTTATCCTTTTCATCCATGATAGAACCAGCCAAAACCTTCATTAATAATCACCAACCACCATTTCTACTAAACAGTGAACAATTAGCCCTCCTACTAGACAACACTGCCAGCTTATCTAATCCCATAATCTTAATCAAGGATTTCACATCTAATTTGCAAAGTCTCTCTCACATGTTAAAACAAATCCGTCCTTATTTAAAAGAAAGGTCAATAAAAGCGAGACTAACCAACTTAAACAAAAAAATATTTGCTTATCTTGGAGAGGTGGGATCTGAATTTGAAAGTGATGCATCACAAACCAGCACTTATTAGCAGCTATCGTTTAGTTTTTATTTTTTTTTCTAATTTAAATTTTTTGTTTCTTATTTTCAACTCGATCATACAATGGAATATCGATGGATTTTTCCATCGCTTGGCTATGCTACAGATTATCATTGCCGAAAACTGTCCAGACATAATCTGTCTACAAGAGACCAATTTAAAACACCAACAGAAATACAATCCTAAACAATACATGTGCTTCCGTAAAGACAGGATGCTTGTTAACCATGCTAGTGGTGGTGTTATGACATTAGTAAAAAAATCTCTCAATGCAAATTTATTTCATGTAGTAAGTAATTTAGAAGCCATAGTCATCAAAATTGATTCCTTAATGTCATTTTATCGATGTAATATCTACATTCCTCCCAACTCACAGGTAAATGATACAGATATACTGCACCTCTTACACAAAATTCCAACACCACGTATAGTCGTCGGTGACTTTAATGGACACAATATAATATGGGGATCTTCTAACACAAATACGATGTGAAGAATAATAGAAAACCTAATACATAATGTTAATTTAAATTTTCTTAATGATGGAACCCCCACGAGGTTCAACTCAGCATCAGGAGAATCCTCGGCAATTGACCTAAGTCTCTGTGATCCAACTTTAACTCCATGCTTATCCTGGGAAGTGTTGTCGTTCACCTACGGCAGCGACCATTACCCCATAAAAATCTGCAATACTAACACCACTAACACCTTTGTCTTAAAATGAAAAACAGAAAATGCTGATTGGGTGAGCTTTTCAACATATATTGATAATTCCGTAGAGAGCTGTGAAATAAATTACTGTGATATCGATAGAACAATCACCAATTTTAATGAGTTAATACTGAAAAGTGCAGAACTCTACATTCAAAAAACCAAAAAAATTCACAATCATCATCCAGTACCATGGTGGAATAAGGATTGCGAAGAAGCAATACGGCAAATTAATCATAAAAAATTCAAAAAAAGCCTCATGGTCAAAATACGTCTCAGAAATAAACAGTTCTACTTCAATGAACGAAGTTTGGAAAAGGGTAAAGAAAATATCCGGTTTAAAGTATTCTTCATCAATTAGCACTCTTAAAATAAACAGTACCACAGTCTCTTCTTCACAAGATATTGCTGAAGCTCTTGCTTCCACCTTTGAACAACATTCCTCTAGCGAAAACTACGACAATAATTTTAGAGACTACAAGCTAAAGAAAGAACGCGCCATCTTGTCTCTAGAAGAATCCCACGAAAACCCCCTATCTTAACCTCTTACTATTACAGAACTAAATAACTCCTTACAAGATATAAAAAACTCAGTCCAGGACCCGACAATATTCCTGTAGTATTCCTAAAGCATTTATCAACCTTAGCAAAACAACACCTTTTGCAAATTTTCAATCAAATTTGGCAGCAACGACAATATCCGTCTGTATGGGCAAAAGCCACAATTTTGCCGTTTTTAAAATCCAGAAAGCCTCGACTTGATCCAGAATCATACCGACCTATCTCTCTAACATGTGCCATGTCTAAATTAATGGAGAAAATAGTCAATGCCCGGCTTATGGGGACACTGAAAAAATCTCATTTCTTCTTATCAGAGCAAAACGGCTTCAGACGTAACCGGTCAGCAATTGACAACATCGTAGACTTACAAAGTGATATCCAAGAAGCGTTAGCAATGAACCAAATGTGCATAGCTATTTTCTTCGATCTAAAGAAAGCCTTCAATACATGTTGGAGATTCAACATCATTAAAAAATTGCACGCATCCAATATTAGAGGACACTGGTTAGCCTATATCGAAAATTTCTTAAAAGACTTTTCTTTCCAAGTAAGAGTTAACAACGTTTATTACGATTTTTATACTGCAGAAAACGGTACCCCACAAGGCTCAGTAATTAGTCCTACCCTATTCTTAGTTGCCATAAACAACATATTAAACAAATTACATAAACCTCTCAAAGCTCGCCTCTACGCCGACGATTTAGTGGTGTATATTAAAGGAGCACAAAAGGAATCTATATGCAGAATAGTACAGATATTTCTAACCCAACTAGATGAATGGACGGCTAGTACGGGCTTCAAATTCTCCGTTACAAAGACAACTGGTATGTTGTTTACGAAAAAATCATCCATTTCATCAGTCCTTTATCTTCACAACAGCATCATTCCATTCCAAAACTCCGTGAAATTCCTTGGTATGTGGCTGGATTAAAAACTTTCCTGGAAAAAGCACATACAACACTTGGCGCTAACATGCAACAAAAGACTCAATTTGCTTAAAACCGTATCAAATCGTTTCTGGGGTTCTGACTTCTCTACACTACTTCTTCTGTATAAAACACTAATTAGATCCAAACTCGATTACGGTTTAACTGTTTATGCCTCTGCAATCAAAAGTACCCTAAAACCGTTAGATACAATCCACAATGCCGCACTTCGGATCGTTCTCGGAGCTTTTCACACTTCACCCATAGAAAGCTTATATTCTGAAACTGGAGAACCATCATTGCAGTATAGGCGAGCACTTTTAACACTTTCACACGCTTCTTCTATAGCTGCTAATAAGGATCATCCACTCTTCGAAAATACTTTTTCTAAAAATAATCTTGACTTTCTCTTTAATAAACCTCGTACTGGAAAACCTTATTACACACGAGTAAGATCAATTCTGAATAATTTTGATACAATAATCCCAAACGTATTTCAGAGTAACATCCAACATCCGGCTCCATGGTTAATAAGCATGCCAAATTGCAACACTTCTCTAATAGAGTTCTCCAAAAAATACAATAACAGCATACTAATTAAAAACAAACTAAACGAGATTCTTGAACGAGACTACCTTAACTACACAAATATCTTTACCGATGCCTCTAAATCTAATGATGGCATTGGTTGTGCATTTGTTACTCCAACGTCTACTTTCAAATTTAAACTACCGCCTAGCTCAAGTGTTTTCACCGCTGAATTATTTGCTTTGTACCGTGACCTAAAATATGCAAACCTCTTAAGAATTTCAAAACCTCTGTTTCTCACGGACTCGCTCAGTTTTCTTCGTGCAATACAGCATCTGTATCCTAAACAGCCCCTGGAGCAACTAATAAAAACTGAACTACAAATCGCCCAAGAGAACCACATAACCCCTAAATTTATATGGATCCCATCGCATGTTGGAATTATCGACAATGAAGAGGCAGACAGTAGTGCTCGTGATGCAGCAACAAGTGCGGAATCTGAATTAGTGCGTGACAGTGTATGTAAAGATCTCAAAACCTTATTTAAACAAAAAGTGATTGGTCAGTGGCAGCGCGAATGGTTTCTATCGCAATCTAAATTAATATCGCTAAAACCGGATACACGACAGTGGAAAACTAGTGCTAGTACACGGTTTATTCAAACGGTTCTAACGCGCCTACGTATAGGACACACTAAGATCACACACTCTTATTTACTTTCGGCCAGTGAAGGCCCCCTATGCGACCTATGTGCTACGCCTCTTACCGTCGCGCATTTGTTTATTGAGTGTCCAAAATTCCATAGAGAACGTTTAATAAACAATATACCAAATACTCTACCAGATTTATTAGGAGAAAACTTTCCCGTAAAAAACTTATTAAATTACCTAAGGTCAATCAATATTTTGTATCAGATTTAATGTTTTATTTACTGAGTAACGCCGCTAATAACCTGTTGGTGGATGCGGCAATGTTTTCTTTTTAATAAAAAAAAATATTAATATGTTCTCTACTCTGCGCCACTCTTAGTAATTGTTGAACTTTCATGACTGTTGAAGCTCTCATACCGCGAAGCAATGACATGGCTCTTCTGCCTACTTCCGTTTGGTCCTCTATTATCATTTTAATTACTATTTGTAGCCAATTGTATTTGTGATTCCTCATTATGTGGCCTAAGTACGATGTTTTTTTTTTCTTGATGGTTTTTATAAGTTTTATTTTTCTATTTATGATGTTTTTTATTTAACTTATGTTAAATTATAATATGTACATTATTGTTCTTTTTAAGGCGGCATCCCATTATGAAATTGCTAAATTATTTTTATTTATTCTTTAAATACTTGTATTTCAGATCCAAAAATACGGACAACAGACGAAAGTGCTTTAATCGAACACTTAGAGTTTTGTACAAAATACAAATTTGCTGTTAGCGTGGGCGATGAACATAAAATCAATCCAAATAACATCCGAACCGTTGTTACCTACTTGGATCGTAAGGCGCCGCCACAAAATCTGCAGGTTGATTTTGAACCAAGAGATACGCCATGTTTACTTATCAAATGGTCGGCGTCTTGTGTAAATATTGGACAAGCCATTGGATACGTTGTAAGTTTTTCTTTAAGATGCGCGCTTTTATAAAGTAAATCTAGCAAATAGAAGTAAAACAGCAAATAAAAACGATTGTAAGGATGTATTGTGTTGGAGCCTAAATAATAAATGTAAAATAAAATATGTATTTACGGCTTTCTGTAGCTAGGGAAACAAAATGCAAAGTAGTATAAAATTAATGTTAGTTAAAATGAATAAAATGAAAAAAAAAAATTATTAAATTTAAGGCGCTTCTTATGATCTAGCGACATCTTTTCTGCTCCGAACTCGGTAATTCTGAAATATATTATATATACGCCAAATAATTATTGCATAAAATGATTTGATGTTTAAAGTTACAGTAATATACCCAACGGGGACCAAACTAGTCCTAACCCAGGTAATAGTTGTTGCCTAGATTATAAGTTATTTATAATAATTTATAAGAGTCTTCTATTTCATTAATATTATTATGCCGGGTCCAGACCAAGCAGACAAAACGAAAACACAATTCTGAAACAAAAACACGATAAACCGACGACAAAATTTGTCGTCAAAAGACAAAACAAAATTGAGACAAACTGTCCACACCAGAACAACAAAATATAAAAACAAAATTCAGTTGGTGACGTTGTTGTTGTGATTAGTGTTGGTTAACCATGTGGCGTTTTAATCAAGAAAAAAATGAAACTGAAGATTTATTGCTAGCCGCAAGTTGTTTTTTTTTGCTCTCATCATCATCCCAGGTTGCTAAACGAAAACCCAAACGTCGTCTTTCTCTAGCATACTGGTTGTTAACATTCTTTATTTTCTTTTCAACATCATTTAGTGGCATATTTAGCGATAAAGAAATTTCCTTTAATGCATCGGCTTTCTTGTAGCGATTTTTATAATGTTTATTTTTAGGGTCCCATAATATCGGATGCTCCCTGTAAAGTTCTATTAACTTGCATGTATTTTGTGTATTCCACTTTTTGTCCCCCGACATGTTTAGAAAAATACACTATTATAATATTTATTTAATCACTACACAACAGAAAAATACACTTGATTTTGATAAAAATTGTACATTCTATTTCTCCTACTGCTTAACTTGTTTTGGCACGCACACGCGTCCACACTGCGTCGACAACTTGTCGTCAAAAACACAGACAAAACACAGACCTTTTGATCTTTACCGATCTGAGACGGGACCTGAAAAAGTTTTCAAATCTGCAAACAAAACAAAATTGTTTCAGAAATGTCTCAACAAATGTTTTCGATTTGTCGCCACTTTGTCGCGAAACATGAATGTTTTTGTTTTGTCTGCTTGGTCTGGACCCGGCATTAGGTCTTAATCTGTGTTTGTCTGATTCTAAGGATTTATAAAGTCTGTCTAATTTATTAAGTTGACTCCCATCTATTATTTCGCCATCATTTTCAATATACATACTACTATAATATGTTAGAGTCTATAAGAGAACAGTATTTTCTAGTTGTGTGGGACATCTCCCATATCGCCATTATATTAATTATTAATGTCTAAATGGATTGGCGATACTTCTTTAACAAATACATCTTGCCTTGAAGAATGAAAATTGTTGTTATTGTTGAGCTTTTGATATATTAATTATTTATTAGTTGTTATATAGGTACTAGGGTGGAGTGAAAAAACGACTTTCTACGATATCAATTTCTAATAGTGCGGAAAACTTGCGCATAGGCATCCTTAAAACAGGAAAAATAAAAAAAAAATTTTTTTAATATCCTAAGACCGCGCAATAGGCCTAAAGTTTGAAAAAATTTGAAAAAAACGTTTTTAAAGTCATGGGAAAAATATTTCTGATGAATATTTTTTATTCTAATAGCTTAAAACATTTTCTTTGAGGTGTATTTAGCTCGGAAAAAATATTGTTGAACATTTTTATGTATATTTTGAGATCGCGCAAAAAGCCTAAACTTTGGGAAATATCGGTATTTTTCTTAAATGCTCAAGGATATACCGAGACTGTAATACTTACGCAAGACTTCAGAGTAGACACTGGTGTTTTGCTTTAGAATTGTTCAACATCATGTGCAGCTCCTCGCCCATTTCAGTACTTGTTGTACTGAAATGACCCAGGACTCACCACGTGGAGGTGGCTGCGCTTCGAGTCCCACCCACGCCCTACCCAACCAACCAACCAATTCTGGGCGTGGTAAAATTACTTTCCGCCTTTGAAGTCTGATTTAGTGTTAAATTTTGTCATCATTGATCTTGATTTCAGTGTTGCCCTGATATACCCATCACGGTTTTCATGGCCACACACTTTTCCTGAGGCCTCTGTAACTAATTTCACACATCTTTCTACATTTTGTGTGTGGTAAGGAAATGTTAAGCAATCAAACTCAGGTAAAGCTTTCTCTTTGAGCACGGATTCAATGTGCTCTGTTGTCATTCTTGCAATCAAAGGTGATGGGGTCAGAGCACACTTTGACCAGTCAATTAGTTCTGTATAATCTTGAGCGTCAAAGTTTATCGAAGGTACCTTAAATATCCTGACGCTCTCTCCTGTTTCTTGATTTTGATTTCTAGCTTTAATTGTTCTTCTGTATCCTAACTCTCTGATATGTTCTCGGTCATCCAATATCATAGTTAAAAGCAGATTCTCTAGATGACAGAAAAATCCATCTCTTTCAATGACTGGATCAATTATCGTCTTTATGTCATCTGGTAAATGTCTTGTAGTTTGTACTACTTTAAGTACATGCTTTGATCTGTCTTTTACAGTGTGGTGCTTTTTGATGGCGAACCACACAGGAGCATATGTCTTGACAATGTAGTTGGCCAATATTTTCAGCTCATATGAAGGACTTTCTTCAGAAATGTAAAGTCTTAGAACTCGGTTGGCACAGGTTAACCACCTGGAGTGGCTAAGGGGACCAGGATCTTTAGCAGCCAGGTCATGTTCACAGAGTCCAGTTGTAACTGACTTAACAATATCTAATAAGTATTGCTGATCCTTACTAAGGTCAGATTTGGTAATATTGATCTCAAATTCAGGTACAATGACTTCAAATGTTAATACATCATTTTTTGCACAGTTCACGAGCTTTTTCCCAATCGGGCCACTGAATGATGCTGGTCCTGTAGTTGTGCCATCTAGGTGTTCAAAAAGATGCCTGTAAGGGAGTTCATTGAAGTGTAATAGGCACACAAACCATTGCAGGGGCCGTTTGAACATTACTTCGATATTGCGAATCACTCCATTTTTCCATCCAGTGTTGGTGGCGGTTCCATCGCATCCAACGGCTTCTAGTTCCTTCACATCATAATCTTGCTCTCTCATGAAGTCAATGATGCACTGAGCTATTTCACTTCCAGTTCCTTTTTTTGGTGTTACATGACCAACATACTGGCCACCAGGCTCACTAATAATGCTGATGTGCTCTTTTTTTGTTACTCTACGATAAAATTTGGCTCCTAATTTTTCTTGAGTTTGAGTGGTATATTTTCTTCCATCAAAATAGATTCCCTTTACTTCTTTAAGCTGATCTTGATTGTCAATTGTTACTTCTTGTCGCAGCTTTTCTTTCTCTTTCCTAATCTTACTTCTGTCAATTACTTGAGACATATCTGAATCACATATTAATCCAAGATCATGCATCACACCGGATGCAATTTCTGCTGTGGCCCTGTCGGAAACTCCATATCTGTCACTTATCATAGCAGTAGTTGTCAACTTATAACGCATTTGCGATGTTGAAGGCTGTGACAAACTCATATCACAATGACTTTCTTGGTCCACACTTTGACGAACATAAGTATCAGATGTGCTGGATGCGCTGGTATCTAAGGAACAAGTTTCTTGCTGCAAAAGATGTAATCTTCTCTCTTCTCTTTTATGCAGAATCACTGACACTTTCTTATCCACATTTCCAATAAACATTTTTCTTGTAGTTCGTTGGTCGTATACAAACTTCAATTCAATATCAGGGATCTTTTTTGCTTTCTCGCAATTGCAAACTTAAACCACAGGACAGTTATAGCTTAGTTTTTTCTCGCATTCACATGAAAGCATTATTTCACACTTACATGCTGCAATATCAAATAGTTTTCCCCGAGCATTAGCGATAAAAACTTTCAGTCTTTCCTTGAAAAAATCCTTGTCTTTATCACGGATAAATGATTTCCTGATCTTGTAGTACTCTTCGTGATACGAAATTACCATTTGGACAACACGAGTGTGTGTAACAGTTGGAATTGAAGCATTCTTAAAAAGATTTTCAACTTGAGTGGCAACACTTTCTGCAATAGGTGGAAATTTCACCTTAAACTTTGAATCTGACAATAACATTAATCTTTGTCTCTCTTCGAAACAAGAAAGAAGTACGTCCTCGTACGTTGGCAAAGTATTAGCACTTAGTTCTCGAGACGGACCGAAAATCGGGCAAACGTTCGTGTGGGATTGTCCTGTAGCAACTCCACGAATTTTGTGAAAAATGCGCACTATATGACTGTAACACAAGTAAACGCAAACAGACAACTGTACTTGTTGCGAGCTTAGTCACAGTAGTCATAGTCAAGCCGCTGCGATGTTCTCACTAAGCGCGGAACAGTCCATGCATTGACAACAAGGGGAGTAAGCTTGGAGGAGTGCGCCATTAATAAGCAATAAGCAAGCATGACTGAAAGTCGAATCAAGTTTTGTAACACATCTAAAATAATAAATTAATATGTAAAAATGCATCGGGAATGATTACAAACCGAGCAGACTTCGTTTATGTCTTTAGAAATTTACGAAAAATACCTCATTTTGCCCATTTTCCCCAAAGTTTAAGCTTTTTGCGCGATCTCAAAATATATCTAAAAATGTTCAAGAATATTTTTTTCGAGCTAAATACACCTCAAAGAATATGTTTTAAGCTATTAGAATAAAAAATATTTATTACAAATATTTTCCCATGACTTTAAAAATGAGCGTTTTTTTCAAATTTTTTCAAACTTTAGACCTATTGCGCGATCTTAGGATATCAAAAATTTTTTTTTTTATTTTTCCTGTTTTAAGGATGCCTATGCGCAAGTTTTCCGCACTATTAGAAATTGATATCATAGAAAGTCGTTTTTTCAGTCCACCCTATTATATACGGATAACTGAAAGATGACATTCCTTAATATAGAGTGTTTCAATTTTAAAATTTACAATGGGCTATATCTCACGAACAAAATCTTGAAACCGTATCTTGGATAGTAAGGGCGAACTAAAAGGACCCGAGAGAACTCACCCCCATCAACCCCCTAGGCCCCACACCACAACCAAAAAGTTTAAATTGAAAATCTCTACTTGTAATACATCATTGAAACGACTATAGAAATGCTATTGAATGATATAAATAATAATTATACAGGATAAAGAATTTATTGTAAAACTTTGGCTTAAATAGAAAATTTAATGACGTTTTTGTTGAACTCCAAATTTGTTAAATATGTCAATTAAGTAAATGTTTAAAGTGGGTTCCGTTGTTTTGTAAACAATAATATAGCCTATATTTAAATTCTGTACGAACTTTGGCAAATTTTGTTTTAGTAATAGCACGACATGCTTGTGTAATTCTTTTTTGCAATTCCCCAATAATACAGGTTGAGTTTTATAAACAACTGACTTGCAGTCTTCTTTTTGTAGTGCCTATCCATTACGGATGTTGGCTACTAGCATGGCAATTCTAACTATATTGACCACAGCTAGAAATAGTTCTGAAGTGGTCAAGGAAAACCATTTATGTAAGTTCTGGAACCAACATATTCTTCTTCTTTCTGGTTCCCTCTTTCCGTAGAACTTTTCCTGTAATATAAGTTGCAGCAGGTTATATCTATGATCGTTTAGCATTATATGTCCAAGATATTCTAGCTTGCGCTGTTTCACTGTGGATATAATTTCGCATGTTTTATCATCCAGGAGATCCTCAGTATCCAGATGCCTCGGTTATTATCCATGATTTAATCCCATAGAGCAGCACTGTAAATATGTATCTCAATAAATCAATTTTCGGTTTTATGTCAGGTCGTAATTTTAAAAGTAATTGTTGATTTGTCGTGTTTTAAAGAACAGACATTTCTCTGGTTGACGACCTGGGAAGCCCTGTTATCCTTGTTATATCTCTCCCTGCCAGAACTTGGTATCCCAGAATCGGGTCAGTAAACTGTGACGTATTAATACTGATACTTGCCATGCTAAGGGACTATGGAGGTTTAATGAGGGAGTTTCTCCTTGCTTTTCTCATCGCAGTGTAGGAGCCATTAAAACTGCTTCAGACATACCTCCTAGTCTCCAATGATGAGCCGGTCCAGGATCCATTCTATACGCCACAACTTACTGAAAATGCATAACGCATAAGCAAATGCTTATTTAATGGCGGCAATACTCGTCATGTCACAATATTTTCCTTGGGTTATTGTAACATTTTATAAGGTATGTTTTCCTAAGGCATATTCACTACACTCTCCAGTATCGCCGCTGCTTGGTCGGGGATTGCTTATTCAGTATATTCGTAACTAACCTTCATAAGTGAAGGCCATCCACTATACGCCTTGTGTGACCCCGCCGGTAGCCTGCAGGCTCAGCTGACATAGAAAAAAGTCAGGCATTAGTAAATTTGATGATCTCGGTGGCCACCCAATGGGACATCTCCTTCCAATCCATTTGTTCGGATAATTAGTATCCAACCAGTGCCTAACTGGAGTTGCAGTTGCCTTTCTAGCAGTTGCCTAAGGGCACAGTTGCCTTCACCTTGTTAGAAAAGCAGGAAATCTTCGTCTAGAGGTAGGTTGCCTTGATCGTCCCTTTGGTTCTTTAATTTATGCACAAAAAGGTTTGACGGTATTTTCCAGCATATCGAGATAAATGTCGCCAATAAAATTGCATGGTAAGAACAAGGGGCCAATTATAGCATCGCCTAATATTTCTGCCTAAACATTCAGTTTTTTAGGACATTGAGTGTGACCTTCTCTGAATCGATGCGGATTCGCATCACTTCAGTACCGACAGTTTTGTTGATTTACATTACCGTTCAGCATAAAATTACATTCAACAGTGAAACAAATATTTTTTAACATTCTCAGTTCGTCGGTCTGGATCATCATCGCCTAGTTCTTAAAGAATATGTTTTTTGTAAGAGTAAAACTTATGTAATTTCTGTCATTCAGAATTCAGGGTGAACATCCTGTCATTGTAGATACTTCACGTGTTAATGCAGTAGGCTCTATTGCAAAATTTCCAAGGACCTTAATTTGGTATGTATCATTTAGTAATCTTGGGGCATCCCATTTTTAATTTTGGACTGATCCCGTTTCTCTAAACTTTTAAACTAAATCGCGGAAGTACACGCGACTTAAATTTTTGACCGGATGTCTCTTATGGCGTATTTTGAGCTGTTCGTAAATAGCACTGGTTCTGGTAGGCAAATATGAATATGATCTCCACACATTCGGGTATAGTGTAAACCATCGTTACAACTACAGCTGAATGACATTACGGATCGTACAAATGATGAAAACTAATGATATTTAAATGTCTAAAATTAATAAAAAAATATTGAATCTGGCAGAATCCAAAAAACAAATATTTTTAACTTCTTCTTCTATTTCCTTCTAGTATGTAGGGTTTAAAGCCTGTTTCTTCTTTAATATTAGCCTCCTAAATTGTTTAAATTGTCGCACCATCTTTTTCTTGGTCAGCCAATACTTCTTCGTCCATTTGGTGACTTATCTCGTGCTATTCATACAATTCTATCCTTTGCTATTCTACGAATATGTTCGTTCCACTCCTGTTTTCGTTTTGTCACCCATTCATTTATGTCTTCTATATTGCATGCTCTTCTTACGTTTTCGTTTTTCTTCCTATCCAACAGGCTTCTTCCTGATATTCGTCAGAGTATTTTCATCTCTGTTGTTTCTAGCAGTCGTATCGTTTTAGATGTGTCAAGTCTTTTCTCCGCCGTGTATGTTAATATAGGTCTAATTGCTGCTTTATAGATTCTTGTTTTTGTATCTTGTCTTAGGTGTTTGCTCTTACAGATTGTTTCATTAAGAGAACCCGCCGCTTAACTTGCTTTTAAGCTTTGTTGTCGTAATTCTTCTTCAACATCTCCGTAACTAGTGATATCTATTCCCGGATATCCAAACCTTGCTTCCTTCTGTATTACTTTCCCGTCAATTTCGATTTTACACCATAGTGGGTATTTAGATGTTGTCATACATTTGTTTTTTCTGCTGATATTATCATGTTGTATTTCTTAGCTGTTGTATTGAAGACACGTGTTAATCTTTGGAGCTCGTCTTTTGTCTCGGCGATTAATGCGGCGTCGTCTGCATAACATATTATTTGGATTTCTTTGTTCCCCATTCTGTAATCATGACCTTTACGTACTGCTTGTATTATTTCGTCCATTATTATATTAAACAGAAGTGGACTCAAAGAGTCACCCTGTCTGACTCCGCTTTGTTTTTTCAACTCGTTTTGCAAAAACGGCGATTTAAGTTATAATGTAACAAAAAAAATTCCGACAGGCACTTATCATTAGAAATAATAGTCTGGGAGACAGCATTACAAATACAAAAGTTATAGTAAGCTGGCGAATACTAACAGCCTGTATAATTAATAAATAATAGTTGTACAGTGTCATCAACAGAATCAACAAAAACTTAATCAAATTTTACATTTAAGATAAAGTTTTACAATTATATCTTCACCCTGTATAATTATTATTTTTATACCATTGGATAGCATTTTTTATAGTCTTCTAAGTAATGTATCACAAGTAGAGGTTTGCAATTTAAACTTTTTTGGTTGTGGTGGGTAGGGCCTAGGGAGTGAGTTCTCTTTCACGTAATTTTAGTTTCCCCTTACTATCGTAGAACCGGTTTCAAGCATTTTTCGATATCAGTTTTTGTTCGAGAGATATAGAACGTTGTAAGTTTTAAAATTGACACACTGTATATATATATATATATATATATATATATATATATATATATATATATATATATATATATATACAGTGGAACTCTCTTATTACGGCCTCGGTAGTTACGTCATCTCGGTTATAACGTCAATTTTTAATAGGTCCGGTCAAAAACTATTCCATAACGTTATTAAAAACCCGGTTTTATCGGCTAAAAATAAACTAACCCTCGATTATATCGTCATAAAATTTTATAGTAGGTTATCCTTTTTTTATTTTATGAAGAATAAAGTGCAATGCGTTTCTGGCTTTGCGGCATTTGTTCCTTCCAAGAATGTAAGAAAGGTCCATTATCCCTTCTGTGTACAGTTATGTTACCCTGACAATCTATAATTTCGCATTTATCAGTGCCGTCCTAACACTCCTAACAGTCAAATTTTCTGTTTCGGAACAGTCGGTTTAAGAAATTTTCGCTACCGTGAAATTGTGTTCGTATCGTTTTGTTTTTTTTTTATTTTAATTTGGTAATTAGCTTTTATTTTTTAATATGGCAAGTTGTAGCACTAAAAGGAAGGTTTTGCCTATTAAAGAAAAAGTGCGTGTTATAAGAGCATTTGAAAGTGGTCGAAAAATTGCTGATGTATGCCGGCAATTTGGACTTGTTAATTCGACTGTCGGCTCAATCATAAAAAACAAGGACAAAATTTTAAAAGCCTTTAAAGAGGACGGAAACAATGTTAAAAAGATTAGGAAGTGCATTCGTGGTGATGTAGATTCAGCTCTACTCAAATGGTTCAAGCAGTGTCGCAGTTCTGATATCCCTGTGTCCGGGCCACTTTTAAAGGAGAAAGCTACAGAGTTCGGAAAATTGTTTGGTGAAGATTTCACATGCTCTAACGGCTGGATACATCGGTTTAAAGCCAGGCACTCAATTTCCTTCTCGAAAATTGTTGGAGAGGCAAAATGTGTGGACGAGAACGTAACAAGTGACTGGTTACAAAACACATGGCCACAACAAAGGCAACCATACAAAGATGAAGATATCTTTAATGGTGACGAGACAGGTGTCTTTTATAAATTAACGCCAGACAAAACTTTAAATTTCATAAATCAAAAATGTGTCGGTGGAAAACTTTCCAAGCAAAGAGTGACGGCTTTTGTTTGTGCAAATATGACAGGTACAGAGAAAAGAAAGCTTTTGGTTATTGGGAAAAGTTTACATGCTAGATGTTTCAGAAACATTAAAACCCTACCTGTAAACTACACAGCCAATAAAAAAGCATGGATGACTTCTGCTATTTTTGAAGAAGAATTGAGAAAGTGCGACAAGGACCTCTCTTTCAAAATAAGAAAAATTCTTCTCCTAGTTGACAACTGTGCAGCCCATCCCAAACTTAATTTGACCAATATAAATCTAGTGTTCTTACCAGCCAACTGCACGAGTGTCTTGCAGCCTATGGACCAGGGACTCATAAGAAGTTTAAAGTGCCATTATCGAAAACAGCTTTTAAAAAGAATGATTTTTTGTATGGATAATGGGGAACCTGTGAACATTACCGTCCTGGATGCTGTTTAGTTTTTAGACAATGCGTGGAGTGCGGTTACGTCAGTGACAATTCATAAGTGTTTTCGTCAAGCAAAATTGACTGTACCTTCTCTCAATGTTGAGGACGTTGATAAAGATGACGAAATGCCTTTGTCAGAGTTGATACAAAAATTTAATGTGAATCAGGGAGCGTTTGGAACTGATCTTGACTCCTACATTTCAGTAGACGATGAGGTGGAAACATTTCAAGTTCTAAGTGATAAAGAAATTGTTGAACTGGTGCAAAACGTGGAAATGGATGTCGATGAAGCTGAAGAAGAAGAAGACATCGTTGCTTGTCCTACAATCCAAGAAGCAATGAGAGCTGCTGAGACCATATCCAGGTTTTACCAGTTCAGGGAGGCATCCACAAATACCAAAGAAGCAGCTCAGCTTATTAAGGAAACAACAGAAAAACTTTATTTTTCGGAAAGGGTTGTGCAAAAGAAAATAACGGACTTTTTTCAGCAATAGAACTTTTTTACACAATGTAAGTTTCATATACATACCTAATATGTTTTGTTTTTAATTGTTTTTTATCCTAAAATGATTCTTGTTTTTTTTTAATTTGACTTAAGTAAATGTTATATTTTCGGTATATCGTAAACTATGTTAAATTATCATGTTTAGGCCCAGAGTAATTAACAAATAATATATCTACTATACCCAATAATGCTGTAATAATATTTTCCCTCATTAAAATTTTATTTTTCTCAACTTTTTTTTAACGACACTTTGATATAGCGTCATTTTTTTATTGGACCCTTCAATGACGCTATAACCAAGTTCCACTGTATATATATACAGTGAACGACTGAATTATGGAATATTATCATTATTTCGAGAACCGTCGAGTTTTGAGGCAAATCCCGAAATAGGTCGATTTTTGTTATAAAAGACCCATCTTCTAACGTACATGGAGTAGGGATGACGTCACTGGTGTGGGTATAGTGACGTAATCATTAATTTCTTAAATAGAAATAGGTATAATGCGACACCTAATTTGAAGGAGAATTTAATTCTGTATTTAACAACATTACATTTTTAACTAAAATATTTTTTTAAGGATATAAAAACATTTTTTTTATTTAAATTCAATTAAATTACAACTAATGATTTAATTAATAATGTACTTTAAAGTAACCAAATTATGCATAATAAATATTTTAAATTAAATGTTCGAAATGTCATTCATCGGTTTCTATCTTTCAAGTCCTGTAAGTTTTGGAGTCTATTGACATAAACTTTTGATTTTATGTAAACCCAGAGAAAAAGTCTAGTAGAGGTGTTAGATCTGGCGACCTTGCTCTCCACTCTATTAAACCTCGTCTTTCGATCCACCTCCTGGGAAAGCAATGATTTAAAAATTGACGTACTTAACTTGCGTAATGTGAAGGAGCTCCATCTTGTTGAAGCCAGATATTTTCAGTAGGTAAATTTTGGATTATTGGCATTTGAAAACATGTTAGCAAGGACAGGTATAAGTTGATTTTTTAAAAAAGGTAAATAACGTTCTCCTGTTAAATTTTCTTCAAAGAAAAAAGGCAATGATTCTGTCATTAATGATCCCTGCCCATACATTTAGTTTCTGAGGATATTATGTGTGTAAATCAGTCATCCCAAGTGGGTTTTCTTGATCACAATATCTGCAATTTTGACGATTCACGGTACCATGAATAAAAAATGTGGCTTCATCGGAAAAACACACCGAAAAAAAACGCTTTTAGTGTAATATCTTCTAAAAGATACAGTTAAAAGTTGTAAAACAAGGTGTAGGTGGGATGACTAAAAAATTTGTAATAACAAGTAGGCAGACATTAATACACCTATCTAATGCATTCATGAAAATTGGAATATTATTAAAGCCGTATATGTCTTACATATACATTTGGTACCTGAAAATTAGATGGCAGATACGTGAATCATTCTGTATTAACTGTCGTTGAAGACTAAGGGTTAAATTGTTTAATATGTGGATTTGCAAGATATAAAATACCTTCACCTCAAAATATTAATCTTTTTATTGTTACAAACAATAATAAATAAAATAATTTTAACGTATTCATTTAACCCTCAATCGGTGACGTGCGGTCCACAGTCCCGACTATGAAGTGTTTTTTTTACTTCGCCGAATTTCAACAAAGCGCTTCCTGCATATAACTACATGTGCCGAATAAAGCCCTTCGCTTTGCTGCCCCGTGATGGTTTTATACGAAGTTTCTTACTGTTAGTAAAAAAGTATTGGTGTCTCAGACCATACGTCACCAAAATCGTATATAAAAAATTTGCAATTATTTGGACCAAAATGGGTTACCCGCAATTTTACCGACCCTGTATAAATCTGGAAAAAGTTTTTTGACGATTATAAATTATCAATACCATGGTTAGCTATACCAGTTACCGCATTGAAAAATGTGCTTAAGGATAATATTATGTCAGAGAAACCTATACGAGGCATACTCATGTCTTAGAAGTAGAAGGATTGGTTAGTTTATTGTACTAAGTTAAAGTTAAAAAAAATAACAAATTGAATTGTGAACAAATTTTTGGTTCTACCGGTGATTCAACAGAGTTGTTTCGTTTAACCATGTCACGTCGTTAATAACGTTCCTTTTTCTCCTTCGATATATAAGATTTGATAATTGTGATACACGAGAAACCAGAAAAACTGTAGATAAACTAGCTCCAATTAAAAATGTGCTTTGCCAAGTGAATAAAAACTACATAAATAATTTCATTCCGTCTCAATATATGCTTACAGACGAGATGTTAATATCATTTTGTAATAACTGTTAATTTCGACAATATATACCCTCCAAGCCTACTGCGTAAGGGATTAAGATATTTTCCTTAGCAGATGATAAATGCTTTATACCACTAATATGATGGTATATGTTGGTAGAAAACCAAATGGTTCTTCATTTAAACCTAGTAACTCCGCTATTAATGTGGTAAGTAAACTCGTTTAGCGAATTAGAAGATCTAAACGAAATATAACCACTGATAACTGGTTGACCAGTATTGAACTAAAAGAAAGATTACTCAATGAGTGTTTTGTATTAAACTTGGAGGTCGCTGGTTAAATGATATTAGAATAATAGTCGAATAAATTAGCGAAAAATAACAAATACAACTGTGACTAAATGACGAAATTGACTAGCTTTAGATCATACTGTTGTCTGTACAAAAAATATAGACTTACCTTTTGAAATTCTGATGTATTTTGTAGCAGGCAGAAGAACTGGTCGCGGTGCGTTACGACGCCATCCGAGGCACAAAATAAAAAGACGTCCCATTCGTACTGTTCGCTGTTTCGGTGATGAGTGGAAGTGTCGTCTTGAGACTTAAGATGGTCAAAAAGAATCCTCTAACGTAAGCTGGTTTATTGACAAGTTTATCCCATAAATGGACCCTATTGTAGGACGCTTTGAAGAGCGACAGATAGTAGCGACAATCCAATTCAATGTCCACAGTGTAACACAATAGTTTACACGTTTTGTGTGTATTATTGACGCAAAAATAACAAAAGAAGTCAAATTTTCCGTACTCAGAACATAATAAATGAGCTAGCCAGTTTAACAATGCGATTTTACGAAATATCTGGAAACAATATATTTTAAAGCAAATAAGTTAGATCACATTAAAATACAGTAAAAGAAAAATATTAAAGGTAAAATATAAAAATAAATACCACATACTTTTCCCAACAATGAGTATAAACTAACATTGTTGGGTACAATATAAAAAAATTAGAAGCAGCTACCTACTCAGTTTACTAAAGATCGAGGTAGACCAAGTCCATCATGTATGTTTGCATTTAGGAAAAATTGTACTTTAGCATTACACGTTTTAAAACAGAAGAAAAACGTTCTTATGGTGTCTTTCATATATGGCAATGACGAGATCAATGAAACTACACAAAAACCTACACAAATGATCATTATTGGTTAAAACAAAACGAAGGTAGAAGTTGACATGGTAGATCAGTTATTTTAAAAACACAATGTAGTTCGCAATACTAGAAGAGGGGTAATGATGATATTTTACCCTCAACTGAACGTGACAGGAATTAACGCCTTTCTAATTTACAAATATAATCAAAAAGAAGATAAAGCATATTTCAGAAAAGTTATTCTGACAGAACTACCCAGAGGTCTCATGAAAATACATGCAATAAGAAGAGAAAAAATACAAGAAATATGTAAGATATCCACAGAAATACATCAGAGACATCAGAAATTGCCACAAATTGGGCGTTGCCAAAATTGTGCCTCTAAACAAAATAAAAAAAAACCAAATATAGCTGCAAAATATGTAGTAAGTTCCTTTCTCCCGACTCTGTTCGCAATCAATGCTTTGAGGGGAAACTAAGCTAGGACGTTTATAATTTTATAATATATATATATATATATATATATATATATATATATATACATCCCACCATCATTTTGAAGTCTTTTCACGTTGCAGTAATTTAGCATCACCAAGAAATACTATCACATTCAAATTATAAGTCATGTATATTCGTTTAGTGTATCTTTTTAGGCTTGACACCGTTGTCAGTGTTTAAATTTTTCGATTTTTTTATATATTTATTTTTTTACACTCAACAGACATTTTAACTCCCTATAGGTCAAATCATTGTGTCTTGCGTCAATACAGTATCACGAGATGTTGCCAAAATATATATATTTATTTGAAACATGGATAGATATATCGATCCGTTTTCGTTCACAGACCGATAGGTCTACAACCTTACCGACCGCCCCGACCGGTTTAGGGTTCTCGGATTTATTATTATGGTTTAGTTGCATATTTAATTTAGCAGGTAATTTTTCCCAGAGAATTGTGAAAAATTATGAATGAACGATCGAAACGAATTTTGCCGCTGGCAGCGATAAGTAATATTTGTATTATTATGGTAAAATTGACAAATACGAGAAAAACGTTCGTCTCCAATAAAATATGTTCATGTACAGACGGTGCCAGTTAGTTTTTTAAAATTAGTATTAATTTTTGGTTAAATTTTGTTTGTTTATGTTTAATATAATTTTTTTTTGTTTTAAATTAAATTTAAAATATATTATTGTTTATGCTACCAGTGCACTGTTCATGTTTATTTGTTTTCTATTAAAATAATAAATAACTATGTAAATGTATAATTTTTGATTTACTATAATAAAATTTGTGGAAATGTTGCTTTAAAAGTTAAAAATACTTAAAGAAAAATAAAAAAATAATAATAAAAAACTTTTTACATTAGAATGAATAACTGATACTAATTTGCTGCACCTTCTTCTTCTTCTTCTTTTGGCATCATAGCCCTGAATGGGTCTTTGCCTATCTGGCTATGTCCTTCCATTCAGATCTCTCTTGTGCCCTTCTTCTCCATTGTCTCATGTTTATTGTTTTTAGGTCGTCTTCCACGTCATCCAACCATCTCGTTCTGGGCCTTCCTTTTTTCGTCTTCCTATGGGCTTCCATTGTACCATTTTCTTTGTTGTTTTTGCATCGTTTTGTCTCTGCACATATCCCAGCCATGACAGTCTTTGACTTTTCACAAATCTTACAATGTCATAACCTTCATTTAACTCATTAACCTCGACGTTTCTCCTGATTCTCCATGTGCCATCTTCCTCTTGTACCGGGCCATATACTTTCCTCAGTATTTTTCTCTCGAATGTCCTGAGTTGGGCTTCATCTTTTTTCGTCATTACCCAAGTTTCACATCCATAGGTTACTACGGGTCTAATCAGTGTTCTGTAGATAGTCATTTTGGTTATTTTGTCTAATAATTTCAATGTCATCAATCTTTTATTAGCATAGTATGTACGATTCCCGCTGGAAATACGTGCATTAATTTCGCTACTTACGGAGTTCTTCTGATTGATTTCTGTGCCGAGATATGTAAAGGCATCCACTCATTCGATAGTATAGTTGTCTATTGTGATATTATTTTCAATGTCAGTTATTCTTTTGACTGTCATATACTTCGGTTTTGTTTCGTTTATTTTGAGACCTCTTTTTCTTGCTTCAGGATCAATTTGTTTGAACACTTCCATTAGTCGTGGCTTATTCCTACTAATGATAGCTACATAGTGTGCATATGCAGTAATTTGTAATGATTTGGTGTTTATATGGCCGGTTATATTGGTTTTTCTGATGACTGCCTCAAGAACTAGGTTGAATAGCATGGTTGATAGGGCATCTCCCTGTCTTACTCCTATGTTGATGTTAAACAGGAAAGTCAGTTCTCCATCTACTCTGACTGCGGCTTTTGAACCCTGCAACGTCATTTTTATGAGGCTGATGTATTTCTTAGGTATACCTAGATTACAAAGGTCTTCCAGCATTCTGTCTCTTTTCACACTATCAAAAGCTTGTTTAAAGTCTATATACATATTATATAGGTCTATGTCGTATTCATAAGCTTTTTCTTGTATCGTTCTTAGTATGAATATGTTATCTGTAGTGGCTCTATTTGGTCTGAATCCATTTTGATAATCACCAATTATATTTTCGGAGTATTCTAACAATCTATTGTAGATTATACCAGAAAGAATTTTGTATATTACATTTAGCAATGTAATTGGCCTATAATTCTGGCATTCTCTCTTATCTCCTTTTTTATATATTGGCTGTATGAGGCCAACTGTCCATTCCTTTGGCATTTGCTCCTTCGTCCATATTAATGTTATTAGGTAATGGATTTTTTTCCAGAGTTCGGATCCTCCATGCTTTAATAATTCTGCCGAAATTCCGTCCGTTCCTGGTGCTTTTTTGTTTTTTAGTTTATTTATTATCTGAAATACTTCTTCATAACTCGGATTTTCGATATGCAGCTCCGCCTAATATATTGTCTCGTTCTGATCATTTTCGTTGTCTGCATTTAGATTTTCTTAGAAATATTGTTTCCATGTCATTATAATTTTTTGCTTCTCTGTTAGTAGTTCTCCGTCCTTGTCTTTGTATATCGTTAGTTTTGGTCTAAGTGACTGTGTGCTTTCTTTTATGGATTTATAGAATTTTCTGCTTTCGCGTCTCTTGTTATGCTTTACGATTTCTTGTACTTGCTTTTTCATAGCCTCTTTTTTCTTTCTTCTGCATATTCTAGTCGCTTGTGTTCTTTTTTCGTTATAAATCTCACCGCTATTTCTTGTGTTTCTTTGAAGTTGGTTAAGCCTAGCTTGCCTTTTTTCCTCTAGAATGCAGTTCTGCATTCATCATCATACTATTCCGCATTTCTTTGCCTTTTGGCTTTTCCGACAGTTTCCTCTGCTGACTCCGTTATAATTGTTTTTAATTGTCTTTATCCCTCCTCTGCAGTATCTTCCTCTCTAGTTCGGTTGAGTTTTATTTGGAGAGCATTTCTGTAATCTTGTCTCTTTGTTGCGCTTTTGAATCCTTCTACATTCCAGTTTTTAATTTGAATAACATTAGTTATGTCTGTTGCCCATCTTTTCAAGATAAGTATATGGTCAATTTGATTTGCTTTTTTCCATGTTGCTTTATGGATATCTTTTCTCTGGAAGTTAGTACTGACAACTACGTAATTATTTGCTGCTGCGAACTGTGCCACCCTGAGTCCATTTTGACTGGTTTCAGTGTGCAAACTGTGTTTCCCAAATATATTTGCAAACGTTTCTTCTTTCCCCGGTTTAGCATTAAAATCGCCTAACGTTATAACAGCATCGTGTCTTTGGATTTTATCACATACATCCTGTAGTTCTCCGTAGAATCTTTCAACGTCTTCTTCATCAGCGTCTTCCGTCGGTGCATATACATTAACCATTGTCACGTTATGAAATTTACCTTTAAATCTTATGGTGCAAATTCTATCTGATTCTGGTGTAAATGCGATAATGGCTTTTCGCAGTTTTTTGGTTACCATAAACCCGACTCCTCTTTCACCTTGTCTCATTTCATTTCCGAAGTAGTATAGTGAGAATTTATTCTTATGAATTTCTCCCTGGCTCTTCCATCTGATTTCCTGCAGTGCCAATATTTCAACCCCGTATTTTTAAAGTTCTTCTGCCATACTTATCATAGCTCCTGCCTTTAAGAAGGTTCACACGTTCCAGGTTCCAAATTTTAAATCCATAATCATGTCCATTTTTCTGAGCTGAGTTCGTCGTTGTGAGATCCGTCCGTTTGTTTCATTAGCCATTGTATTCGCAACAATTGAGTTCTACAAGGAAGGGTTGTTAACCCTTCGCTCAACCCCCTCTTCATCGGAGGACCAAGGCTCCCTTCTTCGTCTGCCCTGACCCCACCATCCACTGGGGTTGGTTACCCAGTCTCCAGTGAGGTTGCTCAGGTTACTGGTGTGTACCAGCTTGGAGGTGAAGATAGGAATTGAGTAGGAGAGGCTAAGTGATGCCAACAGGATACGACATCATGTATTGCGCTTCACTACCCCTTTACACACCAATTTGCAGCAACTAGTTTTTCGTAAAACAGTTTTTGGAAAATTTTAATATAAATGGTGGACTACCAGTTTTTTAATAGGTAGATACTTGGAATTTGGCCCTTAAAGACTCTCATTGACCGAAAGTTTAAAATCGCAAAGGAAAATCTTCTTTTGATATCCACTGTTATATAAGAAATATGTTATATGTTTACATGAATAGTAGCTCAGCATTTGTTCACGTAAGTGTATACCACATTTATATTTATTATATTGATCAATTAACTTTCTTAAATACCAATCCTCTTCTTGATCTAGTTCTAAACCTCTGACAACGAAATTCTGAATATATCATGTATACATCTCGTTTATCTCTGCATTTGGTCACACATATTTCTTCAGGACTGTAAATACTGACCATTTCACGTTGTTTTTGACAAGTAGAGATTGTCTATTCGGTTATTTCTTAATATGGACTATGAGTAATTGTCTAGTCAAGTCAACACTATTATAGAAGTTATCAGTGGTCAATCTACGTTTATGTTCACATCTAGCTTTTTTGCATGTCGAAGGCATATTATTTACATCCATTTTTTTTTACAAATTTAATACAATTTACAAAAATAATTTTATAACTCACTTTTACAGAGGTAATTAACAATAAAAACATACTAATAGAAAATATTAATTTACGATTTTCAATACTATAAGGGCACTTCAGGAACAATACGTTTTTACGTAATAATAGTTCCTGTATAAGTGAAATTCTATTTTAATGTGCTTTATTGAAGCACACTAGACATATTTCAGTTTTACCATCACATGCTCCACAGTATGTTTTAACCATTTTAACTTTTCTATCGGTCTTTCTACTAGTCATGTTTCTTCTTAAACTTTTGTAATATCTTGTACACTTTCTTCTCTTTTTATTACCTACGTCGCTTTGCCAGAGATGGTATTTTTTGGGTGTAACTGGTCGTGAGCGTTCCAACATTTCTTTATTTGCAAATGTCTTCGCGAACACCAGTCTGAACTCAATGATAGGTTGTCGCTTTTTCGCCTTTTCTATTATTTAACAACTAAGCATTGGCTACTGCGGTATTAAATATTAATTTCACTGCCACTTTCCGGTACCACTTCAGAATTTTGGATATTGGGTTCTGGTAAGAAGCAATTTGATTAATAAAATCAACACTCTTTTTCAGCTTGAAATTAATTTAATTAAAAATTAATTTTTCAGCTTAATCGAGAATAGCTTGTGGTTTTAGCACTTTTGTATAATTTTTCTTTTCACCTGAGTAAAATAAGATATAACTATTATGTTGAAATATTGTTATAATTAAAACTGGTTCTTTGTTGACCCATTTTTTCACTTGTGAAATCAATAATGCAGGGAAATTTCATTATAAGTAACCGGTTGCCACTTTTTTAATCAAGATTTTGGTTTTACATTTTTTGTAGTAGACCATATGCACATAAATTCATTTTTTAAACTATGATTATAATTCATCGACCAATATTCTAATAAAAAGATGTTTTTACGTCGTCCGGAATATTATAAACTGGTTCTCTTTCACAAAGCATACGAAATATGGTTTACATTCTACATTTAGAAAAATCTTTTATAATGCAAGTCTTGTTCGTTTACCTAAACTTAATTAATACACAAAACAAATAATCTATTGTTTTTATAGAAATGCAGATTCCTGTCGGATTTGTATCAGTGGGGCATGAGTCACTGGTGTCTCGTATATCAGGACCTCTTATTGCATTACAAACATAGTTCTCAATTAGCAGTGTCGTACAAATTAAAGCCGTAATACTGTTCGTAGGACCATAAGACCGTATGTTATAAATAAATATATCCCTACAAGAATTATCTTGAAAAATGGGAAAAATACAATAAAAAAAAACAATATCAAGTAGTATTTAAAAATGGCTATTCATGGGCGTACAGTTAAAAACAAAAGTTTCCAGTGTTCTATTGCTTGATTATTATTATCTGGTTGGTATTTTTTAAAAATACTAGCTAAGTATTCTAAAAATGTTGACATTTTTTCCTGGTCTAATCTTCCTCAACTAACATCATCTTTCTTAATTGGTGTATTATTTCATATTCTTATATGTATATTATATATTTTATATATTTCACATTCTACGATGCATTCCACGTTTGACGCACTGTCTTATTTAATTTTCTGTCATTCTATTTGTTAAATCCTATCCCATTTACGTCACAGCGTCAAGGAGCAGTAAATGTGTGCAGTGAACGGAAGGCATATGTCTAACAGTGAATGTTGGAACTTTTTCGCGTTTATCATATGTACAGAAGTTGACTAAAAGTAGACGTATGCAAATCATATGCTATTCGCTAAATTCTGTCACGTAATATGCCATAGACCTCTGTGGGTTATTACATTTTATTGCTGCCAGTTTACCGTGTTATTACATGCCGCCATGTTTACTTTGTCTCCACCATCGTATTATCTCCAATAAATCCTATCATTTTATACTCCATATGCCATGATTAGACCTATAGGACAGGAGATACATAATTAAGGCTCTTTTGACATAGTATATATAGGAGCAAATATATATATACCTAAGGTCCTTTTGACGTGTTGCTGTATTTGATCTACGTCGTAGCATTCTATTGGTTAAATGATATCATTTGAGGTACTGTATGTCACGATTGGACTAATAGGATCGAAGATACATAACTAGGCCCTTTCACGATTGGACTAATAGGACTGCGGATACATAACTCAGGCCCTTTTGACAGGCTGATGTATGCTGTATTTTATTTTTCTGTCTCATAGTATTTGATTGGTTAAATCCTATCATTTGAGGTACTGTACGTCACGATTGTGCCACTACAAACGAAGATACGTAAATAGTGCCCTTTTGACGTGTTGCTGTATTTGATTTCTAATTCATTGTATTCTATTAGTTAAGTGCTATCATTTAAGGTATCGTACGTGACGATTGGACTAATAGGACCGAAGATACATAACTAAGGCCCTTTTGACATGCTACTCTATTTAATTTTTATACCTTATTGTATTTTATTAGCTAAACCCTTTCATTTGAGGTACTGCACGTCATGATTAGATTGATAGACCCGAAGATACACAACTAAGGCCCTTTTGGCATGTTGCTGTATCTGATTTTTCTATTTCATTGTTTTTGATTGGTTAAATCCTATCATTTAAGATACTGTACGTCACGATTGGACTTATAGAAACGAAGATATACAACTAAGGCCTTTTTGACATGCTGCTGTATTTTATTTTTCTATCTTATTATATTTTATTGGTTTAATACTATCATTTGAGGTACTGTACGTCACGACTGGACCAATTGGAGCGAAGATACAATAGGTAGGTACAATATATCATAACCCGTTACTTTTAACAAAACATGATGCCAGAATGATTTATGGATGAAAAAAAATATATATTCTTAAATTTACTATTTCGTTGTGGGTAATATTATATTCAACAGTGATGCCAAATTTCTGATGCTAAAATGATTGATAATGAAAGTGGGATATACATTTTTATGTATATAATGACATCGAGTAAACGGTAAAACCCTGAACTAAATATATATAATATTTTCACCGTACCATCATTTTAGACTCAAATATTTTTTGGAATAAACTTATATAACTCAGTAAGGGATAAAAAGAGAAAGCCGATATTTTAAAATACCAACACGGTATCAAATCTCTAATCAGTGAGATGGTTAAAATTCTTGTAACAAGTACAGGAAAAAAGTTATTAAGGTGTTGTAAAGTAGCGTCGATATACAGATGCTACTTTGCAAGACGATGCTAAATTGATGGTAAAAGCATAATGTATCGATGCCAAAATGATAGTAGGATGTATATATATATATATATATATATATATATATATATATATATATATATATATATATAATATATTTATTTTTTTTTGTATATGCCTAAGAAATGTATGTTTTATTATCAATAACGATTAAGTAAATACCAGTCTTACTATTTTTTTAAGTTTTTTGTCTAAACACTTTTTTTATTTTTATATCTATGCCCTTTATTAACCATAATTATTTAAGAAATGTGTCTTTATAAGAATATATAAAGCAATATGTCTCTATCGGTCCAAACAAACCAAGGTCGCCAGTAATAGTTATGTAAATTTCTTACGTCACTGCTGGAGGGCTGGAGGGTTAACTTATTTAGGATAGTGTCACATTAAGACACACACGTTTAAGTTACATTGACTGCTTTATTCATACTTCCTTGAGTTAACAACCCCTGGGAGTCTTGCGTTGGTATGGAGTAAATCTGTTTAAAACATTATTGAAATTTATTGACATATATGTATTAGTTACAAGTTGTATGTATACCTGCTAAATGTTTAACCAAATGTTCTTAAACCTTGGTCAAAATTTAATATTTATGTTTGCTTTCATTAAAGTGTTGACACTTATTTTAGATTTTAACTGCGCTGATGATGAACTTGGTAGTCCGAAAACGTTCTGTGATGTAACCCAAAAGTGTATTTTTGCAACATATCTATTTACCTTTTATAAAAAAAAGTTTTGCTAAACATTTTATTGAAACTTAGATACGAGGTTTTGAATTTTTGGCCGTTGATATAATATTTAATGTTGCTCTTACTTTTTACCTGCTAATCTATTTCATATCTTACCGTAATACAAATACCAGCATAATTTACGTCATATTGTGTTATCAATACACTATTTTAATTAATTTCCACGTGTATTTTAATTAGATTGTCAGTACGGGTCATGTTTACATACCCTTACTTTTCGTTCGTTTAAGATAACAAGCAAAACAGATATTTTACCTCCACACTGGTTTGCAAAAGCGCTACAGTTTACTGATGTTAATGGGCGTATTTATTTTGGTTATATTTTTTTAGGTTCGTCGACGAACATCAAATAAAGTCCAAAGTACACTGTAAATAAACAAAGAGAAAAGGGCTAAATATTCTATATTATGTACAATATGCGTTAAAGCGAAAATATAACCAAAGTCTAAAATTAGAATGTTAAACGGGGTTAAATAAGCGATACTTTAATTATCATTAATAACAATTTTAATATAGGAGACGTCAAACACCTGTCAAAGTGTACAGACGCATTTTAAAGTTTCTCCTAAAAGTTTAAATATTTAAACAATTATTTCTTAAATTCTGAAAGTATATATTGTGAATAGTAGTAAAGTCAAAATTCTATTCGAGTTAATTAGTTTTCATTGGGTAAAAACAGTGTTATAATGAAATTCATTTAGGATTAAAGCTGCAAAAACTAGTAAGTCGAAAGAAAATGCAAAGAAGTATTTTTGAAGTGTGTATATTTTAGGCAATTCCTAGCTGAGCGCTTTCGGCTTTACAAAGCCATCATCATAAGAGCTATGGTCAATTTTTTAAATACCACTACAAAGGAGAGATCTCATTTCCTTATATTTCAAAATTATGATTTTTTTGGTTGTTGAAATTCTTAAAACATATAAAAAAACATATAAAAAGCCGACACTGGACTTCACAAACACGTTAAAAAATTGAAATTTTTTTTTTTGTCATGGTACGGGTGTAAGAACCCGACCATTGATTGATGTTACGAGGTAGACAGAATAGAACTAATTTTTATTAGTTCTATTCTGTATACCTAGCGATATATGCAGTGAGTCAGGGCAAACATCTCTAGAATTTAGAAGATATTTTTTAAGTTTGTCGTTTGCTTGTACAGTTCTATCCTCTCTAGATATCCCAGTCTACTACAACGTTCATAGCAATCATTTTATCAACTACTTCTTATCTCATCCGAATGTAATCCGCCTTTCTATGAACGAATTAACCGATTACTTTATAAATATACCATAATATTCCCGACAATATACCACCCATCCGAAAACCCTCCTCCTCCATGGACTGTAAATCAACCACCAGTAATCACTGATCTATCAAAATTTAATAAACAAGAATCCCCACCAACCTTATTAATAAACCACTTTAAAGATATTATGAATACATTTAGCGACTACCGACAGATCTACACAGATGCATCAAAAACAACGGACGGAGTCGGCATAGCCATTTTCTGTAATACTCATAATGCTAAATTTAAGTTGCATAACAACTGGAGTATCTCGAATTGAAAACTATGCGCAATCCTTGAAGCTCTAAAATTCATTAACAAAACGAACCAGAGAAATTACACGATCATAACTGACTCAATGAATGCCCTTTGTGACATCCAAAACATATACTCCAGCAACCCTATTCATAAAGACATTTACAAAGAACTATAAAATGCTGCAAAGGAAAATAAACACGTGGTATTAATCTGGGTTCTATCTCATATTGGAATAAACGGTAACGAGGTTGTGGAGCGTCTATAGAAAATGTCAAACCGAGAGTGCAGTACGGCTAATATAGGGATGCACAATTGCCGGATTTCACGCCTTGTGCTTGGCGATACAAGTGGTAGTCACAGAACCGTACCCAGATCTCTACGCCGGGCTCTGTTATTTATTATAAAATAATATATTGATAAAATAATTGCCTTTAAGTAGCCAAGTAAGAGGCATGAATTTGAATAAAAAGACCTTAAGTTTTTAGCGATAATTTTATTATAAAACTGTATACTTTATTAAACTTACAAATGTATTTTAAATTAGATTTCTTGATAGCTATAAATATACCGGGTGGAACCTCCGGTAACTTGATTTTCGTGCACTTAGCCCAATATCCAAGAAAAACTTTTTCTTTTGTAAATATGTGAAAAATTATCAGGAACGGGTTTATCAAAAAACCTTTGCACATTTTTTAATCCCGGCGATGTTATTAAAAAAACAAGTTGCGCACTTGAATCACTGCGAAATTGTAACACCTACTATGAAATTTGTTTTTGTGGAAATCTGAAGTACAATTTTTGTCCTTGTTAAAACATAATGCAGTCTCGCATTTTTTACACACAACATAAGTTCACCTAGTTCCTTACAATAGCAACCTGGTAGTTTTCAGCGAAACCCTGTGTTATTCCATATGGGATAATGGTTTTCCTTGCCCACACTTGACCAGATAAGCAGGTATAAGGTTTATAGTGTAAGTTATTTAACAATATATTATATTTATACTTTATTAAACTAACAAATATATTTTAAATTACATTTCTTGATAGCTATAAATATACAGAGTGGAACCTCCGGGAACTCTATTTCCGTGCATCCAGCCCAATATCCGAAAAGACCATACTCTGATTGGACTGGTAAATGCATTTTATTGGTTATACAGTGTAAAATAATCGAGGTTACTTACAAATATTCAAATAATTATACTAAAGTCGTCCTCTACATCTGAGATGTCGGATTCGCTTTCGCTACTCTCCCCTGTGTTCGCGTGTATTATTAATTGGTCTACGTCATCTTGCAGGTTGACCGCAGTCCACATCTCAGTTTCCGTTTTCTCAACAACATGAGTGACATAATTGCGCCAATTTTGCTCTGTGATGCATCACAGAGCAGTGACGCGTGCGAAACCGTCGTCGATCAACTGGCGTACCTCGTCGTTTTTAAAAGTGGTATTATGGGTACCTGCATATCGCTTAACTTGGTTTCACACCATTTCTATAGGATTCAGTTAGCGGTGATATGGAGGAAGCCTTAAAATATAAACATTATGTTGTGAAGAATACTCATCAAGATAAACCTATTTATCTTTAAAAGCACGAGCTACTTCTAATAGCTCGGATTTCAAATAACACTCCTCGAAAAAAATGTCTTTTTCCACTAGCCATTCCTTGATTGCAGCTTTATTCCAGGAATTGTTATTAAATCTGTTATTTATTATAAAATAATATATTGATAAAATAATTGCCTTTAAGTAGCCAGATAAGAGGCATGAATTTGAATAAAAAGTTATTTGAATAAAAAGAGTAGTACGATGCTATGTCCATTACAATGACATTCCTGCGACCATTATTTGATAAATTTAATATTATTGTCTCCTTAAACCACGACTCAAAATATGCGGCATCCATTTCATCGTGATAGTTGCCATCATTTTTCTTTACCAGAAAAATACGCTGTGTGCCAATAAGGAAACCTCCTGAAAAACCTGCATGCAATAAAACATATGGTGTACCTCGTTTAGTAGGTGCTATTAAGCCAGTACTTAAACATTTGAGAAGAGCATCATGACTGTTTTGTATCGTAGTATCGCACCATACGTAATTTATAGATTGGCCAACATTAACCGACGATTCGTCCAAATATATGATATTGCAATGGTCTTTTCGCAAACGTCGTATAGTTCTCAAGTAATTATGGCGCCAATGAATAATATCCTCTAGCTTCACCATGATGCTTCTTCAGCCACGTTTCTTAAAAACATATCAAATATCTTTCAGAAGTCTGTATAAAGTAGACAGAGACAACGGCTATATATTCTCATTACCTTGTATGAAGTTATGTATATGCTTTAAGAATGGCGGCAAATTTTTCATGAAAAATTCACAATGAACAATTCTCCGTAGAGTACTTCTTACACCCCCGTCATATGTGAATATTCTAGAATTTGATTGACACACTCGTTTTTTACGTTTTTTTTTTTGGCGATTTCAACGTTACACTCTGTTCTTTTTCTTTTTTGAAATTGTAAATGCTTCTTTCGCTAACACCAGTCATCAACGAAGTACGTCTTACAGCAGCACTTACATTAAGTTGTTCCGTATTTTGTAAAAAACACAACACATTTAACACTACGAGTTTAGCGCAACCGTTAAATAATTTACCGGATTTAAACTTATGGGACTCCATGCTCTCTGTTGAAACTCGGACTAAATTTTGAAGTGTAGTTTCGTTTTCCAAAAGCACTTTCACCCCCTTCCCCTCCTTGGGATGGGTAGGGGGTGAAATAGGGAAAGCTTGGAGTTTATCAAATACTAATTATGACAAACAAGTTTATGGCCATATTTAGGTGATTATGTTAATGATGGTAATTTGTAGCAGAAGTTTTACAAAAGAAATGAAGACCTATTTATAGAAACAACATAACTGTATTTTTAATATTTTACATACAATAGAAAAAATCTAATTTGTATGAAAGAATTGGAAATTTGAATATTATATATTAATATATATAAATAATATCATTTCCAAGTTTCCAAATTCTTTCCTAGAAATTATGTAGGTTTTTTCTATTATATGTAAAACATTAAAACTACAGTTTTATTGTATGTTGTTCTTGTAAAAAGGTGTTCAAATGTTACTCTTATAAATATGATTCAGTTGTATATCTCACGTTGACGTTTTATATGCAAAATTTATAGTTTTCGTTGTCAATAACTCATCAATGCCTTTTTATTCTACTCTATACGTATACACGATATAAAATATTTTACTCGTACTGCCGGCAGATGCATTTTATCCAAGCTGGTCCTGTAAGACAATGAGCAATCAACAGCTGGAGAAAACCGACAACCCTGCGCGTTTATTCTCCATAAGAAGAGCATTGCTGTTTCTTACCTAGTGTGACATTTTCAATAGTTCACGGACCAGCGATAAGTGATGGTCAAGTGCAATTAAATAAAATAGTGCCAACTGATCTTAAATTGTGCTTAAAAAACGTAGTTAATTGTGCGTGGCAAAACAAATAGTCGCATTGTTCCGAAAAACTAAGGCAAATTAAAGACAATGTTTTACAAAAACAAGCCTTTGTGTTACCTAGAAAAAAAACAAGTCATCTTTTCTCGACTTCGACTTGGTCACACCCGCCATACACATCTTTGCCGAATTACAAGAGACAATTCTCCATACTGCAACCAGTGTCAAACCAATAGTACAATAAAACAAATTTTAACCGAATGTCAAATTTTCCAGGAAACGAGAAGTCAACTCAACCTTCCCAGCGACATAGGCGAGCTTCTTAGAAACAACAATAAACTAAACAATATTATAAAGTTTTTAACGGCTATAGGCATAAAACATATTTAAATTAAAATCTAGTCTGTATCACAAATTACATAATATCAATCTTCTTCCATGTTAGTATGTAACTAATATTTACCTTTCTTTGTGCTAATCTGTATTTTTCATTGCTGTCCTCTATAACCTCAGTGGTTCGGACGACATTAAATAAATAAAAAAAATTAATATAAAAACTAAAACCGGCAAAATATCTGGTAACTATTTTTTTGTTGAGTTATTGTCTTGATTACAAGGAGAATGAATACGGGTGCAATAAATATTGAATAAAAAATAAAATAAATTTGTTTTTCGTTGTTGATTAAAAGTACATGAATATAATAGTTTGTTGGGCATATTTGTAGTTTGGAGATAATTGAGTTGTATAGCTGCCGGTTAGATCAGAGTTTTATAATATGTTTTATGTGCAGCAAACTAAGTTAAAAAAAAATGAAAAACAAAAAATTATTTACTGTAACGGAGATACGGGTAACGTAGTTTTGTATAGGTTTTATGCTGGTATATAATAAGTATTTATTTACATTTAGAAGATGAACAATATAAATAACAATGTTTTTCTCGAAATTTCGTAACAGAAAAAACACATGCAAATATATCATTTAATTTTTTTAACATAACAACATAGAGCTTTGTGATGAAAAAAAAAATGTAAATATCGGTATACTGTTTAGTTTATTGTCTATTGGAGTTTTATTAATATATGGCAAAATGAAAAACTTGGTGGACTGTAAACACTGGCTTTATTTGAAATAACAAAACTCTGTTTTAAACTAAACCACTATCGTCCTTTGTAAAATGGAACTATGTAACGAATTTATTGTTTGTTCACTGAACTGCGAGCTGCTTGCTTGATGATGTCTCGTTGATGTCTTCTCTCTTCTGTTAGGTGCGCGCACTCCTCGCTGAAGTCACGCACACAGTTGCCGGTTGTAACAAAAAATCTAGGATAATTGTTTGCGGCGCAAACATGCCCCCGGCCTTGAAAGCAAAAGGCCTTAGCTTTCAATTGGTAATGGACAAATTTTCGTAAAGCTCCGCTTGACGATTCCATCTTGGGTCTTGATTGATGCTACTCTTGCGACGTCATCAGAGCCCTTGAAAATATGAACGATGCGACCTAAACGCCATTGAGTAGGTAAAGTATTGTCCGACTTAAGTAAAACAAGGGAACCCTCAGATAGGCTGCCATGGTTGGTTTTCCATTTGGTTCGGTATTGAAGTTCGGCGATGTATTCGAGACTCCAACGTCGCCAAAAATGCTGACACAATAACTGGATGTGCTGATATCTGGTAAGACGATTTACTCTTTCTTCAGTAATGTTGTGGTCTGGACATGCAACCAATGGTCGACCAATTAAAAAATGAGCAGGGGTTAATGGAGTATAGTCGGATGGATCGGATGATAGCGGACAGAGCGGACGGGAATTTAATATAGCCTCAATTTGATTTAACATGGTATTGAATTCCTCAAATGTAAAATGAGTATTTTGAAGAACTCTCTTTAAATGATGCTTGCAACTCTTAACACCCGCTTCCCAGATTCCGCCCATATGTGGTGAATATGGTGGGTTGAAATGCCATGAAATAGCTTCTTGAGTATATGCTTTCTGCAAGGTTAGTTCGTTATTAGAAAGAAAGGTGCCTAACTCTTTAAATGCACCCACAAAATTAGTTCCGTTGTCGGAAAATATCTTTATAGGCTTGCCCCTCCGTGCAACAAATCTGCGAAGAGCAAGTAAAAATTCGTTTGCTGAAAGACTTGAAACAAGTTCCATATGCACCGCCTTTGTAGTGAAGCAGATAAATAAGCTGATGTAACCTTTAATTATAGAACCACCACGCCCCTTGTGCGTTTTGATATTGAAAGGTCCAGCATAATCTACTCCGGTATAGCTAAAAGGACTAGACAAATTGAGGCGCTCCTTAGGTAAGTTACCCATAATAGGTTGTATGGTCTTTGGATTAAATCGAAAACAAGTGAGGCACGATTTAACAGTAGACCTAGCGAGTCTTCTGCCCCCGATGGGCCAGAATTGCTCTCGGATAGTGGCTAACAAACCCTGAGGACCAAGATGCATTAATCTATAGTGTTCAAATTGAAAAAGAAGCTGACAAAACTTGTGCTTTGAGTCTAAAACAATGGGATGAATTTTATTAAATTCATAGGAAGCATTGATCAGACGACCGCCTACCCGCAGAAGTCCTTTATCGTCCAAAAATGGATTTAGACTAGCTAGTTTGCCCTTAATTATTGATTTGCTATTGGTTAAGAGCTCAATTTCGGTTGAGAAAGATTCTTGTTGTGACATTCGAATTAATGAATGAAAAGCTTGATCTAATTCGTCAATGGAAATAGGATATTTATTAAGAGATCTTCTCTCATCTGAGCGTAGAGAATTTGATTTGAAACGAAAACACACAGCAACCACTCTTTTTAAATGACTAAGACGTGAAAAGCGCTCAAATGGAAATAGCTTTGAGGTAGTGGCCAAATGAGTAAAATTTTGTTGCTTTAATTCTGGCAGGTCTAAAACATAGTCGAACTTAGAGCTGGGCCAGGAGGATTCATTCAACTGAAGCCATGGAGGACCTGACCACCATATCTCGTGATTCGAAATTTGACTGGGAAATAGAACTCTGGACAAGATGTCACATGGATTGTCACGTGATGATACGTGTCGCCATTTGCAATTGGAAGTGAGTGATTGAATTTCGGATACTCGATTACTGACGAAAGTGTTCAGTAAATTTGGACTGGTGCGAATCCAGGATAGTACTATAGTGGAATCGGACCATAAAATAGTTTCGTTTATTGTTATTCTCAAAGATTGCTTCACTTTATTGAATAAACGTGCTAACAAAAGTGCTCCGCAAAGCTCTAACCTAGGGATACTTATTGTTTTTATTGGAGCTACCTTTGACTTGGAGCAAAGTAAATGAATGTGAACCTTATTGTATAGATCTACACTACGTAAATAAATGCACGCGCCATATGCAATACTAGAACTATCAGCAAATCCATGAATTTCAATGTATTTATAATTTTTGCATATCGCATGCCTAGGAAGATTGACTTGACTAAGCTGGGTTAATTCAGATTGAAATTTAATCCAACGTTCTGCTAAATCGTTTGGAATGGGTGCATCCCAAGAAATCTTCTCGAGCCAAAGTTTTTGCATTATAGTTTTGGCTAACACTGTGCATGGACCTAAAAGTCCTAATGGATCAAAAATCTTGGATATTGAAGAAAGAACAGATCGTTTCGTAGGAATTTTATTGATGGGTAGTGTTTCCACCTCATAATGTAGTAAATCCACATTACATGACCATGTTAGTCCAAGCGTTTTTGTCTTTTCTTCTGGATCAAACTTCAAAATACACGCATCGTTTGAATGCTGCAAGCCGTCTAATAATCTATTGTCATTCGAATACCATTTTCGTAGATTAAAACAACCTGATTTTAAAATGTTTGAGACGGTTTGGCAGATATGTTGGGTGTCTTCAATAGTGTCTGCTCCAGTAAGCATATCGTCAACGTAGAAATCGCGCAGAATGATTTCTGCTATCTCGGGAAAAGTCTTTTCATTGTCCGTGCCGAGTTGAATAAGACATCTTATTGCTAAGTAAGATGCACATGCTTGTCCGTATGTAACGGTATTTAGAACAAATGTTTTTATTGGTTCGGAAGGATCGTCCCTCCATAATATTCTTTGTAAGTTTTTGCATTCATCGTCAACAGTAATCATGCGATACATTTTCTCGATGTCCGCTGTTACGACATATCGGTGCTGACGAAATCTAATTAGTATTGAAAATAGATCATCCTGTAAGGTAGGCCCGACGCATTGAATATGGTTCAAAGACAACCCTGATGTGGTCGGTGCTGAACAGTCAAATACTACTCGTAGTTTGGTAGTCAAACTTTGTTCACGAAGCACTCCATGATGTGGCATATAGTATACAGGATGAGGATAATCGTTTTCTTCTATCGCAGTCATGTGATTAAGCTCTTGGTATTCTTGCATGAACTGAACGTACAATTCACGGAATGATGGATTTCTTTTGAGTTTTCTTTCAAGGCTGTAGAATCTCTGTTCTGCTTGAACCTTGGATTCACCTAGTGATTCCGGTGACTGTTTTAATGGAAGACGCACAATAAATCGACCGTTCTCGTTACGACGTGTATTTTCCTTGAAGTGCTCTTCACAAAATTGTTCTTCATTGGAGAGAATCTTAGTAGATTGGCATTCCTCCAATTCCCAAAATTTTGCTAACTGCATTTGCAAATCCAAATTAGTGCTAGTGCTGAGGTGGCATCTGATATTGTTTAAACTAGAGAGACCGACCTGACCAGATGCAACCCATCCTAGATGAGTCTCTTGGAAAACGTACTGATTGATTTTGATTTGGTTGGGACACAATAGTTGCCAAAATAGATCTGCTCCAATTAAAATGTCAATAGGTCTAGATTCGAGAAACTTAGGATCCGCTAGTATAATATTGTTTGGGATATTTAAGGTTTCATTATCGACAAATGTTGCAGGTAGATTGCTAGTTATTTCTTTTAAAATAAAAAATGTAACATCAGCTTTAAAATAGTGATATTGCGATTCTATACATATATTGCATTTTCTGGAAGAACAAGAAGTCTGATTGCTGATGCCAGTGATAGAAAGATTGGTAGCTTGACCCTGGAAACCTAAGAGATTGAATAAGCGCTCGGTAATGAATGATTTCTGAGAACCTGAATCTAGAAGCGCACGCGCAATGTGATATTTACCCCTCGAATCTGCTATTTTTACACAGGCAGTTGATAGAATTGTTTGCTGCACAGAGGGCAATGCAGTTATGGAAGTTAGAGAAGTGTTATTGTTTGCTATAGTTTCATTGTTTTCATGTTTATTACTAGAAATTTCCTCATGAATAAGAGTATTGTGCCATTGCTTACATTTTCGGCAAGGCCCTAGTTTGCATTTAGAACGAATATGACCTGGTCTTAAGCAGTTTAGACATAATTTTGCTTTATTGACAAAATTGCGCCTCTCAAAAATAGAAAGCTTAAGAAATTGTTCACAGGAATAAATTGAATGATCGCCCTTGCAGAAAACACAAACCCTGCTAGTACCGTTAAACTCGCTTGTAGAAGTAAAGCTTCGAGTATACCCTTTAGACCGTTGCTTGGCATCGAATTTACCCGATTTTTCTTGTATTGAAGGCTGCTTTTCAATCTTACCTTCTATTTTTTCTAAATAGTCTGCACGATCCCTTAGAAATCGCTTTAAATCGCTCCACGTTTCGTCTTGCATCTCTTTAGTATGTTTTTCCCAATCACGTAAAATATTATTGTCAAATTTGGATGTAATCATATGAATCAAGAGTAGATCCCAATTGTCAGTACTTTTATTTAAATTCTCTAATGCCTGCAAATGATTAGAAACTTCATCGACCAATGCTCGGATTTTGTGTGAAGTTTCCTTGCTGATTGTTTCTATATTAAAAAGTGCTTTTACGTGCTTGTGAATTAACATTTTAGCCCTATCATATCTTTCGCATAGTGAGTTCCAAGCACTATTGTAGTAAGAAGCCCCGAATTTAATTTCTTTAATGACTTGTGCCGCAGAACCTTCTAATGAACCTTTAAGATAATAATATTTTTTCATATCGTCCAATTTTTTATTGCTGTGTATCATGGCTATGTAAGTATCGCGGAATTCGATCCAATCCTCGTAGTTACCGCTAAATGTTTTTAGATGCATTGGAGGCAAAGAACTCAAATTTATATTGTCATTGTCAGGAATATTGTTACAATTTGACTGATCGTATTTGCTTATCAAATGCTTAGCTAGTGCCACAGACTCGAAATAATTATTTTCGAAAGTGTATCTTTCGTTATCCTGAGCTTGTTGTAATTCTAGTTCTCCCTCGGCACTGATATCGATATCGCTTTGAATACTATCGAATTCTTCACATAATGGTTCTATCTTTTCTAGTCTTAATTTTAATTTTAAAATGTCCTGTTCTGAAATGTTTGCCTCATTTGCCATATTGCTAACTATGCTCGTAAAGCTTGACAGTTTAGAATTTAGCGATGTGCGGCGCGAAATGAGTTTTTTCAGTTCTGCTTTCATGTTTAATCGAGTGCAAACACCACCAAAGATCGTTTAAATATAGTGTAATGTTAGCTAGATATGTTTGAAAAGAAAGAAAATAAAAAATATTTTAAGCTGAAAATTGTTTCACCCTGTATATTGAATTTGTAGAAATTTTAACCTACTTAAATATCGTAATATAGTTCAAACGTATTATATTATATTCGTAATATATCTTAGGTGACTGTAATATAGTTCAAACTTAAATTTATGGCTTTTATTTTCAAAACAAATAAATGAAATGAATGAGGCTATAATAAAAATGTTATTGCTTGGAATAGATAAAAAGGATTGCTCACCAGTTTGCAGTTTGCCGGTATACTTTTTCCAAAGTCAATTTTCCAAGTGGCGGCTTTTGAGCTTCTTTGATGCAAATGCCGACCATTGGCGTGGAAATTAAGAAAAGGGATCAGTTCATCAAACGCATATTTCAAGAAAAATCATAATTTTTATTAATTTTTACATAATTATATTCAGGAAAATTTTTTTTACAGAACAATTTTTTAAACAAATTCAAAATATCACCTTTTGTGCTCCAAAAAATATTTTTTAGGTTTTTGGGTGACTCTAAATAAGATCTATGTCATTTTTCTCAAAAGTTAATAGTTTTGGAGATATAGGCGATTTAAAATCCGAAAAATGCGATACCTAATATGCATTTTCGAGGCTTGAAAAATATGTAAATGAGTATTTTTGAGATTCAAGAGTATTTAAACTAAAGTCTCGACATTGATTTTGGTGAGAAATTGGGGTAATATTTTCCGTAGCAGAAAAAGGAGATCTTTTGAATTTGAATTGTTTCCGGCAAAAATGTCCGGCACCCTTCAACCTTCGATTTGTTTAAACGCGGTATTTTTGAATAGGAATCTTCAAAGGACAGAATCAGTTTTTTTTTTCAAATGTGAGCGGGCTCACAACATCTAATAAATAACAAATTAATTCTTTCAAATTAAAGCTTGTTAATTTTAGTGATTTATAAGAATATTGGACTTATTATTTAGTTTTTACATAAACCATAATATTTTTTTACAATTATCTGTAAATAATGGTTCATTCTGTCAGAAAATTTTAAAAGATTGTCTATCCAGCAAGGACAGAAAATCTCAAAATATTGTCTGTCCAGCAAGGACCACGAGGAGGTATGAGCCTTCCTTGCCAGGAAAGGAAAGGGTTAGGTATGTTAGTAAGAATATAAAGTTAGTTTTTTTTTCATTTTGTTTTTATTATTTTTTTTTTTTTTTGTTTTTATATTTTTTTTTGTTTTTTGTTTTTTTTTGTTCTGACTCTATACAGTGTGTCGCATTTAAGATGAAGATACCCCTATATTTCGGCTATTAGAATAAATACCAATTTGAAATTTTGCACAGTCATACAGGTTGTCAATTCACATTTTTTAAGATAATCAACTGAAATTTAATTTTTAAACACGGCCTACTGTTAATGCACAAACAGGGTGAATCTTCAATATTTTGCTTCGAGTTAGAGATATCGGAAAAAGTTATTTGGAAAAGATGTTCCAAATATTATTATAACCCCACATAACAAAGTTTTATGTCAAAATTCGCACTTTTACTTTTTTCAATAATTGAAGAGCTTATTTCCAGTGTCTTAAATCCAAAATTTCGATTTTTTTAATTTTCTTTTTTTAAACTTTATAGATTTCTTCAAGTCTAAAATAAAGTTATATGTACCAAAACAACTTCTTATTTGCCATTTAAAAGTGCATATGAAAATTGTAAAATTGTATAATTTGTATGTTAAATTTGTATGAAAATCTGTAATTTCATGGATTTCATTATATGGATTTAAGACACTTTGGAAATAAGCTCTTCAATTGTAGTCAGGATTCTAAAACGGACAGTTGGCTGTCCCGAGATGCATCTTTAGACAGCCAATTGTAGATTTAGGATCGAGATTACAAATAATACTGAAAAACTAAAATTGCGAATTTTGTCATGAATTTTGGAATGTGCGGTTACAATAAGTGGAATAACTTTTCCAAATAAGTTTTTCCGATTTCTCTAACGCGAAGCAAAATATCGAAAATTTACCCTGTTTGTGGATTCGCAGTAAGCCGCGTTTAAAATTTAAATTTCAGATAACTAACTATCTTAAAAATATGTGCACTATCAACATGTATGACTGCAAAATTTCTAATCTGTATGTATTTTGATAGCTGATATATAGAGGTGTCTTCATCTTAAATGCGACACACTGTATAATAATGAATACTAGTGTTCAAGATGCATCGCGATAGCTGTAAAGAAATTAATTAGAAGGACTAAAAAGAATCGTCAGAGTCTTCTGAAGTCGAATCGTTCCCAGGTTGTATAACTATTGGTGCTATTGCCGGTAAAACAGGATATTCATTTTCTATTTTTACAACATGAGCTTCGCAACTTTTCCACACATCGCTATTAATGCCACTAATTACTTCTCGAATATTCTCAATGGCCACTGCGCTTAATGTTGGTGACTGATTATATTTTCGCAATCGTTTTTTTACGGTACCCCAAACCATTTCAATTGGATTAAAAATGCAATAGTATGGAGGTAATCGCAAAAGAGTATGGCCGTGCCTGCTGCAAATGGTGTCAATAACGTATTCGTTTTTGAAATTCCGACTTTTGATCATTCTAATTAATTCTTTTTTTACTGGAATCTTTTTAGGAACAGTGATATTTTTAAGTTCCATAAATTTTAAAATTTCGTCCTTTTTCGTGTTATTATTAGGTATTTTATTTAATATGCGGGAATGATACGACGCATTATCCATAACAATCACTGAATTCGGCGGAATATTGGGCAAGAGTTGTTCAACAAACCACTTTTCAAATAAATCGGCTGTCATATCTTCGTGATAATCGGCAGAAGACTTTGTTATATTTTTGGCCGACAATAGCAATGCATTAGATACAAAACCATCTTTGCTTCCGGCATGAAGAATAATAACACGTTTTCCTCGTGAACAGGGTGTATTTAATGCACACTTGTTTGTGTTGTCAACCCAGCCGTACTTGACAACATCATGCGTATCGAACCAGGTTTCATCTAAATAGATTATGTTTCTGTTTGAATTACGATACTGTTTTATTTTACTCAAATACTCTCGTCGAAGTTCAACAATACGCCGAGATTCCATTATTACCATTCGATTATCTAATTTCTTATATTTAAATCCACAACTTATCAAAATCTCGCGCAGTGTTTCCAAAGATGTATAATTATATTCAGGGAAATCTCTCAATTTTTCACGAATCAGTTCTAAAGTAGGCACTCTATTTTCTTTGTAAAAATTGTAAACTGTTCGCTGAATAACGTCTTTTGCAGCAGTGTCAATCCTACCCAATTTTTTATTTGGTCGCTTTCGTTTTAAGGAATGATCTGTAACAATGCCTAATTTAATAATTGTATATATCGTCTTATACCCGATTTTTGTTAATACATGAATTCTCGAAACAATTGCATTATCAGCCATCAAAATATTTTCTTTTTTCAAACACTCATACATATTTAAAACTATTCTTTGGGATTGTACGTGCAAATCTTTATTTTTTAATTCGGGGCTGTCATTAACATAATTGTCATTATCTATTGATAACACAGAAGTTGATGCATCTTGATCATTCGTATCAAATGGTCTCCAAAATGCCATCCTAGAAAAATATAATATTACTTACCTTATTATCCGCCTCTGATAGCTGCTTGCAAAATGAACTATTTAGGGTGTCATATAGCCAGACAAACAGGTGTTCCATCAAGATTTATTGCGATGCGCTTCGCTGTTGCCAAGTTTAAAATTATTGAATGTAACTTTAATACCATAATTAATATATCTGCAATTTTTCATGTTTCCAGGTAAGGTATAAAATCAATAAAATTTGGAAAAAAATAATACAATTCTTGAAACCGTTTTTCAGAACTTGGATTCTTAAAAGTTGTCTGATTTCTTAAAAGTCGATCATTATATCTATAAGAGTATTACCGCTAAATTCACCAACATGGCAACGTCGATATAGACCGAACATCGAAATCACCTCGAAATTCTGTCCAGACTACAATGTTGCCGATATTCGAAAATTACTTAGAGTATAAGTTATATATACAAAGTTCACAGTTGCTTTAATTCATTAGTGAAGAGTCCATGGAAATATTAGTACCTAGTTAATTAATTTATATAGATATATTTTTTGAGAATATGTTCATATTATTTTTTAAGAGTGTCGTTCGTTGACTAGCAATTGAATAATAACGAATAGAGAATAGAGAATATTTTTTAAATATAACCTTAGGAATTTTAGGAAATATGTCTGACAACCTTGATTTGAAAGGCGGTCTCTTTGAAATCAGAGTGAGGCATATTTATGTTGGAAAATTATTAGTGGATGTACTATAAAAAATGTTTATCTTTCCTGGCGTCGGCTTGACCACTTGACGACAACCGTAGAACTTGAATTTCGAGAACCGGTGTTTTTGCTAATTGTCTATCTTTGTTGCACTCACGTAGTTCAGCCTATTTATAGTTCGTTCAATGTTCCATCCGCGCTCGATTGTGACCAAGAAATTTTTAGTTTATTGTCTATTGGAGTTTTATTAATATATGGCAAAATGAAAAACTTGGTGGACTGTAAACACTGGCTTTATTTGAAATAACAAAACTCTGTTTTAAACTAAACCACTATCGTCCTTTGTAAAATGGAACTATGTAACGAATTTATTGTTTGTTCACTGAACTGCGAGCTGCTTGCTTGATGATGTCTCGTTGATGTCTTCTCTCTTCTGTTAGGTGCGCGCACTCCTCGCTGAAGTCACGCACACAGTTGCCGGTTGTAACAAAAAATCTAGGATAATTGTTTGCGGCGCAAACAATACTTTTAGTTACAGAAGAAAATACGGAGAATATTTGCACTTCTGGCACTTCTACTTTTGATAGCCTAAACTTTGTTCTAACCCTTAACCCAAAACATAGTACTTTTATTGCTAACGCAAAACATAATATGGTCTATTAGAACAGTACAGGTAAAAATTGAAATAAATCAAAACCAAATGTAGCATTTGAAGAGAAAAGCAAAATATTAAAGAGTTTATGAGGTATAAACTCTAATTCTTCTCTTTCTTCTTTGTCAACCATTTTGCATCCACTCCTGAATGTAGGTCTCTCTAAATTTCTTCCATCTTTCTCTACCTTGCGCCAATCTAATCCACTGTTTGCCTGCCAGTGCTCTTATGTCATCTACCCATCTTTTTTGAGGTCTTCCCATGCTTCTTGCTGTCGTCCCAAATTGACAGACATTTAAAACATTTTCTATTGTTTTTATGACACTTATGGATGCAGAATATAAATTTATTGCTGTTAATATAGGAGCCTATGGAAAGAATAGTGATGGGTAGTTTTTGCAACTTTGGTTTATTTCACCGATTCCACAGTAATACAAGGAATGTTTCACCCGAAACACCTCTTTCAAACACCAATACTTAGAAGTTATCTGTAATGGTCGGCAACGAGGCCTTCCCGTTGAAAAGCTATTTATTTAGACGCCATTTTGAAGAAGAAAAAACAAATTTCAACTACCGGTAATCTCGAGCTCGAACAATAGTTAAGAATGCCTTACGTATGATTTCAGGTATACCGTAGAATACTAAAGTCGAAACCTTAAGATGCTAATAAAATCATATTAACCACTTGTATTTTATATACATACATAAGAGACGGTAATTCTTATATACTCCTCTCGGGTTGAAGTATCACAATAAACTCAATTTACAGATATTCGTTCACAGGAAGGTAGTATTTAGAGAACAGCTTATGAAATACAAGAAGCATTTAAAGCTTTTTATTTTCCCCACAAGATTCGTTATCTTAAAAAGTATGATACGTTACAGTACGATCAAAAAATAAAAAATAATACACACATAATAAAAAAAAATAAAAAAAACCGCTTTTCTGTCTAACAAATTCTTTAGAAATAGAAAAACTTTAAATCCTTATTTTTTCTTAAGTCAATACTAATTTGATAGTATTAAATTTATTTTCACAAACATATAAAATACCCGTGAGGTCTTTTATAACAGTCGCATAGCGTGAGGTCCTTCAGGCAGATCAATTAAAGATCTTTCCGCGATACTAGAACATGGAGGTCATGACAAATATGGACTGGGTGGCCAGAACCCTCGACCGCCCAGCCGGCGAGGAAAACGAATTGATCGAGCACACATATATTTCGGACAGAGAATCAATAACTTAGGCTGGTGGTTCTCTCGTAGAAACACACACTTTTTTTAGAGGCCCAATTCTCGCTGCTGAGTAGAGTAACTTCAATAGAGTTAATAAAGTAAATAGGGAGAAAAGCTAATATGTGTGCTACCCCTTCAGATAGGTGGCTTAACCACAGTTAAGAAAAAATGTTAGATAGGTACAACTTCAATAGCGAAGTGTGACCGATTTGATCTTTGGACATGTGCCATTTGAACACCATATCTGTACAATCTATCGAGGAGCAGATCGTGTTGCACACAATCAAATGCACGACTGAGATCACAAAAAAAGGCAGTTGGATTTTCACTGTTCTCAATTGAGAGTAAGACTTTCTCATAAAAACTGTTAATGGCTGTGGAAGTAGAAAATTTATTTCGAAATCCATGTTGATGCTTTGTGATAATTTGGTTGATATCTAAAAATAATAAAAGTTGTTTTAGCATTGCATATTCAATAATCTTAGAAATCACAGATGGAACAGACAATGGTCGAAAATTTGACATTAATTCAGGATCACCTTGTTTTAATACCGGTGAAATGATAGAAGTTTTCAGCATATTGGGAAAAACACCAGTATTGAAAGAAGCATTTATAATGTGAGTCAGTGGTGTCAAAATTTGAGACGCAATATTCTTAATTACTATACCTGATATTTTATCAAAACCACACGATGCTTTGTTTTTAATGTTAAATTTTAATATATCTAAGACATCTTCCTCTGTTACATAAGATAGGAACAAACTACTTTGAACAAAATCATTGGAATGCTGAAAATTTGAATTTGGTTTAATTATTTTACTAATTATATCCACTGGTGCATCTATAAAATAATCATTAAATTTGTTTGATATTACATCTGAATCTGTAATCCTAGTATCATCTATTTTTAGACAGATATTTTGTGATTTTTTTGTTTTCCATTAAGTTTATTTATAACAGCGCATGTGGTTTTGTTTTTGTTAGAGGATTTAGAGATTTTGTTAAAATAAAATTTTAAATGTTAAAATAAAATAAAAAAGGAAAGTAATGAAGATAAACAATGCGAAGAAAAGGATTACAAACTATAAAAACGAAACAAAACAAGATAGTAATGCAAAAGTAAAGCCGAAGAATGTCAGAGGAACCTTTTATGAAGGTGCGCTAAAAGAACTAATTAATGAGGCAAGGAAGTATAAATTGATTAAATGGCTCTTCAAGAGACAAAACAATTAGGATCCGAAATAACTGATATAGAAGATTCGGTGCTTTTTAAAAGTGGAGGTAAAGATAGAATGCTTGGAACTGGGTTTTTAGTAGTTGAATGTATCAAGGACAAAGTGATAGCTTTTAATCCTATCTCTGATAGGATGTGTTCAATACGAATTAAAAGTAAGAAAAGGATTTGGAGTATAATTAATATTCATGCACCGTCAAAAGACAAGAACGACGAAATAAAAGATATTTACTATGAACAGCTAAATGATGAATACGAGCACCTACCTAAACGTGATGTAAAAATAATAATGGGAGATTGTAATGCCAAAGTGGAAAAAGAACCTCTGTACATTGCAGTAACTGATAACTACAGTAAACACGAAGTAATAAACGATAACAGTCAAACGCTTATTGGATTTGCCATGGAGAAAAACATGGTGGTGAGAAGCACACAACTAAAACGAAAACAGATATACAAAGGTACGTGGGTCACCCCAGATGGAAGGACGGTGAATCAAATAGATCATGTTATGATTGAAAGTAAATATATAAATATCGTCCATAAGGTAAGAAGTATGAGAGGAGTTGAAATCGACTCGGACCATTACCTCGAAAAAGTCACATATGGGAGGAGGCTGGAAGAAAAAGAGAAATCGAACAGTAAAAAGAGAAACTACAATATTGAAAAACTTAAGAAAGTAGAAATAAAAAATAAAAATGAAGAAGAAAAAATAAAATTCATATAAATAATAACATAATGCAATAATGTGACCAAAATTTACAGACAGATAAAGCCTGGGAACAAATTAAAACTGCCCTAGGAAAAGCTAGCGAGAAAATAGTTAAGTGTGACTCCAAGAGAAGTACAAACAAAGATGGTTTGACGAAGAGTGTCAGGCGATTACAAAGGAAAAGAAGAAGATCAGACAACAAATATTAACAGATAATAGAGAGTGTAAAAAACAAGAATATAGAATTGTTCGAGGAAGATTGAAAGCTTTGTGTAGAAGGAAAATGACAAACCACAATGAGTTGAAATTAAAAGAGATAGAAGAAAAGTTTAAAAACAAAGATGTAAGGTCGTTCTATAAAGAAGTTAAAAAGATGGGAAAAAATACCAAGGCCACTGTAGTTATATGAAAGGTAAAGACGGAAATTTAATTAGCGATCCGGCAGAAATAATGACGGAATGGGAAAAATATTTTAAAGAATTATTAAATGGTGAGAAGGACCACAAAGCAGTAGACAACTGGATAGTTGGAGAAGATGCGATAGTTGAAAGGCAGTCTACAGAGGAGGAGGTGGTGACAGCAATACAAGAAATGAAAAATAACAGAAGCCCTGGTAAAAATGACATATGCATAGAAATGATCAAGTTTGGTGGAGAACAACTACAAAGAAAAATATATCAGCTACTAGTGCAAGTATGGAAAAAGGAAGTAATGCCATCGGAGTGGTATGAGGCCCGCATATGCCTTCTCCATAAAAAAAGGAGACAAACTGAAGTGTGACAACTATATAGGTATAGCCTTATTAGACACGGTATACTAAATCTTGACAAGAATATTGAGAAATAATTGCTACACGGAAAGAGTCTTGCATGAATATTAGGCCGGCTTTAGAAAGGACAGATCTACTGTAGACCAAATCTTCTCATGAAAGGAGATACAAACGACTTGTTATAAAGGTAAAGTTTTCCTGCATGTTTTGTTTGTGGATTTTAGACAAGCATATGATAGAGTCGATAGAGTCTATTATATGCTTGTCTGGTGGCTTGTGTTCCAAATTGGAACTAAATGAATACAAAACGAAATACCTGATCATGGGAGGGACAAAAGGGAAAAAAGAACACTTTAGTGTAAGGTCAGTAAGTGGTAAACGCTATAGTTTTAAAAGGGTGTACAAATTTGAATACCTGGATGTATATCATACCCAGAATAGCAAAAGGGAATAAAAAATTAGGTAGTTTAAGAGCCCTACTGAACTCAAAATACGTTTCTAGACAAGGTAAACTCACAATATATAAAACAGTAATTCGACCCACAGTACCATATGCCGGTGAGATATGGACATTAAATACGAACGAAGAAGATACTCCAGAATATCCCCTTGAAAAGGAAAATATTGAGACGCATATTCGAAGGACGGAAGACAGAAGATGGTTGAGAGAAGAATCAACAATGAATTAATGGCTTTGTACAAAGAACCTACCATTACCAAGTTTCTCAAGGCACAGATGGTTGGGACATGTGGAAAGAATGGCAGCAAACAGAATGCCTAAACTAGTAATAAACAAAAAAATTAATCGGCCCCAAAAGAAGAGGTAGACCCAGAACGAGGTGGATTAGTAAAGCGGAGGAAGACCTTAAGCACGTGAAGGTGAGGGACTGGAAAATAAAAGCACAAAATAGAAGCGAATGGAGAAATATTGTACACCGGGTCCTTCAGAGTATTTAAGAATGTTATATGTACATATTTAAGTTAAAGTTTTGTTTAAAATAATTGTAATTAGTTAATATTAAGATTATGTTGATAAAAAATGCCCTAGGCCTTAAGGGAATATTGTGCGTAAAAATGAATAAACGTCCCATTACATCTGTCAACGTCCAAGTATCATGCCATGGAACTACTAAAATGTCAAGAATATGACCGTAAATAGAATTTTATATGAAACAATAAGAAATAAGCTTAAAGGATCTTTGATCAATTGTGCTACAGGTTTTCACATATAACTCTCAAAGAAAGACGTTTAACCAAGGATGGCCGAAAATACAGCCGAACACGTGAATAATATTTTTGTCGATACACTCGCCCAATATTTTCTATTCTTATTATCGCCCACTAGGGGCGCTGCACATATTGAGAAGTCATAATCAAGCCAAATTTTCTGCTAGCTATATTATTTTTTATTTGATCATTTAACTTACCTTTTTTGTATAGCTCTTTTTAGATTTTCTGCAAAAGTCACGTGAAAGTCGATACTTGACTCAACCACTGATTTACTTCTAAGATATCCGAGCTAAATGGTTTTTGTGCCGTTTTGTTCTTTATATTGATTTGCACGAATTTGTTACTGTTAATGTCAAAGTTCAGTGTGTACAAAAAGTTATATAAGTTTTAGTATTGCTCGGTAAATAATTTACAGTAGTAAAATTTAACTTTACTACGACAAACTTACATTTTCTTCTCATAAAAGTAATTTCATTTACAGTTTATCTTAAGCCAAATAAGCTCTCAGTTTATTATACTCTCATTAACGAGAATATTATATACATGAGTGGCTGTAGAACTCCACTTGGAAGGTTTTTAGAACTGCACTGAAATCTGAAATGTACCGTATGAATGTAACATCTGTGTAACACACTAGAGGTTATTGGACTAATATCAGGGATTATTAGAAAAGTATATTATCCGACTCTAGCTAAAGCCAACTTTAATGAACGTTTTCTAGAACAAAGGAGTAACTTTGAATTTATTATTTCCTTATCCCAAAATTACATATCATGGATGTAATTTTTTATCTCTTTTAAAATTTTAAAATTAAATTTTAATAGTGACTAATAGAGTGCGAATTTAGAAAAATAAAGAAATGCAATAATAATGTTTAAAAAGCATAACGGTTTTATGAAAAAAAGTATTTTATTATAATAATATATTACATAACGAGAGTTGTAAGAAGCTTATTACATGCGAGTAAAAAAGTTGCGAGCGAGCCGCGTAGCGGCGAGCGCAGTAATTTTACAAGCATGTAATAATCTTACAACTCAAGTTGTGTACTATACTTTTTCTACAAATATTTTCGTTTATAATATAAAAATTAAATTACCACTATATTTACACTGACAGATTAATAATGTTTAATCTGTCAAAATAACGTCTGTTAATTTTTTTCCATGGTAACTCGACCAACTGACTTACGAGGCTTATGTGATACACATTTTTATAAAACTGAAGCGTAATTTTTTTTATTACGTGCTAGTCATTACGTGTCAGTATCTGTTATGATGCATTTACTTAGCATCCAAATAGTAGGTAATATACAATTTACTAGTAAGAGAGTAGAAAAAATATATTATGTAATAATTGCTAACCTTACGTTAAACATTAGTAAGTACACAGGTAAAAAACGAGTAAGTTATAAATTTAATAATAAAATAAATAAAAAAATATAACTTAAACAAAAATGCATTAACCTAATTTTTATCAGCACACATTGGATTAATGAAAATATATCAGTTTTATTTAATCCTTTAGAGCATTACGTGCCATACATGGCACACATTAAAAATATGTTTTTTTTTTAAATTTTACTTAATTTTTTTTGGAGGTGCAATGCAGCCCATATCTGGCCACGTACTAAAAGTGTACGTGAGATACGTGGTATAGTTCTGATGTCAAAATAGGTTATGCGCAGTTTTAAGTTCATTCTTGTTGAAATTCTAACTCACATGAAACAGTGTTCGAAGTTTGAGCTTATTTTTTACGGTTCAAAACGTTTTTACGGTGAGAAAAAATTGAAAATCATTGTATTGTAATACTAGTGAACTCGACAGACTTCGTTCTGTCAAATAGATTTGGAATGAGGCAGTTTATTTCTTTAATCCTCCTGAACAGAACAGTCACCATCATGATAGGATGGTGTGTGAGGGTCAGCTCGGGTGACCTAAGTATCTTCGCTTCCACGAACTTTGGCCGCCCTTTTGGACCCAGGAAAAACCCCTACTGAGATGTCTGGCAGAGGACTTCTAACTAAGAGGGGAACTTAAGGTTCAAACCTGATTGAAAAATAATCTAAAGGGATAGTGGGAACCTAAAGGTGACCAATATTTATAAAGTGGGTGCTTCAATGACAAAACTTAGAGATAATTAAATATTTATTATTAATAATATTAATATAGGGTTAATAACCGATATAATAAGGAATAATGAAATAAAACGTATATAAGTATTTTCAGTAATCGCTTTATTGTAAATAAAGTGAATCATAATTATTAACAAAACTCTGATTTATTTTTATTGTAGTGCTTTATGATATACAGTTGGCTTTAGCTAGAGTCGGATAATATACTTTTCTAATAATCCCTGATATTAGTCCAATAACCTCTAGTGTGTTACACAGATGTTACATTCATACGGTACATTTCAGATTTCAGTGCAGTTCTAAAAACCTTCCAAGTGGAGTTCTACAGCCACTCATGTATATAATATTCTAGTTAATGAGAGTATAATAAACTGAGAGCTTATTTGGCTTAAGATAAACTGTAAATGAAATTACTTTTATGAGAAGAAAATGTAAGTTTGTCGTAGTAAAGTTAAATTCTACTACTGTAAATTATTTACCGAGCAATACTAAAAGTTATATAACTTTTTGTACACACTGAACTTTGAAATGAACAGTAACAAATTTGTGCAAATCAATCTAAAGAACAAAACGGCACAAAAACCATTTAGCTCGGATATCTTGGAAGTCAATCAGTGATTGAATCAAGTATCGACTTTTACGTGACTTTTGCAGATAATCTAAAAAAGAGCTACACAAAAAAGGTAAGTTAAATAATCAAATAAAAAATAATATAGTTAGCAGAAAATTTGGCTTGATTATGAATCAGAGCTGCTCAATATGTGCAATGCACCTAGTGGGCGATAATAAGAATAGAAAATATGGGCGAGTGTATCGACAAAAATATTATTCACGTGTTTGGCTGAATTTTCGGTCATCCTTGGTTAAACGTCTTTCTTTGAGAGTTATATGTGAAAACCTGTAGCACAATTTATCAAAGATCCTTTAAGTTTATTTCTTATTGTTTCATATAAAATTATAGTTACTGTCATATTCTTGACATTTTAGTAGTTCCATGGCGTGATACTTTGACAGATGTAACATAATCTTAATATTAACTAATTACAATTATTTTAAACAAAACTTAACTTAAATATATACATATAACATTCTTAACTACTCTGAAGGACCCGGTGTACAATATTTCTCCATTCGCTTCTATTTTGTGCTTTTAATTTCCAGTCCCTCACCTTCACGTGTTTAAGGTCTTCCTCCGCTTTACTAATCCACCTCGTTCTGGGTCTACCTCTTCTTTTGGGGCCGATTAATTTTTTTCGTTATTACTAGTTTAGGAATTCTGTTTGCTGCCATTCTTTCCACATGTCCCAACCATCTGAGTCTTTGTACCTTGAGAAACTTGGTAATGGTAGGTTCTTTGTATAAAGCCGTTAATTCATTGTTGATTCTTCTCTCAACCATCTTCTGTCTTCCGTCCTCCGAATATGCGTCTCAATATTTTCCTTTTCAAGAGGATATTCTGGAGTATCCTCTTCGTTCTTGTTTAATGTCCATATCTCACCGGTATATGTTACTGTGGGTCGAATTACTGTTTTATATATTGAGAGTTTACCTTGTCTAGAAACTTATTTTGAGTTCAGTAGGGCTCTTAAACTACCTAATTTTTTATTCCCTTTTGCTAATCTGGCTATGATATACATCCAGGTATTCAAATTTGTACACCATTTTAAAACTATAGCTTTTACCACTTACTGACCTTACACTAAAGTGTTCTTTTTTCCCTTTTGTCCCTCCCATGATCAGGTAGTTGGTTTCGTATTCATTTAGTTCCAATCCGAATTTCTGTGCATCTTCGATGATTTTTTTTATAACTCTCCTTAATTCTTTCTCGGTTTTTGCTAGGATCGTTAGATCGACAGCAAATGCCAAGCACTGGTACTCATTTTTCATCATCGTTTCTTCCACCTTCATGCTGCATTTTCTAATTACAGTTTCTAACACTAAGTTGAATAATGTAGTGGATAAAGGATCTCCCTGTCTCAAGCCCTTTGGAACCGTAAATTGATCTGATATGTGACCCTGCCAAGCAATTTCACACGTAGAGTTATTAAGTGTCATTTAAACTAGCCGGATCAGTTTCTTTGGTATACCGAAATGTTCCATTGCTCGATTCATTTTGACCCTATCGACTCTATCATATGCTTGTCTAAAATCCACAAACAAAACATGCAGAGGAACTTTACTTTCATAACAAGTCATTTGTATCTCCTTTCATGAGAAGATTTGGTCTACAGTAGATCTGTCCTTTCTAAAGCTGGCCTGATATTCATGCAAGATTCTTTCTATGTAGCAATTATTTCTCAATATTCTTGTTAAGATTTAGTATACCGCGTCTAATAAGGCTATACCTCTATAGTTCAGTTCACAGGTCACACTTCAGTTTGTCTCCTTTTTTATGGAGAGGGCATATGCAGGCCTCATACCACTCCGATGGCATTACTTCCTTTTTCCATACTTGCACTAGTAGCTGATATATTTTTCTTTGTAGTTGTTCTTCACCAAACTTGATCATTTTTATGCATATGTCATTTTTACCAGGGTTTCTGTTATTTTTCATTTCTTGTATTGCTGTCACCACCTCCTCCTCTGTAGGCTGCCTTTCAACTATCGCATCTTCTCCAACTGTCCAGTTGTCTACTGCTTTGTGGTCCTTCTCACCATTTAATAATTCTTTAAAATATGTTTCCCATTCCGTCATTATTTCTGCCGGATCGCTAATTAAATTTCCTTCTTTACCTTTCATATAACTACAGTGGCTTTGGTAACCTTTTCCCATCTTTTCAACTTCTTGATAGAACGACCTCATATCTTTGTTTTTAAACTTCTCTTCTGTCTCTTTTAATTTCAACTCATTGTGGTTTGTCATTTTCCTTCTACACAAAGCTTTCAATCTTCCTCGAACAATTCTATATTCTTGTTTTTTACGCTCTCTATTATCTGTTAATATTTGTTGTCTGATCTTCTTCTTTTCTTTTGTAATCGCCTGACACTCTTCGTCAAACCAATCTTTGTTTGTACTTCTCTTGGAGTTGCACTTAACTATTTTCTCGCTAGCTTCTTCTAGGGCAGTTTTTTGTTCCCAGGCTTGATCTGTCTGTAAATTTCGGTCACGTTATTGTATTTTGTTATTATTATGAATTTTATTTATTTCTTCTTCATATTTATTTTTTATTTCTACTTTCTTAAGTTTTTCAATATTGTACTTTCTCTTTTTACTGTTCGATTTCTCTTTTTCTTCCAGCCTCCTCCCACATGTGACTTTTTCGAGGTAATGGTCCGAGTCGATTTCAGCTCCTCTCATACTTCTTACCTTCTGGATGATATTTATATATTTACTTTCAATTATAACATGATCTATTTGATTCACCGTCCTTTCATCTGGGGTGACCCACGTTCCTTTGTATATCTCTTTTCGTTTTAGTTGTGTGCTTCTCACCACCATGTTTTGCTCTATGGCAAATCCAATAAGTGTTTGACTATTACCGTTTATTACTTCGTGTTTCGCTTCGCTATATTGCTCGTATATTTCTCTATTATACCTAATTTACCAGTTATTGTTATCACTTATTGGGCCCAGTATCCTACGTAACATTTTTCTTTCAATTACATCTAATGCATTGGCAGATTTCTGTGTGACCACCCATGTTTTACAACCATAACTTACTATGGGCCTCATTATTATTTTATAGACCCGGAATTTCGATTTCCGGTGTACGTCTCGCGATTTGAATATGCGGCCCATCGCGAAATACACTTTATTTGCCAGCACAAGCCTTCTATTTATTTCTGGTTCTTCTTCATTGCTTGCGATCAGATTTATTCCTAGGTATGTGAATCTATTTACATGTTTTATATCGTCAATAAAGTTTTGTTGTGTCGGTCTATTTGATCTGGCTTGTATGAGTAGTTTTGTTCTATTCGTATTTATTGCTAAGTCTACTACTTCTGCACTCTGTTTCAACTCAACGTAGGTTTCTTCCGCTGCATTCACTGTTCTGCTCATTATGCTTATATCATCTGCGTATGCTGCTAATTTGCTTACATTTGTTTGTAAGTATGTTATTTCCGCTCACTGTCAATCGTTTAATTACATATTCAAGAACAAGAATAAAGAGGGTTGGAGCCAGCCCGTTGCCTTGTTTCAGTCCTTGCGTTATCGTAAACGCATCAGTGATCTATCCTTGAATACATACCTGTGCTTCTGTTTCTGTCATTGTCATTGGCACTAGTCGTATTAATTTTGATGGTATCCCAAATTCTTCCAATACATTAGGTAAAATTGTTCTTTCTATTGAATCATAGGCTTATTTAAAATATACAAAGAGATTGTAAACGTCCATATCATATTCAAATGCTTTGGCTAGTATTTGTTTATCTGTATGTAGTTGGTCAATGGTAGATCTATTTTGCCTAAACCATGCTTGATATTCCCCGATGATTTTTTCCGTTAGAGGTTGAAGTCTTCGATTAATGATGTTTGTGAGTATTTTGTATTCCAAGCAAAATAAAGAGATGTCTCTACAATTCTGACACAACAGTTTGTCTCCTTTTTTATGAATAGGTCAGATTGTACTTTTCTTCCATTGTTGGGGATTTATTCTTCTATCCATATCTCTCGTATTAGCTGGTTCATCTGTTGTGTTAAATTCCTTCCTCCTTGCTTGAGTAGTTCTGCCGGTATTTTATCAATTCCCGGTGCTTTATAGCTTTTTTTGTATGTGGATTGCCGTTAGGACCTCCTCTAGTGTTGGGAGTCTAGTTATTTCATTTTCTTTTTCATCTTCCCCCAGCTCTTGTTGTTGTACCTCTTGCCGTGCCTGCTGCTACCTCTGTTGTTGTAATGGTGGTTGTGTCCCTTTGTTTAGTAATTCCTTAAAATATGTCATCCAGGTCCTCTTAATTTTGTCCATATCGCTAATGATTTTACCGTTCTTATTTTTGCAGAGGTTAGTCTTCGGTTTGTATTCTTGTCTTAAATGTTTTATAAATTGGTATGCACTACGTGTTTCGTTTTCCTTAAACTCCCTCTCTATGTTTAGTATCCGTTGGTTTGCGTACTTTTTCTTTTCTGCCTGCGAAGTTTATCTGCTCTTCGTCTTTTGTTCTCAAATTCTGCTTTTCTCTCTCTAGTACGTCTGAGTATATAATTCTTATGTGCTTTAGTTCTTTTCTGTATAGGTTGTTTACATTTTTCATCGAACCGTGTTTTTTCTCTTCGTTGTGTCTTCGTTTCTAGGACTTCTTTTGCTGTGTTGAGTATGATACTGTTTATGGTGTTCCATTGGCTTTCTATTGTGAAGTCTGCTTTGTTTTCTTCAAGTAATTTTTCATTCACTTTTATTTCAAATCTTTCTTGTACTTTAAAGACTTTTAGGTTTTCTAAGGTTACTTTTTCTTGTTTTGGATATTTTTCTTATACCTGTCGACTAATGTTGCATCTAAACCGTGTCTGTACTAGTAGATGGTCTGAATCACAGCTTGCGCCTCGTCTGCTTTCCACGTCTGATACATCCAATATACTCGTCGCCATTCTTTTTTTACCCAGTATATATGGTCTATTTGATTGATTGGATTGTGTTTCCATCAGTTGATATCCAGGTGCCCTTAGGTATGTCCCGATGTGAGAAGCACGTCGAACTGATAATCATATTCTTTTCAGCTGCGAAATCTATTAGAAACTGACCATTCTCATTTGTGTATCTATGCAAACTATGTTTCCCTATTACCCCTATGTACTGTTCTTCTTTTCCGATCTTGGCGTTTGTGTCGCCTATCACCATTTTCATGTCGTTTCTGTTATTCAGTCATAGATTCGTTCTAGATCTTGATAAAAGGCTACCTTAGTGTTTTTTCCTGTTTATTTGTGGGACAGTGTACATTTATAAGGGTTATGTTAGTAATGCGTTTTTTAGTGCATGCGTTTCAATATATAAAAAATCAGTGCAAATACTTGCATATCCTGATGATACATCATCAGAGAACTACGGACACGGAGAAGCGACACTCCTTTGAAGTTTCGTGGCCAAGCCGCCAATGACAGTTAAACAACCAGAAAACTAATAGTCAGTGGGCATATCACACAATATAAATTCTTAAATAAAATTGAGCATTCATGTTGACTTGAAATAAATATAAAATATTTATTTATTTTTGTTTGTTGACATTCTTAATGGTGTAATTATTTTTGATTTACAAAAGGTTAAAAATACATCGCACAACGCAAAGTAATGGTGAAAATCGTATTGATGAAACTATAGATAAACATACTTTTTTGTTTATAGTTACAACTATAAGAGTATTAGTATATTCTAACTGTATTTTAAGTATAAACTATTAAATTTTTGTCAATATCTAATCTTAATAAATTTACAGTTTTCTCCTGATTAAGTTACAAAATTGTCACTAAATATGGAGATATACAACAAATAAATTAGTATAAGAAACCATTTTTGCGTATGTTGAAGAGCCACCGAATGGCAATTACTTACTCCACCCGATCCTAAAATTCCATATAAGATAAGATTGTAAATACTATAATAGAAAGACAAGTAAAGCATTCCAAGTTGTTAAATATTCAAAAACTATTTCAAATGGGGAAATTTTAGTAGCAGTCCTCGTATTTTTCTAATAATATTTTTTATTTGTAATTCCCATTTAAAACTACTACATATTTTATATACTACGATCCATATATTTGATCTTTGTTATTTATATTTAACGAATTAAACATTGGCAGACAACCTGTGTATTTAACAAAAAGTAGACGAGTATTTATTTATTTTTATAATTTATTATAAGTTTGTTTATATGCAACATTTTTTTTACAATTTTGTCTTGTTCTGTTGTAATTTTAAGATTTTCCCAATTGTCAGTCAAATTATGTTTCCAAAACTTTTTAGTTTGAGCATTTTAGTAATTTCTTTGTTTCGCTTAAATCAAACATTCTTGTGTATAAAATCCTCTATATGTGTTGGGGACAGCTTCTCTTTCTTAACCCCAATCACTATACTAGGAATTAAAATTTACTTCTTCGATGGAGTGGCTGTATTTCTCGTATGCAGGTTCAGGAAGAATAAATTCTGACTCGAATAATAATGTTTTATTATCGCAACTTGATGAAAGTGACAACAATCCAGCAAACTATGCGTTTAATATCTCACATTACTGATACCATTGGCAGGTGAATAACTCTGAATTAAAAGTGTACTTACAGTTTCTCAAAACAATACTCACAATACAATCACTGTAACTATGGAATAATAACGGAAAAATGATGAAGATGATCAATATATTTAAATTGATCGCCCGGAGAAAATAAAATATGGGACTTGCATTGTCGGAGATTAGTTTCGGAATGGTCGTTCTCGCTAGAGGCTGGCCGTTCCCGCACAGGTCCGTCTCGGAAATATTAAAAGGGATTATTGCACCGCAGTTTGGATATGTTCCGAACAATATGTATATTTATTTTCTTAAAATATTATATTCGTATTGTTGTCTTCTAGCGCGCTGACACCCGGTAACCATCTGTTGATTTTTTGATCTGAGCCTTCGGAGACTTACGTCTTTCAATAAAAGAAATAGCACTGACACCAAATTTAATGTTTTCATTTTTAATTATCCCTTGGCAGACCAAAGTTTTTTTTTTTTATTGCCCCACTTATCTTACTGTTACTAATAAACTGATACTATTGTATAGTAACTAATAGTATTTACAAAGCAATAGTAATTACCTGGTATTATTCTTAGTAAATCTAAATAAACTTATTCCTTTTCCTGTCACAAATGAACATCCGCGAAACGCACAAACATAACCAGACATTTTAAATATACAATAAACTTTTAACTATAAACTGTAACTATAAACTTATATATTTAACTTATATATTTTAACTATAACTATAAACTTTTAACTATAAATAAATTATATAAATGTTCGTAGTTCTTTGTTTATGTACCTATAATCTGCCTACCGAAAAAACTGAGTAAAACAAGTGCATGCATGCACGTGATTGTTGAAAAGCGACAGTCAAATTACTAACTTCGCAGAATCGGTTATCAGTATTGTATACAAGGGCGTACGTTTAGGTATTTTGAAGAAATATTATATATTTCTTCCCTTCCCTTTGTATTGTGTTATTGTGTTAACTGTATTTATTTTATATGTTAAGAATTATATTGTGTATTGCACAATATTCTGTTTTATAAAGAAATTAGGTAAGTTCATATACTAATACAGATATTGGTCAAAAAGATATTGTGGATGTAATCACGCAATAGAAATATGTATAAATTATTTCTAAACCACAATTTTTTAAAATTTTCAGCAAAAAGTTGGTTAAACCTACTGTATCACCTAATGGCTGAAATGTTACAAAACATTCGATACTAAATTCATAAGTTTTTAAATTAACGTATTTTATCTCCGAGATAAAGTGGCATATTTATTGGGATATCTATTAATATGTATAGACATGACTATTAGTCTTAATGATGATTCCGAAACTTCCACTTCCGACAGCGAATAAAATTACAGATAAACCATCTGATCACCCAAAAAGTTATCTACCAATTATTTATAAATAAATCTTATAGTATAAACTACTTGAAAGACTAATGTTTAAAAGAATCAGCCCGATGATCTGCAGATTTTAACACAGTCTGACCAGAAAAAATAATTTATAGACTCTTAGGTACTTTGCCTTGCAAATTCACCGCTAGACTAATAGACAATATGCTCACCGACAAAGTATCTCAAGTAACTATGGGATCCGATATAAGCACCCCCAGAAAATTTAAAAATAGTCTACCACAAGGCTCGGTACTCGTAATATTGCTGTATAGCCTTTATATCGCAGACATACCGACAATATCAACAAAGTTTGGCTATGCTGATGACTGGGGTTTATTAACACCAACAAAATCACAAAAGAAGCTGAAGAGATTCTGACGGAAGACCTAGCGATTATGGGACGTTACTTTTAAAAATGGAGACTTCGCACTCTATGTCTCTAAAACTAAAGTAACCTACTTTCACCTAAACAACAATTTGGAGTCAATAACACTACTTAACGTTCTTTTTTGATAACACATGACTCAACCACAATAAACATCCAAAATACCTAGGCTTGGCTTTGGACAGAACGGTAAGCTTTAGAAAACATTTAAATATAGTTGCTAAGAAGCTAAAAACCAAAAATAACATAATACAGAAGCTCTGCGGCACAAAATGGAGGCACCGGTATCCAGACTTAGGTCCTCAGGCTTAGCTCTTGTTTATTCTATAGCTGAAGATTGCATACCAATATGAATCAACAGTACTCACGTTCAAAAGATTGACATTCAGCTCAATAACAGCATGAGAACGATAGCTGGAGTAATCAAGCCTACACCAACCCATTTACTACCAATGCTGAGCGACATTACACCATCACACCTTCGCCGACTCAATCTGCTGACCGAAGAATATAAATATAACAAGATCCATAGCAACACGGCGCTGCTGATTCATAACTATACAAAAGATGCAAACCAAGGTCGACTGCGCTTCAGAAAATCTCCAATACAAACCGCAGAATTAGCTGCAGCTACCGAGTTCAACATGACCGCCAAATGGATCCATGAATGGTCTGAACCTCAACTAAATACAGTTATAACTTTCATCATAGAGACACCTCTTGGATTTGACATACCACGTAAGAGCTGGTGTACACTTAAAAGCATTAGAACTCAACATGGTCGATGTGCGTATATGTCGTACAAATGGGGTAAGCTACCATCACCTATACATTTAAATGTACATGTGTATAATGTCCACATTGGCTAAAGTTAGCCTATAGTATTTTGATTCCTATTTCTACCCATTTTTTAAAGACACTTTCAGGTTTTATTGTTTACTTTTTAAGGAACTTCTATTATTTTTGTATTGCATTAAAAATTTTTAAGTTATAGTGTCAGATTGAGGTTATATTTTAAAGTTATATTTTAAAATTGTATTGTTTATTTCTACGCCAAATGTTAGTTGTTTTAAATTAACACTATATATATTTCCCGTAAATTCAACCTTGCGTTAGTTACATTTTAGCGGTATCTTAAGCTTTTATAACGCTCCCAATTCATTGAAATTTACGGTTTTTTTTTTCATTACGATGTACATAACATGCTTTTTTTTAAATAATCGTTTATTTCAATTTTTGTCTGTATAGTAACTTTTTTGTATAATAATAACTATTTTATTTTTCTGGTATGTCAATGGTTCAATGCGAACGTTCCCAACAAGCGGCCAAACCGTCCGAACCTATGAACGAATAGTCGACCAGCACAGTACGGAGGATAGGACCATTGACATTATTATTGTTCTCTCACTGACCAACTGTTTGCCACGAATTCTGCCTAGTTTGACTGTTTCTAGAAATGACTATAATATTTCATGAGTTCACATAGTATTTACTTGATAACTCCGTCTCTTGGGTAGACAGATTATAGGAGCGTTCCTTAATACTAGGAATAATACTAGTAAAGACATATACCGCAGAATTCGCTCGGAGAACAGATGCTATTTTGAGCTTAATATCTTTCTTATATCCTCAATTATATTTAAAAAAACAAAAGTTAAACTCTATAAAACAATAATACGCCCAATCCAGAATATGGTTTCTATAATATTATAAATGCATAAATATATATTATAATATATAAGTAATGAACATATATTATATTTTCATTATTAAATTTGTCGAATCGAATACAGTTTAATAAATTATTACATTTATTTAGAACAATCCTATAAAATATGCTTAACGTTTTTATTTATTAAATTGTTTTAATAGTATCTTTAAATTTAAAACTAATAATTATATGTTTTAACAGAATCTTAGTTTACGCTATCATTTATTTTGGAATCATCCTCTATAATTTAAATTTTTTAAATTCCAAATAAACTTCATTTATAGATAAGTAAAATCTTTCACAAAAAAATTTCACATAATAATAAAGTTTATTATACACAGATGCCAAGACTGTTTATACTTGTTTTTCGTAAAATAATATTATGTAATACACACAAGAAATTCTGTTACTGTCTAAGGTACATGCCGTTATTAATCCTTTTCTTTCTAGGTTTCCGTGTTCGATCACGAGACAGCGCATTATACAATTGTCACGTTGCCAGCAAGTCGTCGAGTGGATTTTATCCACCATTTCAAAGCGTATTACGGTGCAAAATTTGATATCAAAGTATCAACAAACTTTCCCGGCTCAAAAGCCACAGAAACTGTCACATACAAAGTCCCCAACTTCCTCCAGCCATATAAAGTGAGAATCTCTTCGAACCAAAGTGCTGGAGCTTTCATGATCTATTGGAAGGAGCCATACGTACCTTATTTTATCGACAGACTTTACTACGAGGTAATAATATGTGTTACAAATATAACATTCTTCCATTGGTATTGAAAATTTTTTACAGAAAATTTAAAATTTAAACTAGAATTTGAAACGTTATACTTAAAGATCTCAGTTTCTACTGGGAAAATACTAGTTTTATTTAAACGTTAATCGAAACCGGACGTATTTAAAACAATTGACTTCGCTAAACAATAATTGTATTTATCAAATTTCTATTTAAACCTAATTATTTTTTAAATATCTGTTTAAAATGATACGACAAAGTGGAATACGATGCGAAACGAGTATATAGTTTTTATGAAAACAATATACTTAAGCTTTTTGTCTATCATCAAACACAACTGATTCTGTCTCAAATCAACCGCATCTACAACCACAAATATATATATATATATATATATATATATATATATATATATATATATATATATATATATATATATATATATATATATATATATATATATATATATATATATATATATATATATATATAAGAGTAAACACAAATGATTCTGCCTCAAATCAACCGCCCGCATCTACAACCACAAATATATATATATATATATATATATATATATATATATATATATATATATATATACATACATATATATATATATATATATATATATATATATATATATATATATATATATATATATGAAATAGCGAGAAGTCAAGAGACTCTCTGATAGCAAATTAGGTGAACCGCAAATTCAAAGCCTCTTGCTAGAGGCTTTCAACGACGCTAGAAGTACATTTTTACTTCGACATGCATCTACGATTCACCATTGAAATTTACCATCTTTTTTCACTCTTTACGTAGAGAAAGACGTTTAAATGAAAGTAAAAGATTGCATTTCATTTCGATAGGAACTCCACATGTGTCGGGCTATGGTGGAGTTCCGATCGAAATGAAATGCAATCTTTTACTTTCATATATATATATATATATATATATATATATATATATATATATATATATATAATAGGAGTAAGAAAAAAGTTTTTTTTTTTCTTTTTTTTCCTTCACCCATTCTAAGTAGCTATGTCATGGATGATGTTATTAGTGATTGTATCAATAATTGCACTTTTTTCACTCCATTTATCGAAAGATATGTAGATGATCTAGTTTTGGCACTTCCTAAACACAAAATTCTTGAAACAGTCATTATTTTCAACAATCATAATCAACATATACAATTTACAGTTGAGGAAGAGGTAGATAATTCTCTACCATTCCTTGACATGAGAATTGTAAGAAATACAGACAATATGTTGAAAACCAGATGGTTCAGAAAACCCATATGTAGTAATAGATTTATAAGCTATTACTCTAATCATCCAAATAAGATGAAAATGAACCTTATAACAGGATTAAAGGAACGTGTTTTAAAACTTTCACATCCAGACTATCTACAAGAAGATCTTCATTTGTTAAAAAATATTTTAATTGAAAACTCTTATTCTCCAGATATGCTACATCGGATGCTTTTTTCTAATTTATTAAATATAAATAACTTTTTTTGCTAAATCTCAAAACACTGTATCCAACAATCAAAACATATATTATCATTCACTACCTTTTATATCATCATTAACTCCTAAATTAACACAAACACTAAAGGTTATTGACAATATAAAAATAACAACAAAGAACATCAAAACCAGTTCATCTTTATATTCTAAAACTAAATATCCTATAGACAAATTAGATCAAACAAATGTAGTATACAGCATTGTTTGTACTCAGTGTGAAGCTGAGTATATTGGTGAGACTGGAAGAAATCTCTCAAATCGCAATATTTCTCACAAGAATGATTGCAGAATTAAGAAACCATCTTGTGCTTTGGCAGAGCATGTAATAGACAAAGACCATTTTATGGATTTTGATAATATTAAAATTTTATGTAGTGAAAGTAATAAATTTAAAAGAACTTTTTTGGAAATGGTTTGTATTAGCAAAAGTGATAATAATTTAAACAAAAGGTCAGAAATTCAAAATCTAAGCAAAATTTATAATTATATTATTTCTATGTAATTTATATATGCAGTCAGTAAAATATCACCGTTTGAATTTTCCATGTATTTGTTACATTTTTTCGGGCATCTATCAATGGTGAATAAATCTTCTTCTTTTTTGTTACTAAACAAAGAAGAATTTTTTAAACAAAATTTTATTTTTGACAATATGTCAAAAATAAAAATTTTTAAGTTAGTATTTATGACATTTAGGTGGTTTGTAGCTATTCAATTTTTGTTTACAAATTCAATTGTTTTTGTTAAGAAACTATCAAAATTTTTCAGAGAAACATTTATTAGAATAGGACATTTTTTTATTAATATTTTTTGTAATTATTATGTAAGCAGCAGTTTTATATAACAAACTAGTTTTATTTGGTGGTTAACAAAAATTTTTTTATTTCTAGTTCAACTTTGTAAGATATTTTGTATTTTTTAGAAGCTCTTGATAAGAATTGTAATCACAATTGAAAGCTCGAGTAAAAAATAGTCAACAAATAGCCCCTTTTATTGACTCCAACCCATCCAAAACAGTTTTATATATATATATATATATATATATAATATATATATATATATATATATATATATATATATATATATATTTATGAGTAAGAAAAAAAAGAAAAAAGAAGTACTTGTGACTCGTTTGGAAAAAATATATAAATGTTTTGGATGGGTTGGAGTCAATAAAATGGGCTATTGGTTAACTAGTTTTTATTTCGAGCTTTTAATTGTGTTTACAAATATTATCAAGAGCTGCTAAAAATACAAAATATATTACAAAGTTAAACTAGAAAGAAAAAAAAATTATTAACTCACCAAATAAAATTAGTTTGGTTACTAAAATTGCTGCTAACATATTTCAAAAAAAATTTTATAAAAATGTTGTTATCTAATAAATGTTTCTTCTGAAATTTTTTCTAATATAATTTTGAAAAGTTTCTTACACAAAAACAATTGAATTTATAAATAAGTTAGAATAGCGCGCAATTACAAATAAGCCTTAATGTCATAAATGCCAACTTACAATTTTTATTTTTGACAATTATATTGCCAAAAATAAAATTTTGTTTAAAAATTCTCTTTTGTTTAGTAACAAAAAAGAAGAAGATTTATTCACCATTGATAGATGCCTGAAAAAATGTAACAAGTATATGAAAAATTAAATCAAAATGTGATATTTTACTGGTTTCATATATAAACTACAAAGAAATAATATAATTATAAATTTTGCTTAGATTTTGAACTTCTGATCTTTTGTTTAAAGTATTATTACTTTTGATAATACAAACCATTTCAAAAAAAAGTCCTTTTGAATTTATTATTTTCACTAAACAAAATTTTCATGTTATCAAAATCCGTAATAATATGCTCTTTGTAGATTACATGCTCTGCTAAAGCACAAGATGGTTTATTAATTCTGAAATCACTTTTGTGAGAAATAATGCGATTTGAAAGATTTCTTCAAGTCTCACCAACATACTCAGCTTCACACTGACTACTACAACTAATGCTGTTTACTGCATTTGTTTTATCTAATTTGTCTATAGGATACTTAGTTTTGGAATATAAAGATGATATAGTTTTGATATTCTTTGTTGCTATTTGTATATTGTCAGTAACCTTAAGTGTTTGTATTAATTTAGGTGTTAATGATGGTATAAAAGGTAGTGAATGATAATAAATGTTTTGATTATTGGATATATGTTCTAAAATTTAGCAAAAATGGTGTTCAGTTATTTATGTTACCAATATTAGAAAAAAATATTATTATTCATATTATTATTGTTATTATATAACAAATAAGAGCAGAGGAGCGAGCTCTTATTATGCCCAAAAAGCAAAAATAAACAAAAATAAAATAGATCCTTATAAAACTAATACTAACTATAAAGTTAAATAGTTAAACAATTAACAAAAATTGAATTGTGACACAATAAATAAATAAATAATGCTGTCCGAGAAAAAATACCCTATCCTATAAAAAAAATAAAGCGCTGTCAAGTTTATTTTTAAAGATGTTAACACTAGCTGCCGATATGGTGTCTTGATCCAAATTGTTCCAGATATTAAAGATTCTGTTTGGCAAGAAGTTCGCCCTGGACCTTGCAGTAGTTTGTTCCCTCTTTAATTTGTATCGATCGCCTCTTAATCTATCGTCTTCATTCAAAGTGAATATGGTGTTTAGGTTCCCAAAATTATGTTTTAAAATACGGAAGGACATAATTAGGTCACCTCGAAGACGTCGCTGCTCGAATGTCGTAAGATGAGCCATGAATAGTCTATCTTCATAGTTAGGTCTAACACGGCCGTATGCCAGTCTTGTGGCTTTACGCTGAACGTTTTCAAGCAAGATTTTATCGCGACTAAGATCTGGATTCCACACTGGTCCGGCAAACTCAAGAATAGGTCTAACGTATATTGAGTAAAGTTTACTAACAGAGGTTAGAGATATGCGTGCAAAACATTTACGGATCAAAAACAGTTTCGAGTTAGCACGTTTACACACCGACACTATGTGATCAGACCAATTTAAGTCACTATTAATTATCACTCCGAGATCGTTGTGTGAGGTTACAGAGTTTAAGGGATGTCCATTAATAAAATACGGCAGTCATGGGTTATTTTTGTCGATATGTAAAACAAAGCATTTTTCAATGTTAAGCCGAAGTAACCATTCTGAGGACCATTTGAATATTGTGTCAAGATCTTGTTGAAGAATATGTTGGTTAATAGTTGGATTCACATATAACTTAGTGTCATCAGCGTAAATGGAAACCTTACTGGATACAATGAGCGGAAGATCACTAGTGTAGACACAAAAAAGTAGCGGTCCAGGTACTGATCCTTGTGGAACTCCACTCTTAACTGGCTTATCTAATGAGTGGTCTTCCCCAACACGAACCCTGAAGTATCTGTCGGATAGAAAATCTTGTATCCAAATGTTTAGTTTTCCGCGGATACCATAGTGATCCAATTTAGCTAGTAATCAACGTTTTGGAACACGATCGAAAGTTTTGGAGAAGTCTAAGTAAACTACATCGACAGGATTCCGATTGTTTAAAGATAATGACCAATCATTTACACAATGAAGTAAGTTTGTGATCGTTGAACGACCTTTGATAAATCCATGTGTTGGTGAGGGATGACATTTTCTTGAAGAAGGAACTCGGCGATAGCTTCCGAAATAATCGATTCCATGACCTTGCTGACAATAGGAACCAGGCTGATTGGACGATAATTATTGCAATCAACTTTATTACCTTTCTTGAATACAGGAGTAACTGAAGCCAATTTCCAGGACGAGGAGAGGGAACCTTGATTAAAAGAAGCAGTCATTATAAGAGATATAGGGATGGCTACAGATTCTGCATATTGTTTGAGGAAAAAAGAGGTGAGTCCGTCTAAACCAGGTGATGAATTATTTCGCAGTTTATTTAAGTGATGTTTAATTGCATCCGGTGTGAAAGATATATTGTCAAGAGTATTAGACAAACGAGGGCACATTAATTGAGGAATGGTATCGTTAGATTCGTCTGTAAAAACTTGAGAAAAGAATAACGATAAACATTCCGAAGATTCGTTATTCGAAGAATATAAAGACCCATCAGCTTTTTGAAGCAATGGTATGGAGACTTTAGAAGATAAAGATGTACGAATGTACCAATAAACTTTTTTACTATTACCACTTGCAATGATAGATTCCTCAAATTCTGTTCTTAACTTTAGCAAAGCTTGTTTGACTCGGTTAGAAAAATTACGGTGGGCGAGAAAATCATCAGGGAAACCAGTGAGTTTATATCTTCGCCAAAGATTAATAATAGTTTATATTTTCGCCATAGCTTATGTAACATATTTGGAGGATAAAAGTTTTCAATTAGAATATTTTTTAACAATTGAAGATCTTCTTGTAGATAATCTTGATGAGAAAGCTTTAAAACACATTCTTTTAATCCTGTTATAAGTCTCATTTTCATCATATTTTGATAATGAGAGTAATAGCTTATAAATCTATTACTACACATGGGTTTTCTGAATCATCTGGTTTTCAACACATTGTCTGTTACGATTCTTATGTCAAGGAATGATAGAGAATTATCTATCTCTTCCCCAACTGTAAATTGTATAGGTTGATTATGATTGTTAAAAATGTTAACTGTTTCATGAATTTTGTGTTTAGGAAGTGCCAAAACTAAATCATCTACATATCTTTAAATAAAAGGAATTTCCCTTTCAAGCAGTACGTTCGCTAATTTACCACTTGCATATAAACTTCTGACATTCCAGGTTGCTATTTTCAATGTCTTAAGTCCACAGGGATTTCTCTGGTTTACGACCTGGGAGGGTCTATGATCTACAGTTATTCCTCCCCTACCGGATCTTGGATTCCATGCTCCATAATCAGTAAGTTTGTTTACTCTACTTGTCATTTGCCATTCATGACTTTACTAGGGGTACTCTAAGAGTCTTTAATGCAGTGGTTCCCCGTTGCCTTCTGTATCCTTACGCCGTTGACATATATTTCGATTCATCCGCCTTTAGGACCAGTTTCCCAACCCTTGGACAAAAGAGTGCCCTTCCACTTATTAACTTATCCGCCCGCAGCCGTTGGTTATAAGTGGGGGATTGCTTATACCGGCAATCATTCGATGAATTACCTGTTAGTCCACGGGAGGTATTTTATTTCCCTTCTACCCATCGGTAAATCGAGTCGGGCATTCCCCTATCCGCCACCTGAGGACGCGCTCTCTAGAGGTTACAGGTTCCTCCGAGAGAAAAATGAGCTCTACAATAAGTTAATAGCATCAAAACTAAGCACGTTACGGGGAAAATAAGAGGACCCTTTAGAATTTTTTTGGATAAAGTAAAAAATAAAATATACCCCATTTCCACAAAAATTAAAATTTATAGTAATCCCTATAACCTTTTCTTTATTTTAGTAAAAGTAATGACCTTAAAAATTTTGACCGGTTTAAAATGTATATTTTTGAAAAAAAATTAATTTAAAAAAATCAGAATTTCATTTTCATTTTCTTCAATTCATTTTCTTTTGAGAATAACTCCATATACTCAATATACTTAACAAATAATACACAACAAAATTTGAGGTATCTTTTTGAGAAAGATTTTCCTTTTGTGTATATTTTTGTAGGATAAAAAATAACTAAGATAAAAACGTTTAAAACCTAAATTTTACTGCGAGAACCATGTAACCGGGCACCTTTAACCATTTATCTTAAAAAAAAATGGGAATTTAAAAGATTATATTTAATACGACTTTATAGCCCTTGAAATTAACTTTTAAATCCACAAAGAATATATGTTTCTGTAGTTGGCTGTATACCATATCGTTGCCTCAAAGCAACAGTAGGATATGTCAAATAATGTAGTTTCGAGAAAAACGCAATTAAAATTTTTACGAATCTTCATTATTTAATAACTTTTTATATACGAATGGAATTCTTTGTAAGTATATAACTTTACAGGCCTTACATAAATATTTATAGTGATAAATAAAAAAGTAAATAATAATTGAAAAAAAAGTTACTTGTCTTACTGTTGCCCTAAAAGGAAATCTGTTTTTTAACGCTTTCCGTAAATGTGTGTTTTATAAACTAATATTGTAGTGAAATTTTGTTTAAAATTTTACACATTTTATTAAAATATATAAAACAATTTTGTTGGTAAATAATTTTATTAGATAAATTATAAACTCAACATACATGTTTTCCGATAATTTTAAAACTTGACAACGAAAATGACAAACAAAAAGAATGAAAAATTAATCATACTTAGTTGTGGTCACATCGGATGCAGACAACGAAAAAGTCATGGTGTCTCTTTGGTATTAAATTATCCTTGCATAAATTCATTAAATCATTAAAAAAAAAAACAAGTTATCCTATTTATTTATTTCTTCCACTTCTACTTCTACTTTAAAATACTTAATTATATTTCTTTAAAAATAAAAAATCTCAAAGAGAAATTTGGAGAAATTTAAGATTTTCCTCAATGAAAAAATCATCTCAATAAAAAAAATTTCATGGAAACGTCTTCGTCTTCAAATAATTCTCAAAATAAAAAAAATGTTATACATAAATAGGCTGTCATGGAAAATTTTCGAAAAACTTTTGAGCATAGCGTATTGGTATCATAATAATGTCGAAAAACAAGTTTTAGCATGTGGATACAAAATCAAAATTTTTCGACAAAAGCCACACGCCTAACATACTTAGCAAGAAATAAAACCTAATTAATCTCGGACTATTTATTTTCCAAGCATTACATAAACCAATATCTTTAGAAATAATTTAATAGGATAATTGGTTTTTTTTTTATAAAATCTATTATAAATAAAATATTTTTGAAGATTATTAAAGAAGTGTATATATATATATATATATATATATATATATATATATATATATATATATATATATATATTAATCATAAATATTTATTTTTTACATTAAACATTACCTTAAATATTCCTAAAAAAATATATAAATTGAAAAAAGTGTTTAAACAAATTAGATCGTTTCTTTAACAACCTAATTATTTAAATAATACATATTCGTAATGTACGCAAAAAGTACATACAAATTAAAAAAAGAAGCGTCGAAATATATAAACAAGAAACAGAGATACAGTTAACAGCTCCTTCTCCCTCCTGCGCTCTCACTAAAGTTTCAAAGCCGACCAATGTAGAGGACCATAATTTTGAAGCTTTGTGAACGACTCCATTAAAATGCAATTTTTATTAAATTTTTTACAATAAAATCTTAAAGCATATTCTCTCTGATGACCCTAATAAGGTCTCCTAATTGTTATAAACAAAGCTGATATCAATTTATAAAAAGGGCACTATCTTCGACACAAAGTGTCATAGTTCAACTTTTTTTTAATTAAAAATTTGTAAAAAAATTCACGCTGTTAAAACATGAAAAAATCCGTTCTTACAGTCAATGGTTAAAAAGTTATTCTAATTGATTATAAGCAAAAAATTGACATTATTTAAAGTACAATATTTAAAATTGTTTTTAAAATATAAATCTTCTTCTTTTAGAATTCATGCGTATATTTAAGTGTACCTATTTAATTTTCTGACTTATATTGTTGCAAAAAAAATTAATTTGGAATAAACAAATTAAATAACTTTTAAACTCTTTAACTGATCGACATGAAATTTTGATCTTATTTTGAGCACCATAAGACAATTGTCTTATGGTGCCTTACACACAAAATTGTGCGTAATATCAAGATTATAAGTTTACTTTCAAAAAAAGTTATTACCATTTATAAAATACCGAAATTTTTAAATTATTTTGCAACTTTCTAAGCAACAAAGAATAGGAACATTTGAAAAACGCCATTTTGAAGGTTTTTATATGATTTGTAAGTTTCTGCTTTTCTCAAATTTGTTTTATACGCTTTACTTTTTGCTGAAAAAGCAAAAATTTACCGCTTTTTGACCTTAATTTGGCAATAACTAATTAAGTCCAAAAAATCGACTGCAGTAAACATATAGGTTCTTGTTGTAGAGGTCCATACTGCTCTGTCGGTTGCCTGGCCAAACGAGTGTCACGAAAAAAATCTTATTTCCTTCGGCAATAAATACAAAATTATAAATTATTTTAGGTATACATCTACAAGGGATTCAACACCTCCAAAAATTTCGAAAAATTTTATGTCACCAGACCAGTGTTCATATACAAAGGAAATGAATCTGAATACACGTTTAGAGTAGGTTCAGTATCCTATGACCATGAATATCGATCAATGTTAACCAATCCAATTTTTGCTGATGTCTATGGCGAGGTTCACGAATTTGAATCTTAAGAATACAACTTTACTTTATGCGAAACTTTTTATTGTGATATATTTTTTTTAATAAATCTTGAAAATTTTTCTTTATTTTATTTGATTAAAAATTAGCCTTTATGCAGCTAAAAATTGCTACTTTGTACATTACCAATCATAGTGAAATGTTTTAATACCAATTTAAAAACCCATCGAATGCAATTTATTTTGTATTCTCGTAATAAAAATAATTTTTCTCTTTTTTAGAATAAAACTGAACTCCTATAAACCCCAATGTAATATTTAGCAAAAATTAATCTGCTTATTGCCCAGTTACATCATATTTCTGAAAAGAAAAAAATCATGAAGTTTTCCGAGAACACATTATCACTGACACTGCACTTATAGTGCTTGGGAGAACAAATACAGCAAAGCTACTAGGTCCTGTAAAACCTATAAAAACAACAGTAGTATTTTGCATTTAGTATTTTGTATTGGTGCTTTTGAAGTAGAAATTACAATGCAGAGTCTATAAATCGAGATATACACACAACGGAAAAGTCTAGGGATATTTTTATAAATAGACGTATTTTGTTTCTCTGTAATAAACTTAAGAAAAGTAATATAAAATTTGTAGTTTAAATTGTTGTTTAATATGTCAAAAATCATAAAGAGCAAAACAGCAGAAAATTTGAGCAAAAAAAAATATAGCAAATCACCCATGTCTCATATATCACCATAAAATGTCAAAAATACGAAATATAAACTTAAAATAAAGTATTGCCACCACGCTGGTTTATCGCAGCTCTTCATTTACTGTTTATTCTCCGAATCACATTATTAATGTCTGCTTGAGGTAGTTGTGTTCATTGTTCTCTCAGAAGCTGTTTCTAATTGAAACTCATTGTAGATATTGGCAATATGTAGAGTAATTCTTCGTTGGACCATGTCCCATACACGCTCAATGGGATTTGTAGCGTTTACGCTACTGATTAGTCCAATAATACAAGTTAAAAATGGTATTAATAAAACCTCTCAAGAAATTTCTTGTGATCCGCCAGCGATCGATTTTTAAATCGACATTTCTCCACCCACGCGCTGGGAGTGCATTGAAAGGAAGATCGAGGTTGTGTGGAAGAAGTTTAGTTTGGTCAAGAAACTCGTACTACGCAGCCACGTCAGTAAATTCAAAGGGACGGAATTGGAGCAGTAAAATAATCTGGGACGAATAAAATAATATCTAATTCAATAATCATAATCTCAGTAATAATGAATAATAATAATTATATTCTAAAATCAATATTCAATTTATAAGAGTTCCACATAAAAAGGAAGATTTTTTTTGGCGTGCTGCGGCTCCATGTAAGTAAATAATTTCATACGTATTATCTCTTTATCATATAATCAAATTTATCATTGCAGTTTAGTATTTCTTTAGAGATTTATTTTAAGTTCCGAAATAATTTAAATTTAAAATTTCCTTCATTCACTCGCAAAAGAACATAAGGTCATTTTTTATATAGTCAAACTTAAATTCCGATCTATTCCATATCTTATCAGTAAGTTTTTTGGTTTTTTTTTCTCTCACCTGTTTTTGGGTGGAATATACAAGGTTTCTACAGCCTTCTGTGTTCGGCGCGTGTTCATTTCATGGCGCAAGCCTGTCATGTCTACGAAATGAACTTCGGAAATTTTGACATTTTGGACCTAACCTAATGTTTTAATGTTTTTGTTTTGGTGCAGTCAATCTATGCTGCTATAAGTACTAAATAAAATAGTAACTAAATCTGATAATTAATCCTTTTAGATTCCGTCACATGAAAATATTCAATTGAGAATATTCACTTGAAAATATTCCCTCGAGGATATTAGGTAGTAACTTTGAATCCTTAGATAGTTAGCAACTTCCGTATGTAACCCGTGGATTTTGCTGTCACCCGGAACCATGCGACTTGTCACCACAACCATGAATTAATTTAGCCGTGCCAAGAGGAGTTTTCCTATGAACTTATAGTGTTGCTAAGATAAGTTGTTTAACTATTTGACTTATTGTGTTACTTTCTATTTACTGTTAACTTTTCAAAATATGCATATGGTAAGGTGAATACATTTGTGATAATCTAATTTTGATATTGGGAGGGAAATAAATTGGGATTTTAACTAGGATTTCAAGAGTACTGACCAAACTCACTTTTGCTATAATTTTTTTTAATACAATACATTTGATATAACACAAATTTGATATTGGGGAGTGAAATAAATTTCATGTGGTTTTTAAAACATTATATAAGGAATATGTAACAATTCATTTTTTATCTATGATATAAATGGTACTGGATTTATCAATTTTGATATCTTTACCATACAGTCACTTGTATCTCATTTTAGTAGAACTAAGTTAAATTAAATTACTAACTTTTAGTGTTAAGACTTTGGCTACCATACGGACTATTCTAGGTTTTTACTAATATTTCATTAGGCCTCTAAACGATAACGTAAACAATAATTTCAAAAGGTTATTTACACCTTACCGACATTTAGCTGTCTATGAAAGCATGGTTGCTTTCAAGGGCAGAACAACACTAAAACAATATATGCCGAAAAAACCAATCAAACGGGGAATAAAAGTATGGGCCCTTGCTTGTTCCAAGACTGGATATTTGCTTTCATTTCAGATTTATATATCTTAGATTTATCAACGAAAACAGTGTACAATGCCAAAGCCTCACCTAGGAGAGAGGGTTGTTTTACAACTAAGTGAACCTTACTGGTATAAAGGATACTGTGTTTACTTTGACCACTATTTTTCCTCATTTAATTTATTGAAAGGTTTATTAGAGAGGAACACTTTTGCTTGCGGAACTTTCAGGGTAGATAGAAAATATTATCCAGAAGCAATACTGAAAACAGACGAGATGATGAAGGTAGGGGATTCAGATTTTGCACAATCAGGGGATCTATCGGTAGTAAAGTGGAAAGATAAAGGAAAAAAATCAGTAAACGTATTAAGTTCTATTCATATTCCAGGAGTCATAACAAACGTTAAAAGAACAAACAAAATAGGACATCGAGATGTCAGCTGTCCAGAGGCTATTGCTGAATATAAATTATATGGGAGGTATCGGTAAATTTGACCAACATCATTCTACATACTCAATTTTTGTTGGAAATCACATAAATGGTGGGTAAAATGATTCTATTATTTAGTTGATTGTTGCATTGTGAATTTCTATATTTTATATAAAGAGTCCGTTCCTGCGAAAGAAAAACTTATCTCACATTGAAAAAATTTTAAAAAATTCTCGCTGATAAGCTAATTGCAGACTATAACAGTCGAAAAGAAGGGGCCCAACTGCGGCAGCAATTAAAAAAATAAAAAAAATTGGAGGAAGAGGTGTGTCTCCATAGAAACTAATATTAGAAAAACAAATTTGGGAGATCAATGACCAGTAAAAGGAACATGTCGACGTTGCGCATATTGTAGCACCGCAAAGAAAGCGAAAAGAAGTCAAATTGTTTTGCACCGTTTTGCACCGTTTTATGAAACATAACAAAATGTTTGATATACTGATTTTTTAAGAAATAAATAATTTTGTTCATTACTTTTTGTTCTTATTTTGACAAACATACGTGGTCGATAATTTGATTAGGATTCAAGCATAGAGTATATTGTTCTTAAGGTTCACTGGTCGAAAAATCGACCACCCCCTCCATCTCAAAGTTCAAACTGATTTTTTTTAAACTTGGCAATATGCTTATTTTTGTATATAAAACTCGTAGATATCGTTATTTTTTGAAAACACCGAAAAAAATAGTTTTGCGCGCTAAAGTGTTAATGACTCAAACCCTGAAGTAACTCATTTTCAGTCTCCAATGCCTCAGTATCCAAGTAAGTCATCTGTTAATGTTTCAGTAGTTTCTTTCTTACTTTTGTGCATATATCTTTAATGCATCTCTGTTTATATTAAAAATATAACGCTGTTAGCATTTTTACTTAAGCTTTATAATCGTTAGTGTAGTTTTTTATGGCGCTGACTGGATTCTGTGCACCATAAACATTTACAAATAAATAGGATATTTGATTAAAATCAAGAATAAATCTACGGTTTTGCTCTGAGATAAATACTTTGGCTAGTTCCACGAGTATATAAGATGCAACGTTTTTTTTTTACTTTTTTGAACGGAGCATCATTTACTTTAACAAAAAGATCTAGAATTTGGTTTTTTGAATGAGCGTCTTGCGCTGGTGGACGTGTGGCTATTTCTTACAAACTGTGTTATGAGCTATTCTGTGTAAACTGGTTTGTATCTATATTGATGATTGGTTGTGCGGTTGGAGTTTTTGAGGAATTAGTTGGAAGTATTTGGAGAGGTGTGAATTGCGAAGATGTTTTGGAGTGGAGGTTTTGATTATAATTTTTAGAAACTGTAATATATGGCTTTGCTTTTTATATAAAAAAGAACATACCGAGGAATCTTGTGACAACAAAATTAGGTGTTATCATGATTAATTAATATGGATTCAGGTATTGAAGCAAGCGGTGACGTGATAAAAATTTGTAGTCTAAAACTATAAACGTGGCTGAGCTTTAGCAAACCGATACTTATCTTTAGAAATGACATGGGAGACATGGTTTTAAGGCCCATTTTTTTTATTTCTTGAATTAGTAAGGCATGCGGTATGGTGGGACAAACCTTTGACAGAATAAGTCTTTCTGCTGGTATGACTAGTTTGCGTAATTGAACTTGTAGATTAATAATTTTTATAGACCCTCCAAAATTATTCATTAAATTTTAACAAAGTTTTCGTTTGCAAAGTACATACACACTCTCTTGTTAGAAGGCCGTAATTAAAATAAAATATTTTTGGGCTCGATCAAGGTTCCTTATTCAATCAGTCAGGTACTCTTGAAGTTTTAGGTTTTCAATGGCTGGGAATACAATAGTTTGATCTCTAGTAGGAAATTGTTGTTCAATCAAGCGGAAGAATAAGTTTTAGTATTATTTAACTTTTGGGAGCATCTGTAGTCACAAGTGTCGTCAGTTGGACATAAAATCTTTTTTATATAATTGAAAATTAAGTAAGACCTAAAATACGAGCCTATTTACAGGAGATTGTATCATTACTTTACATGTAACGAATAAACTTCTTTAGAGTTTTTATATCAAGTCGACTGATGATAAATAAAATTATTTTTTGTGAAATAACTCTATTTCTATAACTTTATATAGTATTTATAGGATGGAAGTAAATCACTCTTATGTATTTATGTTACGAAAATAAAAACATTTTAATCATTAACTGCTATCTAAATATCTGTTTTTGATTGAAGCCGACAGATTTCGCAAACTAGTATACCTGTCAGCACAGAACCCTTGCAGAAAGTATTAAAATGATTTAAATTCAAATTCAAATTAAAATCTACTTCCTCTTTTTCTAATAGTACCGTCTCTACTAATAAAGGTTTGCTAAAACCATTGAAAATTCGTTCCTATCTTCTGCTTTTCTTAAGAGCGTCTGTGTGTTTAACCCGGTACAGTCGCGAATATTTTTCAGTCAGGATATTTGTCGTCTACCAGGACCCCTTTTTTCTTTGATTTTACCCTTCTTTATCAGCAGCAACAACTAGAACTTATTATTTCTAAGTATGTGCCTTAAATATGCTGTCTTTCGCCTTTTAATGGTGGTCAAAATTTCTCTGCTGGTTCCCATTCTGTGCAACACCATTTTGTTCGTAATATGATCCGTCCATGGTATCTTCAAAACTCTCCTAAAATGCCATACCTCGAAAGCTTTCAATTTTCCCATTAAGTCAAGAGTGCAGGCTTCGACACCGCGAAGAAGAATAGAGTGGATATAACGTTTTACCATCTGATATCGGATTTGCAGATTGAGCCTTTGGTTACTCACAAATTTCCTCATCTTCAAAAAGGGTGCTTTGGATTGCTCTATGCTTGAGCAAATTTCTGATTTCGAATTTAGATCTTCCGTAATCCAGACTGCTAAGTATTTCATATGTGCACTTATCTCAATATCTTTATTTTTATCTGGATTTTTGTAATGGCTTTGTCCCTCTTACTGATAACCATGGTTTTCGTTTTCTTTATGTTTGTTGTTAAACTATTTCCAGGTATCACAAATTGTGTTTAGTAACGTCTGCAGGTCTGTCTCACTTTCAGCGAAAATAACTGTATCGTCAGCATAACGGATGTTAGTTTTATTTTAACCATTTATCTTGATCCCTTCTGTACATTTTTTAATAATGCTTGCTTAAATAACTCGGAATATATATTAAATAGTAAAGGTGATAGAACACAGCCCTGTCTCACTCCTTTAACTTATATGTTGCGCATCCGAGCTATTTCTATCTGTCACCACAGCCTGTTGGTTCCAATGGAGATTTCTCACTCTGTTAATGTCATTTTTGTCGAGTCCTTTTTTCTTTAGACATTTCATGAGAATGTTTTGTCGAAAGCTTTCTCATAGTCTATAAACGCAACGAAGAGATCTTCTTGTTGGTCTTGACATTTTTGGACAAGAGTTGTAAAACTATACAGAGCTTCCACTGTTCCGAAGCCGTAAAGAAAGCCAAACTGTCTATTACTCATATTTACTTCGCTCTTTCTTAATATTCTTGCATGTTCTGAGTGTAACGTTGCGAATTCTCCTTCTTAATTGCGTTTATTTAGCATTTTATGCACCCAAAAACGTCTTTTTCTGTTTCTGCAATATTTATTTTCATTTTCTGTTTCTTCTTCGTCTAATATTAGAGCAATTTTTATTAACGTGGAAGTTTTGAACATTGTTCACTACACAAAACAACTATCAACTATCCCACGGCATGCCTTTCGCAGTGGGAATTGACTCCGAAAACCTTGCCCGTGCCGAGCATGTGCCTTGCCGGTGCCTTGCACGTCTAAAGAGAATCGGCCTTTAACGTTATTTAAATGGGTTTAGCGATGGTCCGTTCTCACTACAAGTGCTCGGAGTGGGAAAGGTCCGTGCCCGGCATCGAACAATCTTTTCAAACAATATTTTCCTAGCCCATGCCTGGCACATGCCTTGCACAGTCCTACATAGTGTGAATACTGCAGACGAGTTTCGACAGACAAAATGGTGCGAAAAAAATTATTTTCACATGACACTAATGAATTTTTAATAGAATTAGTTCGTGAGAGGAGTGAACTATACGATTTTATGAATCGACTGTATGCAGATGCAGCACATAAGTCTCAGGTATGGTGGGATATTGGAGAAAATATTAAAATAGGTAAATAAAACACTATATTTTATCTAGATAATAGACCACTGCCGATAATATTTAAAAAAAAAATAATAGTAAGGTAAACTCGTTGGAAAAGATAGATGATTTGACATAAATAAAAGAAAAAATAATTTACGGGCGACCTGAGTTCGGAAAATGGAGGGAGTGAGTTTTTTAAGGGAAAAAATGGTTTATCGTGATTTCCTAGAGCAAGTTAAACTACATATCTACTAAAGCAAGTAGAATTACAGAAAAAATCTTTTTGTAGTTAAAGTAACTGGAACCACTATTGATTGGAGCTATAATTTTGATGTGCTTTTCATCTAGGGCTCCTAATGCCCTTGGGAAAATTCCACGACAATTTTTTGGCAATTTGTTCAAAATCGCATTCTGCTGGTAATTCTGCTGAAATTCGGCAATTGACATTCTATAATATATATAAAATTTTGACTCATTATCCATGAGTTCTTTATACAAGGTATAGTAACCTCCTTCTATTTTTCTTTTCTTAATCATTGGATATATCCAAAACCTCCTTTTTTAACTTTATCTCTCATATTCTCTCTCTTCTTCTTCGGCATCTAATGTAAAAAATGCAATTTTTACTAAAGTTGCCGTGGAAAACATTACAACTGCACAACTACCCACCGACACGTCTAACCGACTGCCTGTGCAAAATACCGCTGAAAGCATGTTACCAGCGCGAATAGTGTGAATATTTACCAAAAGCATGGCATGTGCCGGTCAGGTGACGAGCGCGGGCCTGGCACGTCTAATGGGAATAGACCTTTATTAAAAACATTTTTTAAGATTTAAGGCCGATTCTCATTAGACGTGCAAGGCACATGCTCGGCACGGGCAAGGTTTTCGGAGTCAATTCCCACTGCGAAAGGCATGCCGTGGGATAGTTGATAGTTGTTTTGTGTAGTGAACAATGTTCAAAACTTCCACGTTAATAAAAATTGCTCTAATATTAGACGAAGAAGAAACAGAAAATGAAAATAAATATTGCAGAAACAGAAAAAGACGTTTTTGGGTGCATAAAATGCTAAAAAAACGCAATGAAGAAGGAGAATTCGCAAAGTTACACTCAGAACTTTAAGTAATTTTGCACGTCTCGAGCAGGGCACATGCCGAGCACATGCCTGGCACTATAGTGAGAATAGGCCTTTAGTGTGATATTAAGCTGATTTATCTATAGTCGCTACAGTGTTTGGGGTTCTTGGTTTTTGATAGCGGAACAATAGTCGATAGCAGCCATTCCGCTCACCAGATTTGTATATGTTGTTAAAGAGTATAGTTATTGCATTTAAATTCTCTTTGTCTGTAAGTTTAATCAGCTCGATATAAACTTCATTTGGCCCAGGAACTCTGCCAGATTTTTAGTTGTTTATAGCATGTTGGACGTCAGATTTTAATATTATTGTAGCTTCCTCGTTATCAATTTGTGTTGGTTCCATTTTTGTGTCCATGAAAAGATCTTTAATATATTTAGTCATACTTGTTTTATTTCAATTCGGCTATTATTTGATTTATTGTTTTTGTCAACTAATCGGTATATTTGTTTGTGATTTTCCAGATAATTATATCGCTTTTATATGTAAATTATAATGATCATGCTTTTCCATAGCCTCTTTTATTTTGATCCTCATTAATTTATGTTTTTCTCTGTACTTATTTAGGCTTTTGTTTCTATATTATCTTCTTTGTTCCATGATTTTCAGTACTTCTTGAATCGTCCAAGGTTTTCAGCTTTCTGTTTTCTTTTATAGAGTTTCTTTCTGTGTTTTTATAACAGAATCTTTGATTTTGCTCCACATAATGTTCACATTCTCAGTGTTTTATATTTCTGATATTAATTTGTGCATTTTTTAATTAATGCGAGTTTAAGCCTTAGCACGGTTTAGAACTTTTGGATTTTATTATCTATGTTACCCTCAGTTTCATTTTTGAGACAAGGAGGTTATGACGAGAAAGTTTTCATGACGGGAGAAACAAAACAAGAAGATAGTCTGAGTTATCTGCTCTAAAATTCTCTTGAATCACGTAGGATAAAAACAACAGGAAGGAAAAAGCTAAATAATTCATAACTAATTTTGCGGCGTACAGAAACTTTTACCTCAAAGTAATTAAATATATACATATACATATATATATATATATATATTATATATATATATATATAAAAATATATATATATATATATATATATATATATATATATATATAAAAATATATATATATATATATAATATATATATATATATATATATATATATATATATATGCATGTTTAAATATGCCAAGTATATCATACAGATGGGAGCTTTAGTAAAAATGCAGTAAAAGTTATAAACAAAATTTTATATTATAAGAAATAACTTTCTAAACTTATATTCGATTAAAAAACAACAGAAGAATTTGAAACAAGTGCTGTTCGTTCAAACAAGTCGATAAATTCATTATTTACGAAATTGCCTATTCTTCTAATAAAAATTTCAGCATGATCCCCAAGAAAATTCGTTAAACGAATGTGCCTGCCAGTAAATTGAATTTTTGTCATCCTTATAATCCCCAATTCATGTTCTTATATCGATAAGAAAGCCCAGCAAATGGCAAAATAACGGAAATTTTTCCAGGTTCGTTTGACAATTTTTTTGATAGCTTAAACTTTATTATTTATGGTGTCTAGAAAAATATATTAAAAGCTATCTAAAATACAAATTATAATACCTTTATTATGATACCTGTATAAGCAGGGTATAGTACATCTAGACCGTATTAATTTCCCAGCATTATTTTTGTCCGAAATCATTTTAGTTTCGCTGTTTTACTATTGGGCTCTATATTGAATAAATCAGTACTAATGGTATATATATATATATATATATATATATATATATATATATATATATATATAGATATATATATATATATATAGATACATATATATATATATATATATATATATATATATATATATATATATATATATATATATATATATATATTAAACCTCTAAACTTATATTCGTCTAGTAATCTAAAAATGAAACCACAACAGAACTGTTTTAATAAAAATGGTAATACTATGATAACGACTGATGAAAAGCTAAAACGATGAATGCATATATGGAGGAGCTCTTCGACGACGAAAGAAGAAACCTACAAAATATGTATATCTTTAGAGGACAGAGAGAAACAAGTATAGAAATTACAAAGGAAGAAATATTGTATGCACTAAAGAACATTAGACACGACAAAAGACCGGGGCCCAGATCAACTGCCTATTGATATCCTTAAAATAATAGAAAATTAGTACATGGATGTCCTCTTAAAGCTGTATATTAAAATTTTTTAGTCAGGTGAGAAAAATTCTACAGAATGCAACGACCAAGGCAGTACAAGCCTGATGTCTCGAATACTTAAAATGTGAGCATCCATAAACGCATTATCCAAATATGTACTTGATATGGATATTAGAGGCCTAGGTAACTGTGAAGCTCTTTTTTCATTTAACGTACTGATCTAGAAATGCTTGGATGTGAATCAAGATATTTACGTCTGTTTGATGGATTACAAAAAGGCTTTCGATAAAATCCGCCACAAAGATGGTCGTCCGCAAAGCAAAACAATTACAATACAATGACCTTCGGATTCGAAAACCTGAAAATGAACGGTAAAATTTGCAAACAAGGTAAAAACCACAATTGTCTTGGCACAATAATTATTCACACAAACCATAACTCCAGAGAAATCAAAGTTAGAATAGAGAAAGCACGAACAAACTTCAATAAAATGAGAAAGATACTTTGTGCAATAGAACTGAAATTAGACTTAAGAGATGAGCTGGCAAGGTGTTATATTTTCTCTACTCTGCTGTACGGGATAGAAGCATGGACACTTAACGGGTCAACTACTCAAAAGTTGGAAGCATTAGATTTGTGGGTGTATAGAAGAATCATAAAGATATTATGGACCAAGCATGTAACAAACAACGAAGTCATGAGAAGAGTCAACAAACGCAGGAAAATATTGGAAATCATCAAGACACGAAAGCTGCAATACCTGGGCATTGTATCCGTAATAATCAGAATAGCCATGATGACTGCCAACCTCCGTCGCAGAGATGGCACGTAAAGTAGAAGAAGATTGTTTGCTGTTTCAGAAACATCTTTAGTAATGTAATACGTTCTTTTTTATTTATAGCTTTTTTATTAGCAATACACTACTTTTTCACTTTTATAAAATTAAAAAAAAATATTTTTGTGTTTTATTAACACAAAAAATTCAAAGATCTAATTTGACACGGTCATACCTTAAACGTTTTCTTTTTTATCATACCAGGTAGGTGTATTTAAAAATTAGAAGAAAAATAAAAAATATGTATTGTCCGCTTAACGTTTATTTGTGATTGCTTAACACATTAACAATAATATCACAAAATGAACATTAATTTATACAATTAAATTCGTAAATTTTAAGAATCTGTTAACGTTATTATAATCTCGTAGTAACCCTAAAAAATTATAATATGTGAACAACTATAAACTTTTCCTATCGGTTATGTGGTAGTCAGTTTAATATCATTAAAAAAGATTTAAAATGCAGTATCGTATTATCGTTGTTTTAACTTCAAGTACTTTGTTATTCTTCAAGGTTTTCTTTATTTGCATTTTATTATTTCAAATAATATTCTGAAGTAATTACGAAAATAAACAAAAAAATTATACTTTGTACTCAAGAATTCACTAGAAATAAATAAACAGGCAATCAAATATTCTAAAAACGAAGAAAACGGTAAAAATACTAAGGTAAATTTAAACTAAATATAAAACTAAGCTAAATGGACCCACCAAATAGATAATGAATTATAATCTTATAGTACCTAGATACTGGTTTACAGTACCTTTTCAAGTACCCACGAAAGATAAACAAATATTCAGTTGTGATTGAAGTTTAAATATTTCTATTTCTCTTGAAGAAATTACCTCTATATTCTGGGCAGAGATTTATATACTATTGCGCAGTGTAAAAAAATTATCATAGTGGTTTTCGAACTGAAGCAGGTCAATAAATGCATATATAGTTAAAAAGGCTCTTATAAGTTGATAATGCCAAGATCTTAACAGCCTAGATAGGCCAGAATATAATTAGCTATTGTTACAAAATAAGTCATATTAAAATAAAACCTGTAATTGTTTTGTTTACTTAATATTATGTTCTAGATTTGACGATCGAAATCTACCTGACGCATCAATGGTTCACCCTTCATTCTCCGACGAATCGAACTTTCGAGGCTGCTATAAAAAACTTAGTCTGACCGCACGGCGATCGGGTTTATTCCGGAAGGTGACTACCCGCTTCTAGATAACGGTATTTGGATATAAATACATGGAAATTTTATGTAAGGGGTTAGTCAATGTAGAAAAGAAGATCGCGATATATCGGGCTTTTAAATTGTATTAAACGTAACATAAATAGTTGTAAAGTTAATTAATAAATTAGTAATTAGCTATCGTGAGTTTTAATAAATTAGAATATAGACAATAAATTAGAATAAAGAACTATAAATTAGAACTCTATAAATATATTACACTATAAAATACTTCGCTCTGAATCCGAACACAATATACCTATCACTAGGTTATAGTGATCGTGAAAAATAAACCCGGTCGAGTAAATAGCAAACTATATATTAGACTACCGTGCGCTAATAGAGTTAAAGTACTGCGAAAAATAAGTAGAAATTAGCTAAGAGTTATACCAAACTATTTTTCTGGACATGCGCCAGGTAGGGGACACCTGCCTTTAATGAAACTGTTTAAAAAAGTAAACCATATGAGCAAGTACTTTTTGAAGATTATCAACTGACTGTAAAAACATATATGTTACCCATCTGTTTGACATGTACATTAAAGTGTAATGTCCCAAACTTCTAAAATGGGTATCATCAATAAATAAAAGATGAACAATAAAATTATCACCGCAGGAAATTGCTAAAGTCCGTCCAGTTTATACCAAATTAATGGTTTTACAAAAAAAATTAAAAGTCAATATTTTCCAGGATCTGATACGATCCCCAAACACTGAGTGAAATAAAACCAAAAACTTAGAAAACCAAAGATTAATAATTGTTCGAAATAAAGTTCAGATTAATATTTTCTCTGATTTTTAAGACAAACAGACGGTAAATTGGATCGACATGGGGAATCTAAAATTGCATTTCACGACATATCGATTCACTTAGGTAAGAACCTTTGGCAAATTGGTTCCTTACACTTAAAATAAACAAGTAAATCAGTCGCACTGGTGTGTTTTTTAAGATGAAATAGGTGTAAGCGAATAGTAGAGACACTATCCGTGAAATCAAATATTAGCTGTCTTTTCTATGACTTTATTTACTCGTTTATTTTGAGTATAAGAAATCAATTCATGAAAAGTATTTACCTAAGTAAATCGGTATGTCGTGAAATGTAATTTTAGATTAAATAAAAAAGATAAATAAATAAAAAAGACGAAAGAAGGAGCAGCTGGGATAAAGAAGAAAGTAGAAGAGGGGAAGTGAAAGAAAGGTATGAAACTCGAGAGAAAAAAGCTGGAGGACAGAAGTGGAAAAAATTGGAGCTAGAAAAAACACAAGCAGAAGTAGCGGCAAGGATAGGGAAGGAAGAGAGAAACAGCAAGCCAAAAGAAAAAAGAAATAAAGGGGGGAGAAAAAGCAAAGGTTCAGAATAAGAAAACCAAGCAACAACCAGTTTGAAGGAAAAGGACAGCCACTGAACTACAAAGCTAGATCAAAGTTGAAGCGTCTCCAGGACAGCCTAGCAAAACTAAAAAAAAAATCATGAGGAAGGTGCCAAATGCAAGGTGCCATAATGGAGGTCGACAACTGAGAAATCGGATGCTCGATTATATCGAGGAAGTAGAGTAAAATAAGAAAGAAAAGGCACCAAGGAAGTCTGTGTGTATGACATCTAGAGGCGTGCAGATTAACATGGAATCCTCGAAAGTTAGGGAAATGGCGACAATGGGGGTTCAAGTGGACCTAAAGAAGCCAGAATTCATTAAAAGTAGACGCTATCGCGAACAAAATGGCAACATAAAAGGACAAGAAAAAAACAATAGACTTTCTAATTAAAGACTGGCCAAAGGAGGTCTTACAAGGACCAAAGTAAAAAAGAAAACATCTTTAAAACAACAGGAGATGTGACAGTCTTTTTCACCAAGAACGACTAGGACAATAAAGCCATGAAAAAGGCCAAAGCTAAGTTTCCGCAGTTACCAGGTGCTCCAGCGGAGGTGGACGAGGAGGGCGGTCTAGAAACTATGAAAGTCACCATGTCTGCTGATAAAAATGGAACGTAGATCCACAAGGAAAATTATTGATTTAAACTTCTCCCAAACAAAAACGAAGAACCTATGCCGATGAAGTTCCTGAAAACGTGCAGGAAACTGGTACGGAAGATGGAGGATCTGGGTAGAGAAAACGTGGGAATACAACGAAGAAAAAGATCCAAAAGGCCACAGAGAAAGCAGCTGGCAAAGAGTGGTAATGTGATACCATAAAAATTTGAATCTAGACACGGGGCGCAGTAAGAGGAATGATGAGTGCCGTGATCGATGTGGATGAAGACGCTGCCGAAAATATTTTAAAAATGAAACAAACAAAAGTAGACTACATATCCTGCCGAGTAATAGAATTAAGGGTAGAAATACTGAGATGTCTGAGATGTCTCGCCTTTGGACACAAACAATGGCAATGCAAAGGGCAGAACGAACAGAAGAGAATGTTGCTTCCGATGTGGCAAAGAGGGTTACATAGCTCTGAAATGCAAGGAAGAAACAACCAGATGCCTCAACTGCGACATGACTGGGCATGTTGTGAATTCAAGAATATGCCTAAAGTTCAACCGACTGGACGAAAATAGTCATCACTGGGGACTAGTTCTAAGAAGAGTACGTAAGTTAAAATAAAACAAAAGAGAACGCGAAAGAAGACCAAGGCTTAGAAATCGCAAACAAAGGAAATATGACTCTATAGCTGAGGGTGCTCCAAACTAACGTAGGTACAGCAGGATTAGCACATGATCTTTCCGAGGCTGCCGCAGTAAAAAAGAACATCGATGTGCTGGTGATAGCGGAACCAAATCCAACAGCGGTAAAGAGAAGAGAATGGTTTGTAAATATGATCGGGAGGGCTGCTGAATCTACAATAGGAAGCTGTAAGTGTATGAAATTAAACCGAAAGAAGGATATGTGATTGTTGTGCTGGTCTGCTGTCATATTTTTCTAAACGTGTAGTGGGTTTTTTCGAGCATTTGAACATGGACAGAAAGAAATCGGTTAACTAAGGTTTCCCGATTTCACAGCATAATTTTATCTGTCCGTAGAAAGGTGACAGCCACAAGCACAACTAGAGTCAAAAAATAAAAAAACATCGGACAAAAACTATTATCTTCGCTAAATCTTTTCTACTATCTATGGTCCCTAATCTCGACCTCAGGATTCCAGATCATCCATCACCACCATTGCAGAGAACTCTTACGCCCAAAGACCAGTGCTTAAACAAACCATCAAAAGTACGTACTAAAGAGGCAGAAGAATATGCCCAAATAAGAACTACTGTACACACTTAGAATGTCAAAAACATTTTTAGTTTCCTTACTAAACCAAAACATGGAGTAAATAATTATTAACTCTAAAGAATTATGCATAGATTACCGGACATTTTGAAAGGTGTTGTAAAAGAACGTCTTAATATAAATATTAGAGAAGAACTTAATAGAAATAACAAAAGTTATAGTGTCCATATAAGCTTCAACCCTGGGAGTGAACGTTAACCCTTCTAAGGATTGTAAATTTAAAACATCACAGTAACTGCTAGTTTACAGAAACGTCACAGAAACTTTAGGAACGCTAGTTGTTGATCTTTTTCTGTTTCCATCGTAAATTGAATATTTGGACGTAGTGTCTTTATATAGGACAGAAGAAAGTTTCTCTACTTGATGACCCCAAATTACAAAGGTGTCATCGATGTATCTAGACCATACCCATGGCTTGTATGATGTCTCCATTACCCTCTTCTTTAGATGCTTTATAAAAAGGTTGGCTACAACAGGGTTTAGTGAGCTTCCCCTTGCTACTTCATCTACCTGTTCATAAACCTGGTCTTCCCATGAAAAGTTGGTCTTCTAGGGCAACTCTTGTAAATAGGGAAATAACATCAAAGCTAACAAGAGTGCCAGGTTTCTGTAAAGTTATTCCTTTGGTCTTCTCGATTAGATGGACAGAGTCTTTTACAAAGGCATCATTTTTTTCTATGTGTGGTTGTAAAATATTGGCCAGATATTTAGCAAGGCTGTAAGACGGAGACCCTATGGAGCTTAGAATATGGTGTAGAGGTTCATCGTCTTTGTGTATTTTCGGTAAACCATACAAGTGTGGTGGGACTGCTGTGGGATCTGTCTTAAATATTTTATATACGGCAGGATCTAGAAGATTTTGAATTTTCGTTTTGTAGTCGGTTGTCTTCATTACGACGGTGGCGTTTCGCTTGTCTGCTGGTACCACCTGCTGGGAAGCGGTGAAAATATCTAAGCATCCAAATAATTTTAATCGGATAGAAGAAAGACTTCTTCTTCTTCTTCTTTAGCCTTCATTTATCCAATGTTGGACATAGGCCTACTCCAATTGCTTCCACGTTTCCCTATCTTTTGCAATTCTCATCTACTGCTTTCCAGCTACAGCAGTTATATCGTCTATCCATCTCTTTTTAGGTCTTCCCACGCTTCTTTTTGTTTCTCGAGGTCTCCAAAATGTCACTTTATGAGACCATCTGTGGGTGTCTTGTGTCTTGCTACATGTGCTACCCATTGCCATCTCAATGTCGCTATTTTTCCCATAATGTCGGTTACTTTAGTTCTTCGACGTATTTCGGTGTTAGGAATTTTGTTTTTGAGGCTTATATTTAACATGGCCCTCTCCATGCCCGTTGAGTTACTCTTAATTGTTCTGCCATTTTTCTTTTTATTGTCATAGTTTCCAATCCATAAGTTGCAACTGGTAGTATACAAGTGTCATAGGTTTTTCGTTTTAAGTGAGTTTTAATTTCGAAGAAAGAGTAATAATTAACAAAACATTGATACCGATAATCAAACCCACAAACACCTTTCCCGCAAATCACGAATAAAAACAAAGCTACAAACGACGACAATCCCGCTCACGCCGAAACCAGTGGAGGGGAGGCGAGTTCTACTTCTTAAAGTGCCCTCTCCTCAATGGAGGTTGTCCTCCAAAAAGACCACGATAGTCTTTTCATTTCTAGGCCTCTCTTTCCCTAGATTTTTTCTTTTACTATAAGTTGGGCATATTGGTACTTATTATTTCTCTGTATGGTAGTATGATGTTTTTCTAACTTTTACTATGTTAAAAAGTTATCTTTCCTTGCCTATTCTATGCAGCACTTTTCGTTTGAGGTATGCGACGTCCATGAAGTTTTGAGTATTCTCCGGTAGATCCACATTTCGAGGCTTCCAATTTTTTACGGTTGATGTTTTAAGGGTCCACGTTTTAACTGCATATAGAAGAGTCGACCAGACGTAGCATTTTGATAAATGTAGTCGAATTTCCAGTTTTATTCAAGAAACACAAAGCAGTTTTTTTTCGAAAGATTTTCTGGCCTCTTCTATTCTCGATCTTATTTCTAGATCAGGATTTAGGCTGCTATCGATCCAATATCCCAGGTACTTAAATTTATTAATCTGTTCTAAGATGTGCCCGTTTATTGTGCAAGGTTGAGGTACGTTTTGGTTTTTTTGGATTGACATCACTTTGGTTTTTTTAATGTTTATTTTCATACTAAATTGCTCACAGTACGAGTTTGTCTTGTCGATAAGTCATTGTAGACCTAAGTCGGAATCCGCAATGAATACTATATCATCGGCGTATCTGATACTGTTGATATTTACGCCATTCACATTGACTTCATCCTTGGAATCCTCCAATGCTTTTTAAATAGAAACTCGAAGCAAAAATTTAACAGCAGAGGCGACAGAACACATCCTTGTCTAACTCCCCTCCTAATTTCTACTTCTGCGGATGTGGAACCTTCGATTCTAACTCTGGCGTTTTGGTTCCAGTACAAGTTTTTTAAGAATTTAATGTCTTTTCCATCTAAACCGACTGAGTGCAAATGTTCTAATAGTAGGTCGTGTCTTACTCTATCAAATGCTTTTTCGAAGTCTATAAAGCATATAAATATATCTTTCTGTTGGTCGTAGCATTTTTGGGCGAGAACTAGTAAACTGAACAGGGCTTCTCTCGTTCCCATGCCGGCTCTAAATCCAAACTGATCGTTTCCGATAATTGATTTCACTTTCTATAGATACGATTATCTACGATTTTTAGTAGGATTTTTACTGCATGACTCATAAGGCTTATCAGACGGAACTCATTGCAGTGTTGTGGGTTTGGCTTTTTTGGTAGTGGGATGAATATTGACTACAGCCAATCTTGGGGTATTTTACCTGAATCATAAATGCGATTGAATAAAAGAACAATTATTTCGATATTTTCTTCGCTGATTAATTTTAACGTTTCTGGGTATATTCCGTCTGGACCTAGGTTTTTATTTGTTTTGAGATGATTAATTGCATTATTATGATTTCAGATTTCAGAATTGTTGGCCCTTCGTTGTTATTTTCCGATCTTGGTTCTTCTCGTATGTCATGAAAAAGAATTTTAATATAGTTTTCCCATTCTTTCAGTTTATCTTCCGTTGATTCTAGCAGTTTGCCATCCGTGTTCAGCATGGTGTGAAAAGTCGTTCTCTTGGCAGTCGATGTAAACTCTTTTACCCTTTCATGTAAATTAAAAAAATTGTGCCTTTGTTGCAGTTATTATATTTCTACGCATTTTGTTTCCAGACATTTCTCTTTTGCTTTGGTTATTTTTTTTCGGGGCGAGTAGAAAATATAAATATGACCTCCGTAGTACAACGCGGCGTCAGTTCTAGTGAACAAGTTAGGCGATGGCCGTGAAAGCCTAACGCATAATATTGGAAAAGTTCTTATTCGGAGCATACGGTGGTTGTAGACTACCTTAACGTTCAGGGGATATTAATGTTTATGTAGGAATGTGTCTCTATTGACAGTTGCTACAAAAAAGTAACGAGCTGAGGCAAATAATAGTCCTGCAACTACTTGATACCTAGTTCTGAAAGATCCATAGACGAAACCATTTACCTACATTTAGCTGCAGCTGACCATCTTACCGTTCTAAACCTGACTTATTTTCTTTAGCTATTTACATAAAAAATATTTTCATGTAGAACCAGTATTGCTATTTTGATTTCTTATGTTTTTAATACTAAATAATCTTTACTAAACTTTAATACTCATTAATAAAATAATACTAAATAATTGAAGACTAATAATAGCTAATAAATTACCGCTAAATAATTATATAAAGTGTTTCTTTGGAAAATGTTTTATTTTTTTATATAAAATTCACCAAAATACAGGTTTGTGACAAAATATATATTTGTTTAATCGATTCTTCCAATTTATTTTCCAATTGTATATTCTATACAGTTTTAGTCTGTCATTTTTAAACTGACACCACGGCTAGATTATTCTACAATTACTACCAGATTATAATAAAACATTTGTAGGCAAATAAAAGTGTATATCCTTAAAATTGATAATTTAAACTCTGAGTAAACTTAATAAGACCAACAGACCAAGACAAAGACAGCGTCTATAGTTTTTATGATAGAAAAGTGTCAATATGTAAGAAAAACATTCTCAAACTATTACAATAAATTAGTTTAAAAGCAATTAACAGAATTACGATTTTGTTATTTGATTTTTGTTAACTAATTTGAGTAAAAAAAAATAGTATTTACTTTTTATTAAACGTATTCCATAAATATTTAGGTTTAGATAGTGCCATCCACCCTATAAGCGACAAGGCTTCTGATTTATGAGTACACAATTATATTAATAACTTTGGTGTCTCATTTTTACAAGCACTCAACATTACTAAAATTTGGCCCCCATAACGACAACCTAATTTCAGTTCTATGAGTTTCTTAACCGGAAATACCTCTCCAATCTTTTAAAAAGTGTATTCTGTTAAGCAAAATATTACGTACTACCCTAAACATTTTCTATAAAAAAAGTTTGCATGTTCTGATTCTTCTTTTGATAAACCATGTCCTTTCAGAACGTTGGTTACCATCATAGCTGCTATTCTAATCTTATGCATTGCCACCCTGAATACTTTGCTTGTATGAATACAATACTAATCTCTTAACTTCTTTAATCATTAAGTCTTTTTTCTTCCTGGACCGCGTTTGTCTGCTATTATTCCTTACATAATATTTTGTAGCAACATTTCTTTGGAGTCTCTCATTACACGTCCGACGTCCTATAGATTTCTCTAATATATATAGTGTTTTCCAACTACCAACTGTTTACTTCTTTTTGGAAAACAGGCAATTTTATGTCATACTGCAGGGAAAAAGAAACGGATGGAAAAGAACAATAATAATATGGCTCATGGTAGCGATATGTCCTCAGTTCTCTTTAATGTGTATAAAAATGACTAAACAATATCTCAGCATGCAGAACGCTTCTGATATGCAGACTACCTTAATTACTATTTAACTGGGGATAAGCCACATATTGTGGCTTATTCCCAGTTAAATAGTAATTAATTTAAAATGCCACAAAAAAATAGCTTCA
>OU898280.1:57801863-57819866 GCA_918026665.1 Diabrotica balteata
AAAGATCGCAAATCGTAATAGATAACGAACCCAGTCCAGAAATTGAAATCAGGAGAGGAGTTAGGCAGGGATGTGTTATGTCGCCATTACTATTTAATGTATATAGTGAAGCCATTTTTGAAGAAGCATTACTATCTCAAAGTGAAGGAATAATAATTAACGGAAGATCTATTAAAAACATTAGATATGCAGATGACACCGTGATTATGGCAAGCTCTGCTGAACACCTTCAATTACTTCTAAACAAAACAAACAATTTCTGTCAAAAATATGGACTTTAAATGAATATAAAAAAGACTGAATACATGACAATAACAAAGAAAACAAATATACTAACAAACATACATTTGGGAAATGTACCGATAGAAAAGGTTGATAAATACAAATAGTCAAACTCCACACTTCTCCAAGGCTTTGTTAAAAATTATTTCTGAGTAAACGTTAAACAAAGTTGGGGATAACAAACAACCTTGTCTAACACCTCTTTGAATAAAAATTTTGTCTGTTTCTTTGCCGTCTACCAGAATAGAAGCTTCTTGATTCCAATATAGATGTTGTAAAAGTCCCAGAGCTTTATAATATAATCCTATTATTTCTAGATATTCAAACAGCCTACCATGTTGAACCCTATCAAACGCCTTCTCAAAATCTATAGAACAGACGTAAATTGGTTTCTGTTCTTTCCATGATCGTTGAAGTAGTGTTAGCATTGAGAACAAAGTTTCCCTTGTTCCCAATCCCTCTCTGAAATCGAATTGTTTATTTCCCATTATGTCTTCGCATTTCTGTATAATTCTATTAAAAATTATCCTAAGAAGTAGCTTAAGAGAGTGAATCATGAGGCTTATTAGTCTAATAATAATAATAATAATAATTATACTATTAAAAAAAATTTTTAACCTATTCTCTATCCTTCTATTGATGGATATAGGTATCCCCCAGTTCTCTCCATCTTTCCCTATCCTGAGCTGTTCTATGCCAAGTGGGACCTCCTTGTTTCCTGATGTCATCTTTCCACCTCATCTGTGGTCTGCTTCTTGATCTCTTCGCATTGTATGGACGCCACTTTCCGATGGCATTGTTACATCGTCCGTCTTGGAGACGTTCATTGTGTCCAGCCCATTTCCATTTCAGTTTTGCTGCTTGTTCTATCGCATCTACTGTCTTTGTTCTGGTTCTAATCCGCTGGTTACGTTTTCTATCTTTAAGTGATATACCCAACATTTGTCTCTCCATCGCTCTTTGTGCCTTCCTTATCCTATCGAAATTGGCCTATGTAAATGTCCATGTCTGTGCTCCGTAGGTGAGCACCGATATTATACAGGAGTTATATACCTTGCTTCGTAAGTATAGAGTTAGCTCTGATTGCTTGTCCTAGATAGATATACTCATTTACGTGTTTTATTTTTTCTGTTTGTATTTTTATTGCCTCTTGGTCTTCCGTGTTTGTCATTACTTTTGTTTTGTTGAAGTTAATTTTTAGGCCTTTTTGCAGTGAGTTTTCATGAAGTTCTTCTTCTTCTTAAGGTGCCGTGCATTTCTGCGTAGGCGTCCACCGTGCATCGTCTTGTCAGGTGAGCTGTTAAATATTCTGGTTTAAATAATTCTGTTTTTAGCAGCATTGCGAAGCATTTCATAGCTGTGGATTCCTGTCCATTGTCGAATATTGCGCAGCCATGACATTTTTTTACGTCCGAGACCTCTCCTACCCTCTATTTTCCCTTCGAGTATCAGTTGCTGAAAAGTGTATCGTTCTCCTCGTATAATGTGCCCCAAGTATGCAGTCTTCTTACTTTTCACATAATTAAAAAGTTCCCTATCCTGTAAGCCCGCTCTTCTGAGTACTTCCTCATTTCTGACCCTGTCCGTCCATGATATTCTGAGCATTCGACGCAGGCACCACATTTCAAACACTTCAAGTTTGTTAATGGAACTGGCCTTTAACGTCCATGCTTCCATTCCGTACAGGAGAACAGGCCACACGTAACACTTAAGCATCTTGTATCGGAGGTTGAAGTCCAATTTGCGATCAGTCAGAAACTTACGAAGCCTCAAAAAAGCATTTCTGGCTTGTTCAACTCTGCTCTTTATTTCATTCTCGGGGTCCCAACCCTCATTCAGCAAACATCCCAAGTATTTGAATTGCCTGACTTGTTCGATTTCTTCTCCAGAGACATATATCTTTGCGTTGGGGTAATCATTTCTACTTATAATCATTGATTTTGTCTTCTTGATATTTATTTTCAAACCCCGAGCTTCACTTGCAAGAGTTAGATCATTTAAAAGGCATTGAAGATCTTCGATGTTATCTGCCACTATGGCTGTATCATCGGCATACCTGATGTTATTAATAAATATGCCGTTAACTTTAATACCCTTATTAGAGTCTTCTACTGCTTCTGCGAAGGCTTTTTCTACGTATAAATTGAACAGCATTGGGGACAGTATACAACCTTGCCTTACTCCTTTTTTAATGGAGAAATCTTCTGTTTCGTTGAAATTTTGAAGACGTACTGTTGCTGTCTGATTCCAATACAGATTGGCGATGATTCTTATATCCTTTGCATCCAATCCCAATTCTTGTAGGTATTTTATCATCAATTCATGTTTTACATTATCGAATGCTTTCTCGTAATCGATGAAACAGATAAAAACATCCTTTCTTTGATCTAAACAATTCTGTATCAATGTTTGCATACTAAAGATCGCTTCTCTCGTGCCAAGTCCATTTTTGAAACCAAACTGACTCCATCCACTGACCTCTTCACATTTCTTAAACAATCTAGTGTGAAGTATTCTCAGGAAAAGTTTTAAAAAGTGACTCATTAGGCTTATTAGTCGGTGGTCCTTGCAGAAGTTCGCACGTGGTGTTTTTGGTAGGGCAATAAATGTAGATCGAAGCCAATCTTTTGGAATCTGGCCCGTATCGTAGATGTCGTTAAAGAGCTTGACAATAATGTCTAGGTTTTCTTCATTAAGTAACTTGATTGTTTCTGCGTACATATCATCTGGTCCTGGGGTTTTGTTACTTTTTAATAGTTTGATAGCGTGTACAATTTCAGCTTTCAAAATACTTGGGCCATACAAATGGTCTCCCAGTTGTGGTGGTTTTTGTGTTCTGTCATCATTGAACAAATTGGCTGTGTACATTTTCCAAGTATTAAGTATATCGCTAGGGTCCGTTATTAATTCATTTTGGTCATTATGTATACCAGTGACTTGTTTTTTCTTGAAGACACCAGCAATTTCCTTAATTTTCTTGTGAAGATTGAAGCTGTCGCCGAGTTTATATAGGCTTTCAGCCTCGGCGCAAAGTGTAGTCATCCAGATCTCCTTCGCCGCTATAATTTCTTTACGAATTTGACTGTGTATATTTCGGTACCCTACTTCGTCCTGCCTGATCTTACACTGCCTGCGTTGTTCCATCATCTCTAATATTTCTTCTGTCATCCACTCATTCTTGGTAGTTGTTTTACTCTCGAGTAGAAAAGTGTTGTTCAACTCATCAAATGATTCTTTTATGGTGGTCCATGACTTTTCAACATCATTCTCAGTTGCCATATTAGAGAACCTATTGTTTATTTCTTCTGTGTACGCTTTATTTGTTTCATTGTTTTTGAGTTTTCTAATGTTTACTGATGCCTTCTGGTGTTTTCTTTTAGCTGTAGCGAGCCTCAGTTTGATATTTGCTACTAAGGGATTGTGGTCGGATCCTATGTCTGCTCCAGGTAATGCAGATACCTTAGTAATAGCATTCCTGTACCTTCTATTAATTGTCACATAATCTATTTGGTTCCTTATAATGCCCTGATGTCCGTCTAAAGGCGACTTCCATGTGTAAAGCCTCCTGGGTGGTAACTTATACCAGGTATTCGTTATGACTAGATCTTTGTCTTGACAGTACTGTATCAATCTGTCCCCTCTGTCGTTTCTCTGACCAAGACCATATTTTCCAACTACGTGATCTACAGCTCCTTCCCCAACTTTTGCGTTGAAGTCTCCTAATACGATGTTAATTTCGTGATTCTTAGTCACCTTTAAGGCTTCGTCTAGCTGTTGATAAAATCGCTCTAGTTCTTCTTCTGGCTTGTCTGCTGTAGGGGCGTAGACTTGTATAATATTTATGTTAACTTTTCCATGCAACTGAATAAGTATGACTCTTTCGGAGATCGGGACAAAGTTCTTCACGGAGGCGCGCAAATTTTCGCTTATCAGAACTCCCACCCCATGTCTGTGGTGAGGGTCTGTGCTATCACTGCATGAGTAGTAAAGGGTTTTACCAGTAGTATTGATCATGCCTGTGCCTTCCCATCGCAATTCGCTTATGCCGAGAATATCGATGTTAATTCTGTTCATTTCCTGAATTAGATTTTGTAGTTTGCCTGCTGCAAATAGGCTTCTGACATTCCACGTAGCAATTTTGATTGTCTTATCAAGTTGAAACCGGGAGATTCTTCGCACCCCTTGACCATTTAAGGCCTGCCCGGGACTAGGGGCCGTTTGTTTTGTTTCTTCCAACATGACAAGAAAAAATCTACGGACGGATGTCCTGAGGAATATAATGCGGTAGTTTCCTACTTGCTTTCCGCATCGCAGTACCGTAGCCCTCTAACTGTTTCAGTCTCACCTACGGTATTCTAGTAAGAAGCCGGTTTAGGATCATTTCCTTTACGCCTAATTCTAGTACTGGTGATCGCTGCTGCCCTTCACCAGGTTGATTCTATACTATCCCTAGAAACAGGGTTGCCACTTCCGTTGAATTCACTGAACCGAATACTATATTCTCCACCTTCATCATCGTTGTGGTCTTCACCCGTATCCCTGGGCAAGGGGGCCGTGTTATACCCCACGGAACTGGGTCCCTATCTGAACTTAGCCATCTACTAGCTCCGGTCTACTGAAGCAAGAGATGCCCACCCCCGCGACATGGACGCGCCAGACAGGAATTACTCATATGAGCGACAGAGAAGGTGGCTCTGTGCCCTATGAGCCGAGTTAATGGGAATGTGTGATACCATTCCCAAAGGCTCATGAAGTTCATTCAGCATTAATTCCAGTTCTTGTCGTTCCCAAGAGATCAGGAGTATATCGTCTGCGTATCTAAGGTGATTTAGGTATTTTTCGTTAATACATATTCCTCTGTTTTCCCAATCTGTTGATTTTATTATGTCTTCGAAGGTCAAGATAAACAGTTTAGGTCAAATTATATCGCCTTGTCGGACTCCTCGTTTAACTTTTATATTATCCGGTATTAATTTGTCGTCCAGAATTACGGTCATGGTTGCGTTATGGTAAATATCATGTATCAATTGTCGGTATATTGAATCTATTCTACTATTGACCAGAGCTTCTTCAACCGCCCAGTGTTCAATGCTGTCGAAAGCCTTTATATAATCTACGAATGCTAAGTACAGTGGAAGGTTTTATATAGTTGTGACAAAAGGGAAATAGGACGGTAGTTGTTTAGGTCTGTTCGGTCTCCTTTCTTATGTATTAAGATTGTGTTGGCATTTCTCCATTGTTTAGGTATTTTACCTTCAAACAGACATTTGTTGAACAGTATTTTTAGCATTTTTTTATCGTGTCTCCTTCTTCTTTTAGCAGTTCCGCCAGTATTTTGTCCTCACCGGCCGCTTTATTTCTTTTCATGTCGTTTATGGATTTTTCGATTTCATCTTCAGTTATTTCTGGTAATACCTTTGAGCCAACATTTTGTATTTTCCTCGAGAGATTCTGTTTTTGTTTCTCCCAAACAGAAAAAAATTTTATTGATTAATATTTAGTACGATCACTGTAACTAGCGCCCTCTATGAGAATCAGATATAAAAACAAATTCATGGGATATATCAGCTTCCAAAACAGATTCGTATACAATTTCATTACAATGTTGCCAGTAGTTTCGGCAAAATCGTAAAAAATGGGTAAATTTTTTTTCTTCAACGCCCTGTATCTTGAAACCGGATGGCGTTACAAAAATTTTTTACTAAGCAAACCCCAATTATTTTTTAGTTTTTTACCTACCCTAGAGACTGGGTTACCTTTTTTTGAAACACCCTGTATATGAAACCAAAGTAATATTTTTGGTAAATATAATGGATATTAGGTGGCGCTTTTTTTTAATTTTTCATTTGTCAGTTGATCAGATTTTATAATTTCAACATGCGGAAAATAATTTTACGAAAAAAAAAAATTAATTATATTTATGTATAATTAATATGCTTAACTTATATTATTAATTATTATTATTAATTATTATGTAAAACTAAAGTAGGTAGTTATAAGACCATAATATTTTTGGATTTCCTTATATATATATAAACATCTACAACCTTACAAAAACAAACAGCCAGCCTTACTTAAAGTTTAGTTCTTAGACAAACTTTTCCAATTTCCCGTATTACCGATTGTCTCTATAGCAATCTATCTCAAGTTGCCATATTTCATCATCACAAACAAATTTATAGCTATAAAAGTCAGATCAGTGAGATTTTTTTTTTGAAAAACTTCCATTCGTTATTCTAAAAGAATTACCTTTGTTTTTATCCTTTCGCGAGGTTTTTCCTCTCCAATAAATTGTTAAAGTCATTTATCAATTTAATTGACGATGGTTTCCCGCATATATAAGGAATTAAAGAATCCATTCCGCTGATGAGAAAGTTCTGGAAGACGATTTGCACTTTCTTGGCCCCTATAAAAATTATGGCTGCTTTTAGTAAGAGCCAAACAGATGGATTTTTGCAAAAAATTCTCATATTTTTTAGATAACTGTAATACTTACAGGCTATCATTAGTCAAACGTTGTGGTTAATATTGTGTGATAAAATTAAAAGTACCCTGTAATATTTTATATCACGAGAAATATAAAAATCTAATACTATATCTATACTATAATAAATACTATCTAATATTGGTTTTTAAATTTATATTACACTTATTATATCATTTTAACTTAATATTTACAATGCATTTAAATAAAAAATCTTTCTGAGCCTACCATTTATCTCCTAGGTCTTCCTCTTTAAGTTTCATCGTCTATTGAAAGTTGGAAATCATCATGGCTATGCGGAACCTGTTGTCTGCCGCATTAAAAAGTTCTGTACTACTGTATTAAAACCATTCCCTTAAGTTGGTCTTATTACCAGAATATTACCTTTATGGAAGGTCGTCACTCCATCTTTTGCGCGGTCACGCGATACTTATTTTGCCAATTAGTGACTTATCTCTTGCTTTTTTAACAACACTTGTCTCCTCCATTCTGCTTATGTGGTTATTTCATTCTGTTTTCTATTTTGTGTCCAATCATTTATTTACTGTATGTTACATTTTCTTCTAAAGTCTGCAGTCCTCTTTCGATTTCTCAGCGCATTTCCTGTAATTATTCGCAGTGCTCTCATCTCTGCCGGTTCCAGTGGTCTTTGTATTGTGGCTTTGTCATGTTTTGTTTCTGAGGCATATGTCATTGTCACAATAAAACACTGAAAACTTTGTTTTCAACCTTCCACAAAATTTATTTTAACGTCTTATCACCACAGCTGTTTCGGCTAATTGCCTTTCTCAAGTGATCTATTTTTGGCATGCGTTTACACTTTATAGTCTCTAATGAAATAGGTTGAGAAGAGGAGACTGTTTGTCTCCAGCTGGTCATTTAGAATAAGGGCCATCTATTCCGAAGTGCAAATTCACGTTAACCTTATGCAGCTCCGTTACTTGCAGCGTAGTATTCACATTGCTCTTAATTGTATACATAAGCACTTGTAACTTAGTCACCCTAAATATGGATTTTGCATATTATTTTACTCTCTTCATACATTTCAAATGAAAATAAATATTTATCATGTTTTCTTAGTCAAATATGTTTAATTTTTATGTCAATTTGAACTAATAAGGTATTAGTACAAAAAATAGCTACATAATTAGGTATTTAAATACTTGCACTTTTTATAAACTTTTAAAAAGGAACAAAATTTTTATATTATATATAATTGGTGAATATATACTTAAATTTAAGTACTTAAAACAACAGTCCAATTACTTACAGAAGTCCAATGCCAATTTACAAAATAAATAATATTACTATTATTAAATTAAAATATAAAACTATATATATTTTATGCGATAGGTATTTGTATTTTGTTTTTGTAGTAAGTGCTAAAATAATTTATTTATTAAAATCTTTTATACGGAAGTACACACGAGAACGAAAAAACATTTTCTTAGCATCTTGAGGACAATCAATATTAACACTAGTGGATAACAGACTTGAAATATATTCTTCTTCTGCAAGTGCCCTGTCCGTTGCAAACGTTAACTATTAACATGGCAATTTTGATCTTTTTTGCGGCGCTTCTGAATAGTTCGACCGATGTGAGCCCGAACCACTTCCGCAGATTTTGAAGCCACGAGTGTCTTCTACTGCCTGCTTCTCCTAAAATATATTGCTTGCCAGTAAATATGGCATCTCCAATGAAGTTTTAAAAAATTTGATCTAGTTTTTTCCAAATGAGCCATAAATTCGTTAAAAGGTTTACATAGGCCACCTTCTGTCAAATGATTGGCCTAGGTGTAAGACGTCGAACTTTGGTTAGTTAAGTTTGGTAACTTGCGTTTAAGCATGCTAGTTAGCTTGTTCTTTACAGAGTACTATGTCATCTCCATCTGTAGGATTAGTTTCAATGATTTTTTAAGCAAGCTTTTCTACCATACTACCTCTCATAGTTAATGTAGGAGTACCATCGTCTTCTACATTACAGTAATCTGAAAAATCACCTTTGTTTTTCCCATTAAATAAGAACGCAGTCAGTATTTTAAATCTAGACTTTTGAACCACCTTTCGCCTCTTAGGTCCCCAAAAAAATTCTGCAAATGAGCTTGGTTGAAGCGTCTCGCCAAACGGTAGTCTTCTAGCAGTATCTGCAGAGCCTTATTTGATATAAGAATACCTACATGTATGTACCTACCTTAATGTTTTGTAAAATGTTATAAATGTGTTTTTACTTTGATATATTGTGTAACCTTTTTGGAACGGAAGCAATGATTTTTTGCCTTTAACTCGCATTGTTGAAATCATGTCAGACATTATTTGCAAAATATTATTTTGCGCTTTTGGAAACATTTTTTTTCAAACCCCGATAATTTTTCTGCCGATAATTCAGCTGTTGATTTATGATTTACATAAAAGTTAGTCTCTGTTAAATACTTTGAACAAATATAAGCCGTCTTTGGGTTAAATTTATCTTTCCTGTCAGTGGCGTGCACCCATTGTTTAATTAGATTTTCCTCTTTGGGGAAACAAAAAATCCTCGTGTCAGGGCAAGGATTTCGCTTGCTCTGGTTATCAAAGGAACAGCCAAATACCGTGAAACGCATATCGTAAAAATTAAAACTATAACTGTGAGAACACTCCGAAACTGATAACTGCACTCTGAGATGACTCAACTGAGATTAAAATTTAGACCAATCAACCTGTGAGTAAAAATATATTTGTTGCTTTGTGGCTATTAACAAAATGTTGAGTTTTGGGGCCAACTGAGTGCTATTTTTGACAAACAAAAACACAAACGTAGAGTTCTAGTTTTCTTTTTATTTTGTTTTCTTTTTAATTAATTGTTTTCTGCTATTGTTATTGTAAAAATAAATGTAAAGTTCTACAAATTTAAATATTATGCCTCTATCTATTAGTATGAAATAATAATTACTATAATATTACATTCATAAATAATTTGTTCCTTGTATTATGATTACTTTTGGTCATATTAACGTAAGATCACTAACTGCACATTTTATTGAATTCAAAAACTGTGTCCTTTTAAAAAATTTTGATATCTTAGCAGTAGTTAGTGAAACTTGGCTTACAAATTTCATTACCGATAAGGATATAGGTATAGATGGGTATAATGTGATAAGAAGAGATAGAAATGGAATTGGGGGAGGTGTGTCATTTTATATCAAATCTCAAATTAAATATAAAATTCTACAAACAAATAGAAACAATATTGAACACCTTTGCTTAGAATTATTCTTACGTAATAAATTATATGGATTGTGTGTCGCATACAAACCACCTAAATTGAATGTCAGATATTTTGTTGACGAGTTTGAGAATATACTATCTAATATTATACCTTTGGTTGAAACATTATATTGTGCTGGTGACTTTAATGTTAATTTATTAAATACGGATTGTCCTGATACTAAGATTGTCTCTGATTTTTTAAAACAATGGGGTTATATCAAGTCATAGATCAACCGACTAGAATCACATCTAGTACTGCAACCCTTATTGATTATATGTTAACCACTAAACGAAATTCGATTCGTGATATTGCCGTAGAATATGTTGATTTCAGTGACCATGAGATGTTGATATCCAAAATAAACATAGAAACTAAAAAGAAAGAAGTTGTTTATAAAACTGTCAGAAACTTTAAGGCAATAGATCATACCATATTTTATGAAGAATTACAGTCTCTACCTTGGCGAAATATTTTTGATATTGAGAGTATTGATGATAAAGTTGAATTTCTTACTAATAATATAATATGCTTACTGGATCGTCATGCTCCCTACGTAACTTATAAAATTTCGAAAAATTATGCACCATGGATGACTGATACTTTACGTATTATGTAAAGAGAAAGGGACAAAATACTGAGTACGTATAAAAACTACAAAAACATGCAAACTTGGGAGGAATACAAAACGATTAGAAATATGTTTACTTTAACTGTCAGAAGAGAAAAAAAAGCCTTTTATTCAAACAAATTGGATAATAAAAACGGGAGAGATCTTTGGGATTCTTTAAAAATGATAGGTCTTGGTAGAGATACTGATAATACTAAGCAACTATCAGAAAATTTAAGTGGTATTTCTGCAATGAATGAATACTTTATAAATTGTATTCCTAATATGAATCCTGAGTTAACAATTAACAACTTTTATAATAATAATTTTCGTGTGGACATCGGTGCAAATTTCTCTTGTGTCCAAGAAAGTGACGTTTTAAATGTCATTAAAAGTATCAAGAGTGCTGCTACTGGATAAATGTACTAACAATTATTATGTGCCTTCCTTGTTGTATGTATGATATGCTGTATGTTAAAGCTGTAAACCAGTCTTTGCAGACTATCTTCATCTTGGGCTATCAATATTGCGTCGTCTGCATAACAAATTATTTTTATTTTTTTGTTTTCCATTATGTATTCTCTTCCTTTTATAACACTTTTAATGATTTTATCCATGATCAAATTAAAGAGCATGAATTAATGCTCTACTTAATGAATCTACTTGTTTTATTCCGCTGCCTATTTTTATACGTTCTGTAAGTTATCCATCTATTCTGACTTCCATTTTGTTGTTTTAGTAGATGTTTTCGATAGTTTTTCTAATATTTAGGGGAAGTTCTCTATTATACAGATGGTATACTACATCTTTGAGGCTTACTCTTTCAAACGCTTTCTTTAGGTCAGACACAAAAATGTTGGTCTATTATAGGAAAACTACAGCATCTGCAATACTTATAATAATGAGCAAAGGGGCTTCAAAGAATCTGCAACTTTTAAAAGGGCGAAAATTGTTATAACAATGCGGTTAGAAAGGATTTTGCTTTATGTCAATAAATCTGTAAATAAACTATGTTTAAAAAAAAAGCAGCAGTAATTTATCCTAATTTTATGCTTACTATGGCAAATACTGGGAAAAAATTGAAAGCAATCATAGGAATTGCTAAGTAAAACTACAGCATCTACGAATGTTATGTTTTTGCGTTGTTTTTTCTTAGCAGAATATTAAAGATAATATAATTAAATAACAAAATAAGTTTTTGAATAATTAATTAAAACTGCATTTTCCTTAAAAAAACCACATTTATTAGACCAGATAAACCAAAAAAAATTTAATACAAATAGAAAAAAAAATAATATAGAAAGAAATTATCTTATTAATCCTTATCTTTTTCAAGGTTTTGCCAAAATTCTAATCTATAGGCATTACGGTTTTGAGCTTTTTAATAAGGGTTTCTTTTTTTTTTTTGATACTCCACATAGATATGTAAATGCCTAAGAGCTGGGAAGTTTTATATTTTAAACTTTATTTTGAAGAAAATTCATTTCAAACATACTATCGGAGTTATTAGTTAACTTATACTTTAAAGAAAATGATCGACTGTTGACAACAATTTCTCTTTTTTTTCGCCAAGTAAGGACGAGGCTCTATTTTTTTTTTAATTTTTGCTTGTGACGCGAAATCCTGCCACTTAAAAAAAAAGGTATACTGCATTGTTTTTATTGTAACCTTTTTTGAATTTACATTTACAATACAAGATCACACTTCCAACACTATTATTACTAGTTAACTAATAATATACTGTTAACGTTTAACTAATAATTATGAAGAAAACTTAAATCAACGTGGCAACATAGTATTTCAGCCAACCATACGCAGTCAACTTTAACAAGTCCCTCTCTTAGCTATCACTCTCTATCTCTCTCTATCTCTCTATCTCTTAACCATCAAACAAGCCACTTCGAAATTATACAGTCCATTTTGTTTTATTTTATTTAATGTTTCAAATGTTAATTTAATTGTAGTTCAGTTAAATAAAAAGTGGGTAACGTATGCAATTCAATTCTACATAAAGTTTGGTCCGTAAGATCCAGATGGAAAGAAGATTACAATAATTTTGATGCAAAAACAAGTGAGTCCTATTTCATTATTCAATTTGCTAACCTCATAAATTTACAAAACGTGTTTCTTTACCTATCTAAAACCCTACCGGTAGCCAAAATTTGTTGTTTAACCAGTTTTCTATACGGTTAAAATCTCAGTTCATATCAAGTATATTTGTACAGCGTTGCCGATTAGTTTAACATATCCGATTTTAAAATATTTATGCAGGATTCAAAAAATTAATTATTATTTTCATTACGGACTAATAAGTAATTTAAAAACTTGGTTCTTTTCAATGTTTTATTAAAGCTTTTTTATTTGATAATTGCAAGTATTTATTAAAAGCTTTACAATATATGTATGTACGTTCATTTTAACGTAAAAACAAGTTTTTTATTACTTTGAAAGTGTGAAATTTATGTTTTCATTTATGCATTTAATGTTAGAAATCTCACAGTAGATTTTATTTCAATTTATTTTACATTGACATGTTTTATTTCATTTTTCAACAAAATTCAAAAACTATATGATGATAGTGAACTGATAACAACTGAACTAAGTTGTTATCAACACGTCCTCGTAGACACTTCGTCTCAGGACCATTTTACTTATGTAGAGTCATACGCCGCCATGTTACCTATCCAACGGTAACTTAAACATCACAAATTATAACTATTAATAATGTAAAACAACTACAAATTTAAAACATTTAAAGGGTTTTGACCCATATATTTTGGTGGCTTCTAGCATGTACAACCGTTTGCACTGATGATGGATTTATCAATCCGAAAACGTTCTGCAATGTGTTTGTGATAGCCCGTTTGGGGCATTTTTTATATACCTTTTATAAAGGATTTTAAACAATTTTTTGTGATATATGGTACACAGCTAGCTACAGGAACTTAGTTTCCTAGTGAAATTCTGGAAACATTACAGTTCGTTTATTATGTTCAAAAACCAAGGTGTCTCTTATAAAACTACTTAAAATTCCACGATTAGAATTATGTGGAGCTGTATTATTGGCTTCCATATACTTCCAATTTATTGGTGTGATTCACAAATTGTGTTACATTGGTTACACGCAGATCCAAGTAATCTTCAAGTGTTTGTAGGCAATAGAGTTAGTGAAATTCAGCGTCTCTCAAAAAGTCATTCATGGTATTATGTTGCATCAAAGGATAACCCAGCTGATATTGCTTCAAGAGGCTCTTTTCCCCATGAGTTACTTAATCAACGTCTTTGGTGGAATGGTCCTATATTTTTACTGGATTGCTCTTTTATTCCTTTACCATTTAAACAGTCAGATTCTATTATTATCCCAGAAATCAAACAAAAACCAATCTCCTTAATTTCAAGAACAGATCAATTTATTATTTTTAATAAATTTTCTACTTTTCGTAAACTGTCGCGAGTCCACAGTTATTGTTTAAGATACTTAAGGAACCTACTTAATTCTAGCAAAAATAGAAAACTACCAGATGCAACATCCAGCAATCATGTCTCTCGCAAAAATCAGTACATCCCCTTTTTATCACAAGATGAATTAGAAAAAGGTCGATTAAGTTTAATTAAATTAGCTCAAAATGAATGTTTTCAGGAAGAAATACAATTAATCAAAGCTAATAAAGAAGTCAAACGAAATCACAAACTCTTAGCTTTGTTGCCATTTATTGATGGTAATAATTTGTTACGAGTAGGTGGTCGATTAACCCACTCTGGGTTAGAGTATAACCACAAACATCCTTTTTTATTAGATGGTAAGCATCGGCTTACTCAGTTGCTAATTGAGGATGAACATTTAAATTTATTTCATGCAGGTCCCCAATTATTATTGTATACTATGAGACAGCAATATTGGCCAATAGGAGGCATGAATGCAGTAATATCTGTTGTTAGAAATTGCATAACATGTCACAAATTTAAACCAACTAAAATTACTCCATTCATGGCCGATTTACCTCAATTTAGATTAAATATTTCATTTCCATTTGATCACACCGGTGTTGATTATGCAGGACCCTTTGTCCTTAAAGATCGCAAAGGTCGTGGTTGTAAAACGTATAAAGCATACATCTGTTTGTTCATTTGTTTCAGTACAAAGGCAGTTCATTTAGAATTAGTCACTGCTCTTACATCCGAAGCATTTATCGCAACATTTCGAAGATTTGTTGCTCGCAGAGGTAAACCATCTCACATATATTCGGATAATGGGACTAATTTTGTAGGTGCAAAAAATGAGTTAAATATATTATTTAAGTGTTTTTCTACCTCTTATGATACATTTTCAAACTTTTTCATAAATAAAAATATTAAATGGTATTTTATTCCGTCGAATTCTCCGTCATTTGGAGGATTGCGGAAATCTAACATTAAAAGTGTAAAACATCATTTACTAAGGACAATTAAAAATGTTTTATTAACGTATGAAAAATTTGTAACGATACTAACACAAATTGAGGCTACGGTAAATTCCCGTCCCCTTTACCCTATGTCCTCAGACCCTAATGACTTTTCACCCTTAACCCGATCTCACTTCTTGATTGGAAGATCACATACTGCTGTTCCTGATCCAGCTTTTGGTGAAACGGTAAAACTGAACCAGTTAACAAGATTTCAGCTGCTTCAACAATTTCAGCAAAGTTTTTGGAAGCAATGGTCTACTTCCTACCTTTCCAGCCTTTAAAGCAGATATAAGGGCAAACAAAAGGTACCCAATTTGAAATGTGGTACATTGGTGACCATCAGAAAAGAGAATGTTCCTCCATGTCAATGGATTTTAGGACGAATCAGTGAAGTTCACCCAGGTCCAGACGGCGTAGTACGAGTCGTTACAGTGAAGACGTTGAAGGGAACTTTAAAAAGAGCTGTCACTAAAAAATTGCCTCTACCAGTATTATTGAACCAACCGTTCAAGACGGGGAATATGGAAAAAACTTAAATCAACGTGGCAACATAGTATTCCAGTCAGCCATACGCAGTCAACTTTAATAAGTCGCTCTCTTAGCTAGCGACCATCAAACAAGCCACTTCGAAATTATACAGTCCATTTTGTTTTATTTTATTTAATGTTTTAAATGTTAATTTAATTGTAGTTTAGTTAAATAAAAAGTGTGTAACGTATGCAATTCAATTCTACAAATTACTTTTGGAAGTGTGATCTTATGATCTTGTTAGTTCTCGGGAAATCAGTGTTTTTTACATACTTTTTATATTACATGTACAATTACCACATGGTCTTTTGCTGTGCTAAGTTTGAGTTATTGTAAACTGTATTTAGTTTTAATTATTTGTTTATACAACATAATCACTGTCCAACGTCTTAAGCTTCTTTACATATTAATATTTATTATCATTGACTGCTACATGTCTTGAATTAACACACTTATAATGACTTTTCTATGGATGTTTGGTTTTATTGTTCCTTTTATATGAACTAATGATGCTTTCTCATTAGAAAGTGAGGACGCTACGAGGGTCGGTGTTAAGAAACCGCAAATTTGTTAAAAAAAGTTATTTACACTCAATGTAATGTGTAAGTTCTAATAAGAGTAATCACTGTTTTTTTTAATTGTATACCGTATTTTGTTTGAGATATTTGTAAAACGGCGTTTTTCAACAAATTTGAAAGATACCCACATGTTCCATTGTTGAGTTTTTAAGGAAATGAGTTTCCAAAGTTTGCGTCCAGTGCCAATTTTATCCTTAATTTGTTTTGTCCTAAAAATCCGTTTCAGAATACCTTTTCACACTTTGGAGATTAATTTGTTCGTGTGGCAGATAGTGTTAGTCCAAAAATTTTAGTGAAATCCAGGTTACTTTTGAGTTTGAATTTTTAAAGTAAAAATAGAGATTTTTTAATAATAATTGCTAATAATAAAAATTTAATAAATTGCAATAATTAAAATTGTAGATCTTAGGGTGTGGCTTAGCTGTCATTTTAATTGTTCTCAGTTTTATTGTTTTTTGAAAAAGGTTAACCTCTATGCATAGTTTTATTTAAAAAGATTATTTTTTATTTTTAGTAATTTATTTCTGCTACAAATTATCGCCCAGTAACAATAATTATAGTTTTTGTAGTATCTACAACTTCTAGAGTTTGTAAACGGATAGGACGTAGTAAGTCTGTTTTTAAAATTTTGTATTTTTTTGTATTATCTATATTTGTAACTGTTTATGGAGTGACAACAATAAATGTGTAATTTATTTCTAAAACATTTTGTTTATTTATTTTAAAAAAGTTATTAAATCCTTTTTTGTGTTTTTAGTAAAGACGAACCTTTTCTTTCATCCAGCATCTTTCTTCAAAGCGGCGTCCTTAATTTAAATAGCTTGGGAACCTTCTTGTATTTTGTTTGTCTAGGAGACACAGTTTTTGTAGTTGCCCCAATCCAATCCCATTGTTTCATTTACTTATCCACGACCCAGTTCTCCAAATAAAACCTGAAAGCCGTTCGCAACAGTTTCGTTTATTTTGCTTGCTCTTTCTCTACTCCAATAATTTCTGTCCCCAATTTTTAACCCTCTATAATAATACCTTATGTGGTAGACAAAATCATCGTTAAAAACTGAATATATACTGCAGCAGGTATAGAAAAACTTAGTGCTCCTAAATATATCATAGAAGAAACTACTTTGTGTACCTGTGGTCAATAACCATGATTTTGGTTTTGTTGTAGTTTACCATAAGTCCAAACTTAGCACTTTCTACTTCTAGTTTTTTAGTAAGTTACTGATTTCTTCTAAAGAAAAGTCTAGAATTGTAGTGCCAACTGCGAAATACAAATTAGATACCTTCACACCGCTTAAACTTTCTTCTCCCTCTTAATCATTCATAACTTTGCATAATATTATAAATATAATAAGGGTGATAAAATGCATCCTGTACGTACTTCCTTTTTTAAAATGCACTCATTAAATAGGCGTACGTCCGTTCGGTTGTATGTCAGTGTTACGAAGTAAGTTGTGATCCATTTCGAGTTACTAATAATATAAGTTAAAATATCTATTATGACTTTCTTTGATAGCCCTGATGAGATAAATAAATTATAATAATATTATTAATCTATATTAATAAATGAAAGTAATTAGTAATCAAAAAAATACTAAAATTAGAAATTATTGTAATAAAAAATTGAAGCATTGAATAGTAGGTTGGTGCATTTAAATACACCGTCTATACATTAATGCAATTCAACAAGACAAATTATCCTTCTTTAAAAGAACTAAGGCGTCAATTTTAGGTGAAAATCCAGAATTTCGGAGTTTTGTTCTAAGGTATGTAGGTACATATTCCTTTGGCTATCGAGCTTAGTGCACATATTTATAGCCGATACTCAAGAA
>OU898280.1:57820366-57855339 GCA_918026665.1 Diabrotica balteata
TGCTTGTTGCCATGTTTCCAAGACTGCCTCGTCACTGTAACCCTTGTTATATAATATGGTTATCATAATATGTTTTGCAGATCCCCCAAAAATATATTCAATTGGATTGAATTGGCAATGATAGGGCGGTAGTCTTAACACACGATGTCCAAAGCTATGTATAATTTCGTCTACTATATATATAATATATATATATATATATATATATATATTATATATATATATATATGTATATATATATATATATATATATATATATATATATATATATATATATGTTTGGTTGGGCATGACTTTTAGCTAACGTTAGTAATTGAGGCTTAAAACAGTATTGAGGAAATGTAATAGTTTTATTCGTTAACCAGTCTTTTATTTTATCTACAGTCCAGGTGTTTGTTGGTTGCTTATTTAAAATTTCCGAATGATACGCAGCATTATCCAGTACTATAACGGATGGTTCATCTAAACTTGGCAACAGTTTTTCTTTCAACCGTTTACCAAACCATTTCCGTATTCATATTGTCATGTTAATTGGCTGATTTTAATGTTGATGAGAACACAAGATCTGCTCCTTCAATAAAACCATATTTTCCACCTGCATGTACTATAATATATCTCTTTTCCTTGTTATCGATGGGTTTTATCGATTTTACACTCTCGTACTGCCAAATTCGTTTAATACCGCCTTTAACAAAAATCTATGTTTCGTCTAAAATAAACGAAGAAGAACATTCTTTTTTAAATTTGTTGTAATTTCTTAAAAATTCTATTCTTTTGTGAACGACACTAGCTCTTTCACACAAAGCCTTTCTATTGCCTTCCTTTTTGAACTTAAAGCCAATCTGTCTTAAAACTCTCCAGAGACTCGTTCTGGCAATTTCAAATATATTTCTGTCTTTTAATTTTTATAGCACTGAATCTAAAGAAACATGTTCTTTCTTTTCGCGCATTTTATATATTGTCTCACGGATTTCAAATTTGCATCCTTCGGGAAGATCTATAGTCTTTGGTTGTCGGCGAGATTTATATTTTGCGACATTTTGTTCACTTTGTCCACTTTTTTTTCCTTTTTACAAAACCGACTTTAGTTTTATTTCACTAATACAGAGTGCATCACACACACGTTTATGTACAGACTGAACAGGTCGCAAAGGGCCCCCGTTGGTTTTCTCAGCAGTAAAATAAGAAAGTACATTAAATATAAACGTCTACATCTAAAACACGTCTCGGCATTTTTGGCTTCAATAAACAAATACACTACACTAAACTCTATCTTAACGGACACCTCTCTTCACCGGAAACCTCTATACGGACGGTTTTTAAAACTAAAATCAGTCGGCGATATATGAAACTGTATGTAAATTTTCGTTACTTTTTAATATCTGTAACGACTCGGTACTTTAACTATCAATAGCTGGTATATTATACCCGTTATAAAAAAACTTTCGGAACTTAAGAGTACTCAAACCAAACAAATATTTTTTAAAACTAACAAAGTGAACTATTATATAGATTCAAACATAACAACAACCCCAAATATCTAGGCGTCACACTTGATAGAACACTCACCTTCAAAAGTCATCTTACAAACGCAGCCGGTAAACTAAGAACACGAAATAACTTAATATCAAAACTTGCTGGAACAACTTGGGGTGCTTCTGCAGATACTCTTCGGACCTCTGCTCTAGCTTTGGTTTTTTCAGTGGCAGAATATTGTGCACCAGTGTGGCTAAATAGTGCACATACAAGCAAAATCGATGTCCAACTTAACCAAACCATGAGAATAATCACTGGAACAATAAAATCAACGCCAATAAGATGGCTGCCTACTCTGAGCAATATTGCTCTACCAGATCTACGCCGTACAGCAGCATTAGTGAGAGAGTACCAGAAAATTGTAGCCAACGTACAATTACCAATACATCAAGATATCCCAGACACCTCAAAAGAGCACCAACGATTGAGATCTAGAAATCCTCCAATACGATCTGCCCGAAAAATTGGTAATTCCTATGATATACATAGGCAATGGACAACAAGATGGATGCCAACAGTAGAATCGGACTATATTAAGATATCCACCCCAACTCAGGGTTTCATCGGATCAAATCTGCCCCGGTCCATTTGGGCAAGGCTTAATCGTATACGTACCGGACATGGTAAATGTGCTGATTCGCTTTTCAAGTGGGGTCGTGCAGAAAGTCCACAGTGCGATTGCGGAGAATCTAGACAGACCATAAGCCATTGTGTTTCAGACTGCTTGAATCGTGCCTACCGTGGAAACCTCCAGGACTTTGCGGAATGTTCCCCAGAAGCAATTGAATTGGCTATGTAAATTGGACATTAATATTTAGTGTCATTCATTCTATTCGTTCTATTTTTACTATTTTTAGTGTTTGAATAATATATATATAATATATATGTGTATATTATTGTAATTGTATTTGTATATTTATCGTACTGTGAAAGTTCATACGCTAAATAAAATATAGATTCTATTTCTGGTTTCTGAACCATCGTTCTGTCAATTTCTTTTCATTTATAATAAAAATAGTATATTTATTTTTATTACAGTTCTAGTACCTAATAAAGTAATAAAATATAATATCAAAGAAACCCGGCACGCCTCTTTGCATCTATTTACAAATGTTTACATTTCAAATGTACTTTGTTTACATTTCACCGAAATCCAACCCAAATGTCTGATGAACACATTTTCGTAAAAATGAGCGTTTGCGTAAAAATTTTTGTTATTTTCGGATTAAATTTCACAATAAATTTTGCGTCTATTTGTACATTTATTAACTGAAATGATTTTAGTTCAGATGTAATACTAACAGTAGATGCTTTTTATTGGAATAATAATTAGACCAATTTACTTTCATACTTCTACTTGCACAGTAAAATATTCGTTGTCGCAATAATCCCAAACAGTCGTATATTCGTGGAATAACCTATACGATGTAATGGTCAGATCCGCAGCATGCGCCTTTTTGGTTCTTTACTTCTTGTATGCGTGTTGCAGCCCTTTTGTCTATAAAGACATAATCAATTTGGTTGGCGGTTATTACACTAGGCAAAATCCATGTCGCTTTGTATGTGTCGCGGTGTGTCTCCATTTGCATTGGTGATTTGCTATGTTCTTTGTTGGGCAATGTATCTTAATGATTCAGAGGTGAAAGAATTATGTTTTTGTTTTTAGTTGACATATTTTCTTATTCATTGTTTTAAAATCTAATTTGGCATGTTTCGTGTTATTGTCAACTATAAAGGCTACTTTAAACTCTTTTTTTCGCTATCTTTTCCGCTACATAGTATTATACGTGTTTTTGTGTCTTTCATTTCGTGCTCTAGCCATTTAGTTGCTTGTATTGCTGCTAGTGCTATTTCACGTTTTCTGAGCTCTTTAAGTAGTGATGCATGTGCTCCTGGTTTATTCAATATCAGGACGTTTCAGGTACCAAGTGCGTAGTCCATATTTCTTTTGCTTAGGTCGTCGTAGCTAAGACCAAAATATCCGAGGCTAATTAGAAGTTTTTGTGGTTTTGTACTTTTTACGTTACCGGGTTACCAGCCCATACCCCAACCCCTAATCTAAATGACCAGAATTTTTTGTCAGGGTTTATTCCCTTAGCCGATATGTTGTAGTTTTTGAATATATGCAGAAGTCTTCGAAAACGTGAGAGTAGGATTTGTTTTGCAGAAGCTGAGTTCTACTTCTAGAACCTCCTACTCTTTCGTCGGAAAGAGTTTCGTCGGAACTCGGAGTTTTGTTAGAGTATCAGTATCGGTAATCTTTACTGCCTTCAAAATCCTTTACCAACCTTAAACCACCGAAATTTATATATTATTATTGGCAAATATAAACTAAAACAAAGAATTTAACTTGTTTAATATAATGTTTCTATCAATTTAACTCAAGAAATTTTGGTTTGTATTGTGACAGCTATGGCTGCTCTTAATCAATAAAATTTTACCATAGTATCGTAGTGTATGTAGTCTTGTAGTTTCAGTTTTTTCAACTTTTTTGTTTTGTTTTTCTTTTTCAATTAAAAAACAAGCAGTATGTAAAGGACGAAGGCGACCATTTAAACAGGGAGAGCATTCAACCATCACATTTACTTTCCAAGTGGTTTACATTTTCCGCAGAAATCAAGTGATTTTAGGTTATGTTATTAGTTGCGCATCGTTTGATCATAATTACACATGTGCATCCAACGTTTTCTGAATTTTTAAGGAGAAAAATTGAAAAACGCACCATTTGGTAAGAATTTTTTGCCTCAAACATCAAGTTTTATTTGATAAAAAACCTGGTTTTAGCATTTCATTATTTTGTACAAGGAATCTTTAAATATTGTTGTTGTGATTGACAAATACAATTCTAACCAGAAAACTACACATATTTTTTGTGGAACTAATTAATCTGTTTCTGAACAGCCTGAGTAGCATTCCACCACCAAAAACTGAGTATTATTCGATCACTGGTCGAATGCTCCCCAGCCGTTTTAAAATATTATTTCCTTTGGTATTATATTTTTTGTTTATATGAAAGGTAACCAAGGAGTAAAGGGGAGTAAGACAAGAACTAATAACTTTGGGAAAGAATAAATAAATTAACTTTAACTCGCGAACTAAATTAGCTAATAAAACGAATTTTTTTAAATTTTATTCAAAATATGGTTTTTTCTAATAAATCACTGTTTATTGTGTAATAAGTTTAAAAAGACTTTACATATTTTTCCTTGCTGTATTTATTTAGATATGCCTCAAAAACGAGTACTAAAAACCAACAGAAACCAAATAGACGAAAATGCCATTAAACAAGCAATTACAGACTGTTTTACCATAACTTCTGATGCTGCCCGAATTCAGGGAATAAAGACTATTTGCGTCAGAGTATGCAAAATCCTAATGACTCTGGGAATGGAAGTGACGCTTATAGAAATTGACAAGAATTTTCAAGCAAATATACAAATAGGCAGGTATTTAAAGTGGAGCACGAAGCTGAATTGGAAGCATATATCAAGAGATGCTATGGCCTTAACTACGGACTAACTTATACTCACATCCAAAAATTAGCTTATGATTACGCCTCCGGATTGCCTAGTTGCAAAATTTCGCAAGAGTGGCACCAGAAAAAAAAGCAAAAATAAGGATGGCGACCAGGATTTATGAAACGCCTCTAAACGCTTTCCTTAAGAAAACCAGAAAGCACCATTCTAAGCAAAAGCATCGCTTTTAATAAACCTAAGGTTGACCAATTTTTTGCAAATTTTCAAAACCGTGTTGGAGTGCTACAAATTTCGTCCAAAAAGAATTTATAATCTTAATGAGATTGGAGTTACCACTGTCATAAAGCAAGTAAAAATTGTACCTCTCAAAGGCACAAAAACAAGTCTCTCAAGCTGTTTCAGCTGAAACGGGTGAATTGTTGACATTTGTGGGAATTTTAAATGCTTCTGGACAAATCCTGCCTCCCGTTCATGTATTGCCAAGGATTAGAAATGTAGAAGATTTTATAGTTAACGTGCCAGTGTCAAGCTTGGCATTGGGAAACAAATCCGGTTGGATGACTGCAGAGTTATTTTCCTCGGTACTACAACATATAGTAAAGCATACTTGCTACTGCCTTGGGGATCCCATATTATTGCTGATTGATAATCACGAGTCCCATATTATTCTTCAAAGCGTAAAATTTTGCAAAGAGAGTGAGATTGTTCTATTAAGTTTTGCATCCCATACGACTCACAGAATGCAACTCCTAGATATTGGAGTCAAAGGGCCTTTTAAAACATTTTGTATCATCGCTTTTAATGATTGGATGGTATTAAATCCAGGAAAAACCATAGCAATAAAAAATCTACTAGAATTGCCACACCGAGCATATGCAAGAGCTTTTACAAATGAAAATATTGTGAGTAGTTTTAAAAAATCTGGGATTTGGCCATTTAACTAGCTTTTAGCGATGACGATTTTGGCCCTAGTTATGTAACAGACAAACCTTTCCATTCCGCAGTAAATCCACACAATCAAAACAATATGGTGGAAAGTGTGGTGAATCTCGAATATACTAAAATACAATATGAAGTCATTCATAGAGAAACAGAAGATCGTGTTGAAAGAGATAAGATCAAAAATGACAAAATAGAAGAAGATCACGAAGATCTTGTAACTAAATCAAAAAAAGTATAAGAAACGATAATTTTACAAATGATATAAGAAATATGCCAACAACATCCTGCAGTAAGCAGAAAAATCAAGTAAAAATAACACTAGAGTCAATAAGACCATTTTCAAAAGCCATAAGAAAAGAAAATAAAAGTAAGCGAACGCCAGGAATTTCAAGAATTTATACTGACCCTCCTAAAAAAGAAAGTTTGGAAAATATTGCATAAGAAAAGGAAAGTAAAAAAAGAGGTGTTAAGAGAAATGTGTTTAAAAATAACATGCAGGCAAAAGAAAACAAACTGCCCAAAAAGAAAGTGAGGATGGAAAACTATTTGACTGGATGAAAAAGAAGGTTTTATGTTGGTAAAACTCATGACTTAATCCAAACTGATTCATTTTTTTAGGAATAATTTTGGAAATTTCAGAAGAGGCAATAACATTAAATTTTTGAGAAGGAAGGGTCACTCAACAATTTTTTTTTTTATTTATCCGCATCAACCACTAGGGTTATTAGCGGTAGGTTTATGATACAAATATAGAAAATATACATTTACAATAGATACATTTTAAAAGTCATGACTTACAACAATATGGTATTATATACATGTATGTAAATGTAACAAAAATTAAATCACAATTTATTATAGAGTTTAAAGTGTTTTAAAAAAGACAGAACTTCATTGAATTTTATATCCAGTGCTTCTTTCAGGCTGTTGGGTATCTTGAATATCGCCTTGGCTGAGGTGTACTCTGGATATTCTATTAATATATGGTTGACTGTGAAAGGTGTTTGGCATCTTTGGCACATTGGTAGTGGTTCTTTGGAGATTATGTAGCCGTATGTAAGTCGTGTATGCCCAAGTCGGAGTCTGCTGATAATTACCTGGTCTTTTCGTTTTGGTGGTATATTAAGATTTTTTGAGGATACGTCTGGTTTGATATTTTTAAGATTTGTGTTTGTTTGATCCCATATTTCTTGCCATATTTTATTCACACGAGTCTTTAATAAAGGCTTAGTATCTGATATTGGTATATCTGTTGTAGTCGGAATGTTCACATTGTTTATTGCTTCAAACGCTGTTTTGTCTGCTAGCTCATTACCAGATATTCCGACATGGGATGGGACCCACATAAATGATATAATTTTCCCAGAAAATTAGAGCTGTTGCAACGCGTCCTTAATTAGGAATAGATTGATATGTGTGGTATAAACATGTTTAATGGCCTGTAAAGAGCTTAATGAATCTGATAATATTAGTATTTGTTTTTCATTTATGGTTTTACAATGATTTAGTGCGTCAAGTATTGCTTGTAGCTCTGCAGTATAAATACTACAGCCGTGAGTTAATCTAGTGACAGAAATTAAGTTTTCTGATACAGTAGCAGCTGCTACTCCGTTGCAAGTTTTGGAGGCATCAGTGAAAAACAATTTGTGAGTGGAATATTTGAGTAAATTTGTATAATACTGAAGCCTGATCTCTGCAGAATTGTGTAAATGCTTATCATGATTAAGTAAGGAGAGGTCTACTATTGGTAAAGAAACTGTCGAGGGAGGTGTTTGGTATATTTTTATGGGTGCCAAGGTAATTTGATTGATATAATACGGTAATCTTTTAACTCGTTCGTAAAATGGTACTGTCTTGGTGGTGTAATTTGTGTATTGTTCTAGTGATTCTTCCGAGACTAAACTTGCGAGAAAGGTATGATCCTTTGCGCTTAGAGTTCTTGAAGCGTAGCATAGTGATAGATATTGTCTTCTGAGGTATAGTGGCATTTCTCCTGCTAGCACTTGAAGGCTTCTTATTGGAGTAGTTCTAAAGGCCCCAAAGATTAGTCTTAGAGATGTGGTTTGAATAACATCCAGTTTTTTTTAGTTGATTTTTATTTGCTCTTTTATAACAGATGCATCCGTAGTCGAGTTTGCTTCTTATTAATGTCTGATATAAATTAAGAAGAATTTTAGTATCTGATCCCCATTTATGATTGGATAAAACTCTTAGTAAGTTTATTCCTTGTTGACAGGATTTGATCAAATTGTTGATATGTGAAGTCCATGTGAGTTGTGAGTCAAGTATTACACCCAAAAATTTAATTTCGCGGAACTGTTTTAGAGGATGGCCATTTAGATACAAGTTTAAGTTGTATTCTACTCTTCGTTTGTCAAACATTATTACTTTATTTTTCTCAGTTGAAAAAGTTAAACCAGTCTCTAAAGACCACATTTCTAAGCTGTTTATTGTTCTTTGTAAAATTTGCGTAGCTAATTCTATATTTTTACTTTTAACATATATTAATAGATCATCAGCAAAAAGATAAGCTTTTACGGGAAGCTTTATGTGGTTTGTTATATTATTTATTGCGATTAAGAATAATAGTGGACTTAAGGCCGATCCTTGAGGAATTCCATTATGAAGTGATTTCGATGTTGACATGAATCCATTCGTTTTTACTTGTATGGACCTGTTTTGAAGAAAATTTTTGGTAAAAGCGAGAAAGTTACCATCTATTTTCCAGTTTTTCATAATTTTGAGGATATAATGCTTCCATGTTGTGTCGAAAGCTTTTTTAATGTCGAAAAATATTGCAATTACTTTTTGTTGATTTGTAAATGCTTTATGTATTTCGGATTCTAGTGCAACAATGTTATCAGCTGTCGATCTGTCTGAACGGTATCCACTTTGTATTGGAGTAAAAAGTTTTTCCTTTTCCAAGTGCCATTTCAGTCTTTTACTCAATATTCTCTCCATTGCTTTGCAAATGTTACTGGTGAGAGATATTGGACGATAGGAGGATGGTAAGGTTTTTGGCTTATTCATTTTTAAAGAAGGAATGATAATTGCTTGACGCCATATTGAAGGAAACGTTTTATTTGTGTAAATATTGTTAAAGATGTCAACTAAAATTTTCTTTACTGTTTCAGGTAGTTTCTCAATAAATATTGTTGGAATATCATCAGGTCCTGAAGAAGTTTTTTTAGCATTGCCTAAGCTTTCGTTTAACTCCTCTATTGTAATCGGTATATTGAGAGGGCATAAAATATCTTCTATTTTGATTTGTGATAATTCGGTTTTTTCTTTGTGTTTTAAAAATGTAGAGTTGTATTGATCATTGCTCGAATATAGTTGATAGTGATCAGCTAAGATTTCTACAATTTCCAGTTTATCTGACGTAATTAAGTTATCAGTAGCAATGGTGTCAATATGATTAATTTTGGTTGAGCCTTTTATTTTCCTTATTTTCTGCCAAATATCACTTATTGGTGTAGATGAATTTATTGATGAGACATAATTGGCCCAGCTTTCTTTTTTAGATTTTTTGATTAGAAATCTGGACCTGGCTCTTAACGCTCTAAATCTAGCTAAGTTAGTTTCATAATTGTATTTTTTCAGTATATTAAAGGAGTGTTTTGTTTGTTTCAAGGAAGTTTCTATTTCGATATTCCACCAGGGCAGAGGTGTTTTTGTGGTAGCTTTAGTTTTTCCAATCGCTTCTCTGGCTGAATCTATTAGGATATCATTAAAATTTGATATTGTGATGTTTATATCTTCTAATATTTTGAAGTCTTTCATCCGTTCAGTTATTAAACTAGTATACTTTTCCCAATCCGCCGATTTTAACTTCCATGTTTCATATGGTTTTGTATTAATCTTTGTGTCTTTAATATGAGTAATCAAAATTGGTAGATGGCCGCTGTCAAATAAGTGTGAAAGTGTATTACACTCAAGTAGTGGTGCTAAAGTTGAATTGCTGAGGGATAAATCGATGGTTGAAAACGTGCCATTGTATGAGTTGAAACGGGTAGGCATTCCTGTGTTTAATAGCACCATTTTAAGGTTGTTAATTATTTCGAATAGAGTTTTGCCATTTTTGTCAGTTTTCAAAGATCCCCAAGATTCGTTATGACAATTTGTGTCAGCAAGAATTAGTTTAGGAGATGGAATTTGTTCTATCACTTTTTGTAGTTCCAGGAGTATGGATTCTTCCGGATGTGGTAAATATACACTGCAAATGTTAATTTTGAAATGATGAATTATTGATACTGCAACAGCCTCCAGATTTGTATCTAACGGAATTTCTTTGGATTCGACCGTAGATTTCACAAAGATGCCAACACCACCACTACCTATTTGCTGCACTGGTCTATTTCTGATGTATGGTGTATAGTTTTTCAATTTTACATTATTATTAAAAAGTCGTGTTTCTTGTAAACATATTACTAGAGGTAAGAATTCATTGATTAATATTTTTAAGTTTTCGATATGGCTGTAAAAGCCATTCAAATTCCATTGAACTATGAATTTGGTTATTGGATAGAGTTGCTGTCGCTTTCTTCCTCAGTAATAGAAGAGTTGTCTGTTCCATGTATCTTTTTTAAGATCTTGAAATGTTGTTTTTACGACGTCGATCGTTTGTGTTTGTGTGTACCATTTGCAATTCAGCGCTAAGTCCTTGTAGGTCATTTGTATAATCCTTTGCTACGTTTTTCAGGAAACTTTGAACCTATAGCATTTGTAATATAGTCGCATAGTTCTGTGTATCTTAGTGTGTAAGGAATAGTAGCTGAGGATAAAATGGCTTTCTATAGGTTTCATTGAGGTTTCGATGTTCAAAGCTTTTTTAATCCTTTTAAGTGCAGATTTCTTTGGAGCAGGAATTATTATTTCTTGATTTTCTGACTCTATTATTTCAGGAGATGTTGACATTTGTCTTTTTATAGAAGTGTGTGATATTATGTTGGTATTATTAGATAGTGATTCAGGTAGGTTTTTGAGTTGGAGGAGGTATTTGGTAGTGATCTGTTTAAGGAAGTAGCAGCAGGAGTACTGGATTGATAAGCAGTTGCGGTTTCTGATGTAAGGGATGTTTTATTTATTGGATAATTTTCTGTTTCAGAAATATTAACATTTATAGATTGAGATAGCTGGTCAATATTTGTAAATTAATTGGTTCGATAGTGCAGTTTTCATCTTTGTGTCCTGTGGTATTACATTTAGAGCAATTTAGGCCATTTAAGGAAAAATAAATTCTGTAGGGGGTATTGTCATGAGATATTAGAAGTGAATTTGGGATATGATTATTAGTTGTTGGAGCAACAAATACTTGACGTCTAAAGCTTAATATATGATTGTATTCAGATTCAGGCATGCCAACTTTTAAAAATGTTATTTTAGACACTGCAATAAGCTCCAATTTTTTGAGCTCTTCTTCGATAATAGTGTTTGGAATACTGGGGCAGACATTTGTTATCACTAGTCGGCTCGCAGGAGTAATTAATCTTCTAATTTCTATGTCGTTTCCCTGTATTAAAACGGATTTGTGATTATGTAGTAATTTTTCTAGGATTGTAGTGTTACTGAGATATATGCATACTCTATTATTTGAAATTTGGACGCAAAGATGATATTTTTTGGTTGTACTAAAGTTCCTATTGCTGTTATGTATTCGTGTATTTTCATATCTGGTACTGATGACAAAACAATTGCTTGTTCTTTGGATGGAAAGTTAAAGCTGCTTACGGCATTAGAGTAGGTTAATGTTGAAGAAGAGGTTGGTGTTGAAGATGATAATAATGGTTTGGTGATTACTGTGTCTGTTTTTAAATTGTTATTCATTTTTAATTTTTAATTTCTTCATTTAGTATAATTATGCTAGAGCCGCTACTGACTTAAGGTAATTAAGCCGGCTTATCGGCGTTTTTATTTGAAATAAAAATAGATCTTCTGTTTAGTTTTCAATAAAATTCTTTAAATGGTTTTATCTGGATCATATAAAAATTGAACTTACAATTTTTCTTTTCTGTAATTAGAAGACACTTTAATTTCACTGTTAGTACAAACTTGTTTTTAAAGTTTTGGTATAAACCAACAAAAAACACGTTTTATTCGGAGCTGAAATTTATCGACACGTTACTAATGAGTCTCGATTCGAAGTACCCAACAAATTTTTATTTCTGATAAATTGAAGACATAAGCGAATTGGACAATGGAGACATTGTCCAATTGTCCATTATCAACAAATTAAAAACTCTAACAAAAACTGAAACAACAAGAAGAGCTTCATATTTTAAGTTTAGTTACAATTCTAGCACTTTAATTGTTAACTGATTTTGTTTAGGTAGGTCATTAATGTTATTATTTCACTACATTGCGTTTTACTCTTGACATTTTTTCTAAAATAAAGTACTTGTTCAAAACTTTTTCTTTTTTTATTCCTTTAAATATCCTTTTTTAACATAGTCGAATGCTTCCCTTCACCTGGTCGAATGCTTTATAGGGGTGGGGAGCATTCGACCATTTGTAAAGTTAAAAAAAATGTTTCCTCTTAAATGGTTTTATTTATTCTTTAATTTCCCATTAACTATTTGAACAAAACTTTGATCTACTTCTCTCTACATCTACATCTACATCTCTTTTATTTTAAAAATATGGATTTAATAAATTTTTTTTTATAACTTATACAAAAAACCATTTTGTGGACGAAAGCTTGCCTCCTTCCCCCAATTATTAAACATTTTATGTTTTTATTAGTAAGCAGACACATGGATTACTAAATAGAAATTTAAGTATTTTTTATTACTAATTTTCACGTATTTAAATTTAAGTATACAAACATATTAATAAAATTTATCATAAGCCCTTGATAAATTAACTAATTTATAACTTCAATGGAAACGCTAAGTGCTAATAAAAAAATCCATGCTCTACGTTTTACCGCAGAGGCGGGTATAAATTAAAATTCAAATACTGCAATTTGGCGTACTGCTTGCCGCAAATATAACAAAGGCAAAATATGCATGAATTTTAAGGGTAGCACTAGATTCAAATTGTTTTGAAATTTTAAATAAAAATGTATTTTTCTAAAACGTTTAACAAGATATTTTTACAGTTAAATAATAACTCTCACTGGTTTCTTCATTATTATCTAGTTGATCTAAATAATATCGAGTTTAGTCAAATAATGTTATAATGTGATATATTAGAGGACTGTTATCTTAATGCTATATTATAAATACAGGCATTAAAAAATCTTAAAGAACTCATAGTTGTCATCATAATAATCAATTGAACCCAGCCTTAGAGACTTGTTTACCCATTGAAATTATGTTCGCGTGTAACAATTAATTGGAGTGAAGTGTATGAATTTGTGTGTAACCAGGAATAATTTCTCAGCACTCCAATGCTCCAGACTATCCTTTCCGCCATATTTTACTCTAGTGCGCGATAAGAGCACAACTACCAGCTAAATGCTCTTCATGTGGGAGTTCTGGGTGATAGAACTCCAACATGGTTTCTGTTATCCTCTAGTGACTTGTTCGCGAAACTGAAATTGATTGCTTAGTGCCTGGGTTTTTTAGGTTTTGTAAATTTTTTTGGTATATCTAACAATTAGCAAACAATGGGAAATGTGTAAATATCATATTAAAGATGCAGCAAATAATATTCTAGGGTTGCAAAGAACACCACTACGCAATGAGTGGTTCGATGCTTTGTGCGAGGACATTACAAGAAGAAAGAACAATGCATATAAACTAATGCAGCAAAGAAAAACCCGGGAAAAGGAAAAAAAATCAAACAAGAAAATTCTATAAAAATTTGAATAATACAAGAAAATAATTTAAACCAAGGATCGGACTATATAAGGATAAGGAGGGGCATATACTCAATACAAATAAAGAAGTATTGAACAGGTGGGTAGAACACTATAAAGAACTACTTACTATCTATAAAGAACTACTTACTATCGAAGTAGAAGATCCAAATCAACTACCCTGAGGAGCAAGCAGCAATACACTATTTTTAGCCTCCATTAATTCAAGAAGTGCAAAAAGCAATAAAACGCCTAAAAAATAATAAATCTCCGGGAAGTGATGGTATACCCTCGGAACTTATTAAATGTGGAGGTGCTACTTTGACTAACCATATATATGGATATATATATATATAATATATATATATATATATATATATATATATATATATATATATAATATATATATATATATATAGAAATATAATCCTCAGCAACCCAAGTAGACCGATGACCCGGAAGCAGACACTGCATAACGGAATCAATAAATAGGCGCTACAAACACATTTTAATGTTCTTTTTAATTCGTAATTTGAATGTAAAACAAAAGTTTCGTAATTTGTAAAATTATAATTTTTCAAATAAAACTTTTTTAAAACATACGTTGAAGTACTCCCAACATTTCTGGCGCTGCGAACCACAGGATATTTCATACAGAAACATAGTCGTTTCCTGGTCTACGTTAGTTTAATGAAATCCTGAAGAACCTGGTAGAAGAGAAAAAAGTACTGGAAATCAAACACGATCATCCTTGCGTAAGTTTTTCCTTTTCTTTACCATTGTTATGAGCATTTGTTATTTTTATTGAATTTTTTTCAAACATTTAAATTGAATTTATTATTTATTGTTTATTGAATTTATATTATTTAAAATATTTTTACTTCAACACATTTTTTATATTTGCATTTATATTTTTACATGTTTACACATATTTTATGAGTACATTGAATAATATTTCCCAAAATAGTATCGAAAATTTAAGTTTATTATTCGATAATTTGAATTTAAAATTAAAAAGAAACCTACAAACCTCTAAATCCAAGCCTGCATCTAAATTAAATTCCAAAATGCCGATGACCAATAGCGATATTGCTAGCCTTTGCTCAACTTTGCCCGAATTCTCGTCTGGAGACAACCTCTCCACCTTTATCAAAGCAGTAGATAATTTAATAGCTTTCTTAGGCACCCAAGATTTAAATCCGTCCCAAGAGTTTATTCTAAATTCCCATATGTATCTCGAATTAAAGGAGAACCTAGAAATTTCTTAAACTATTCTAATAAAACTAATTGGACAGAGATTCGTCCAGCCTTATTAACTAAATACGGAGACAGACGTTCCGAAGACATATAGTAACACAATTATCCACCACCGTCCAAAAACATAGTGAATCCTACGACAATTATCATCAAAGAATAACGACAAATCTAAACGACTTACTTCAAACACATCACCCTAAACGACAATCCCGCGACAGTAACTTTTAAAACCCCATACTTTAAAAATATCGCCCTTAAAACTTTCTGTACTGGAATCAACGAACCCTATTGCGAATACTTATCGCACTTTGAATTAAATTCCCTGGAAGAAGCCCTACAAAGGTGTATTGCATATGACAATCACAAAAATCAACAGCAATACATGAACTTCCTTAAGAGCCAACAAAATAAAAAGCCCCCAATAAAAAATAAATCCTATCAATCTTCAAATAATCAAAGATCCACAAATTTCCAATCCACACACTCAAACTTTCAACCCACGCATTCAAATTATGTGAGACCCTCGACTCACAACACGCCCTTTCACAACACAGAGCCCAACTTTAACTTCACTCCACAACAAAACTATAATTTTCCTCAGAGACAAAATTTCGGTTCTTACGAACAAAATCAATACTTTCAACGAAACAATGTCCCAAAAAATGCCCAACAAAGATTAAATAAATATAAAGCTCCTCGACCCCAACCAAATTTTGCCACTCCAATGAGCGGTGTTCAAACTACAACAACTAGAAACCATCAGCCCATGACAATTACAACAAACAGAAGCCACAATTTTCACATAGACTCAAATGATACCCAATATTTCGAAAACGATTTCGAAAATTACGAATCCGAACAAGAGCCCGATTTACATGATGAAAATCATCAGGATTTTCAAGCCATCCCGTTACAGGATCACCCACCTCCTGTATAAACCTACATAATATAGAAAGTTCCCCTGGGTTACCCTGCTTCGTCACACCCAAAACACATCTACGCGTTTTGATTGACACCGGAGGTTCCCATTCAATTATAAATCCACGAGCTCTCGACCTATTTGATAAAAAACATATTTATCGCAAACCTTTCTCGCTAACGTCAATGAAAATTACTTCCAAGCATGAATTAAATATTAAGACGCCACTATTTCTGGAATATGGAATTCCACAAAAATTCGACGTAAAAATCGCTGATTTTAGTCAATACTTTGATATCTTACTAGGAAATTACGATTTAAAACGTTTCAATGCCACTATCAATTACGCGACTCATACGTTAACCTTTGAGAATCCTCATGTTACCATTCCATTTCAAACATTGTATCAAAAAATCCCCGTAAACATAAATAACGGCGAAGTTTTATTGCGTGAAAGACAATTTCAAGGTTTTAAAATTCCCAATTCCATTCACGTTGCAAAAAATGGTTTTATAGAAACTATACACTTGGCATTTCCGACGAAATTTGATAAAAAGATTGAAGTCGAGAACTTCTGTAATTATGAAATCGCAAAAATTCCCACATATTTTAATGAAAATAAAATACGAACTGCGCACTTAAACAACGAAGAAAAGTATAAAATTATAAATCTTTGTAAAAAGTACAAAGACGTGTTTTACAATGAAAATAATCATTTAAGTTTCACGTCAGCTGTTAGACATGAAATTAAAACGAAAGATGAAAATCCAATTTATGTAAAGGGATTTCGGCATCCCAAAGCAATGCAGGAAGAAATAAAGAAACAAATAAATAATTTATTAGATAATAAGATAATTCGACCGTCAATTTCACCGTACTCAGCTCCAGTTTGGATAGTACCAAAAAAAGCTGATGCTTCAGGTCAGAAAAAATTTAGATTAGTAATTGATTACAGGAAGCTCAATGATCATACCGAAACTGATCGTTACCCACTTCCTCAAATAGACGAAATACTGGATAACTTAGGAAAAGCCAGTTATTTCACAACTTTAGATTTAGCTCAAGGTTACCATCAGATTGAAGTTCATCCGGATTCTATTCGGAAAACAGCCTTTTCAGTTCCGCATGGTCACTTTGAATTTTTACGCATGCCCTTTGGTTTAAAGAATAGCCCAGCAACATTCGAAAGGTTAATGGACAATATTCTTAGGCCCTTTATTCATAAGTTTTGCTTCGTCTACATGGACGATGTCATTATTTTTTCCAAGTCACTGCAAGAACACTTAGTTCATATTGCAACCATTTTTGACACTTTCAGAAAAAATAATTTAAAAATTCAGTTAGATAAATCCGAGTTCCTCACAAAAGAAGTCTCTTTCTTAGGTCACGTAGTGACAACCGAAGGAATCAAACCTAACCCAGCAAAAATCGAAGCTATACAAAAATACCCTCTACCAAAAACAATAAAAGAAATTAAATCATTTCTTGGTTTAATCGGTTACTACCGAAGATTCATACCCAATTTCGCAAAAATAACTTCCCCATTTTCGAGATGTACTCGAAAAGGAGCAACTATCGACCCTACTAATCCAAATTATTTAGAATGTTTTGCAAAATGCAAACAATTGTTAACTAATTCTCCAGTCTTACAATACCCAGACTTCGAAAAGCCTTTTGTACTGACTACAGACGCCTCTAATATAGCTATAGGATCAGTATTATCTCAAAACAATCACCCTGTTGCCTACTATTCTCGAACTCTTAATTCCGCAGAACAAAACTACTCCACTATTGAAAAAGAACTTTTAGCCATACTAGATTCTTGTAAACACTTCCGTATGTATTTATACAACCAAAAATTCACCGTAGAAACAGATCACAATCCTCTCGTATGGATCTACAAAATTAAGGACCCCACTTCTAGACTAGCTCGATGGAGACTTAAACTAGAAGAATACGATTTTGAAGTCAAATATAAGAAAGGCAAAGAGAATCAAGTTGCCGATGCTCTTAGCCGAGTCCAAATAAATGCCCTAAGCTCTAGTTCAGAATGTGCTGAACCACCCGACAATTTCGACATTGACGATTTCCTTGCCGACTTTGACAACTTACAAAACAGTACCGACACACAACATACATCAGTTGAGAACCCTATCACTGGAATAGAGATTTCACCTGAACCAATTAATTTATCCTCAAACCAAATTATTTTCAAACCAGAGTCAAATAATTTTGAAATAAAATACAAGAGAATTTTTAACAAACACCGTTACACTGTCACTTTAACAAATAATTGGAAAACAGAAATAGCAAATACCTTCCAAAATATCCTTAGACCAAATCAAAAATTTGCAATGATAATTCCTCACGAATTTAGGCCTTTTATCTGTAACTATTTTAAAGAAAAAATAAATTCCACAGTCAAAACAATATTTTGCAATATACTACTTCAGGACATAGAAGAAGAAAATCAACAAATAGAATGCATCAAGAAATATCACATAGAAAATCATAACGGAATAATTGAAACTTACAAACACTTAAAACACAAATTTTATTGGCCCTCAATGCAGACAACTATTTCAAATTTTATCAATAAATGCGAAATTTGTCTAAAAAATAAATACGAACGACGTCCTTACAAACTTCCCCAATTAGGACCGTTGTTAGGTCAAAAACCTTTTGATATATTACATATCGATCTATTCCACTGCAATAAAAACCTGTACCTCACAATCATAGATTCTTTTTCCAAATACGGTCAATGCTATAAGCTCACCGACAAAACTTCCATTTCCATACTTAACAAACTGAGACATTACTTTTCGCACCATAATTATCCAAAAAAGATTGTATGCGACAGCGGCACCGAATTCAATTCCTCACTCATTAAAGAATTCCTTAATATCCACAAAATCGAAATACATTTTACAACAGTAAACAATTCTTCTTCAAACTCTCCTGTAGAGCGCTTTCATTCAACTCTTATAGAAAAACTTAGGACCTTACAAGCCCAAAATCCAAACGATTCGTTAGATGACATTCTAACACATGCTATTCTCATTTACAACCAATCAATTCACAGTTCCACAGATTATTCTCCTTTTTCAATTTTGTACGGACCCTATGCGAAGAAATACATTTCGACTTTGATCTTCCGATATACGAAACATATAATCAGAGACATAAAGAAGAACTCCAACCTTTTATTGCAGACCTATATAATAAACAAAAACAAAAAAGACAACAACTTTTAGATAGACAAAACGAAAATGCCGAAGATATTCCGCAAATAGACCTCACAAAATCCCTGTATGTTTCTAAGAAAAAACATAAGTCTAAATTACAAGCCCCTTTCTCCACTATTCATCCAGAAACACAAGACAAAACAAAAATTATCGGTAAAACAGATAAACAAAATTTAACAAGCACTCACCTTAAATATGTAAAACGAATACGAAAACATGTAGACAAACCTACTCAAGACCCAAATTTTTCACAGGACAATCCTCGCCCTGGTCCATCCACTCAGTATTCAGGAGATTCCGAATAACGGTTACTATGCTGAAGAGATAGGCAAATCGAGAGAAATCTCCCACTACCATAGACATTTTCTTCACATTCCACTAGACAAACTATCCAACACTATTGACGCTAGTCCGACAAGCTATTTTCAGAGATCACTTCAAAAATGCACCTCTCTCGCTACTCTACTCCCAATACACCCACATACAAGAACAAACAAAAGACGATCTACACAAGATTACGCGAAAACAGAAACGCGGACTTTTTAATTTTCTAGGTACAGCCATCAAATACGTGACTGGAAATCCAGACGACTCTGACTTAGACTTATTAAAATCACACATAATCTCTTTAGAAAATAAACAAAATGAAATTATTAAAAAATTTAATAACCAAATATCTTATGGAAACTCTTTTAACACGAGATTCGATAAACTTTTAGAAAAACTAAATTCTGACAATTCAATTCTCATATCTGCACTTAACAAATTATCGCTGATTTCGACAGCTATATCATTCTACACAACGAGATAATAAATCTCCAAAATATAAACGAATTTCTAATGAAACTTATTAGAACCATTACTTTATCTGAACTAAACATCTCTAATATAGAATTATTCACTTTAAAGGAAATAATAGACCTTAAAGAAAACCTTCTCAAAATTTATCCCAGAAATTCAATCCCCAATATTAATGAACACCCTTATGAACTTATAGAGTCAACAAAAACTTTAGTTTGTGTAACTTCAAATACAATGCTCATAATAATTAAAATCCCTATACTTCATGAAATTCCTTACACTACCTATAAAATCTACCCCATTCCAAACAAAGATCATGTTATGATTCTGCCACCTGCAAGCTACTATACAAATAATAAATGGTTCAACACTTGTATAGGACAAGGCGATAACATAGTCTGTTCCAATTACGTACAATCCAAATGTAACATACCCAATGTAGATAATTGCACGAAAACTTTAATCACAGAGAACTTTTTCCAAGAGACCAGCAAAGTCATATTACTAGGAATAGTTCACCCCATGAGAATCCAGCAGATAGAAATTAATTCAACCAGCCTCTTGACGACAGATGTACCAATAACGATTGAAGGCATCCAATTTAATAAAAAGACGTCACAAGACATTTCAATTCCAAAAATTGTTCCAATAAAATTAATACCAAACCATGAGACGAAAATTGAGAAATTAACAATCCCGGAGACACATGGTCAAATCCAACCACTAGATACCATAGACGTACTACCCCGATTATCAATAGGACTGAGCACCACTTCTGTTATAATATTTTTAACTATTTTAGCTTTCCTAATAATCTTCCTAATTAGGAAAAGAAAACGAATTTCCAAAATCCTATTTGGAGAAAAATTGCATCCTGCCCAGATCCAGATACTGAACGAGCTGATAGCAGAAGTTTCCCGGACTTCGAGGACGAAGTCAATTCCAGAGGAGGAAGGAGAAATATAATCCTCAGCAACCCAAGTAGACCGATGACCCGGAAGCAGACACTGCATAACGGAATCAATAAATAGGCGCTACAAACACATTTTAATGTTCTTTTTTAATTCGTAATTTGAATGTAAAACAAAAGTTTCGTAATTTGTAAAATTATAATTTTTCAAATAAAACTTTTTTAAAACATACGTTGAAGTACTCCCAACATTTCTATATATATATATAAATATATATATATATATATATATATAATATATATATATAAATATATATATATATATATATATATATAGTTTGAATTTAGATCTTGAACCTTAATATATATGTTTTAGTGGATTCATCTGCTGTCATTTTTCTCTAAATTTGATAGCTTTCGAGTTATAAGCGATTTAAAGTCTGAAAACGCGAAAATACGCATTTTTGAGGCTTGAAAACACAATTTTAAAATTATTATTTTTTAAGGTTACCAAGTGTCTAAATTGAAGTTTAAACATTCAGCTTCAAAATTGTAAAGAGTAATCGGGGCTTGTTTTAATTTAGACCGTTGTTTTTTAATTGTTAAGTATGCGCGTACACTCGATTTTTCAGACGCCGCGGCGCGGCGCGCTATCGTGCTCCTCTATTTTACTTATGCATAGTTTACATATACTTACGCAAAAAAATCCGAACAAATACTTGAAGTTTATTAACATAGTTTTTTCCATAATTTATTTATGTAGGTATTAATTATTGTCATTGGGCTAATTAAATAAATTAATCATCGCAATGTAATAACCGTATATAGTTTTTTTTTTCTTCCAAATTTGAACAAAATAATTATTATTTATTGAGTATATATTTATTTATATCAATTGTAAATAATATTTTTAAATTATTATTTAAATAAATACAATGCAGTAAATAATTAATATTAGTAAACTTAATTTTAAATTTCGCGGTGTTTAAAAACAATATACTATCGCAAAAATGTAAGTTTTTATCTGTTTAAAACAATCGCGCTCATACTTATTTTGCTATTACTTAAACGATCATTAGGAAGACTATTGTTTAATGCCCATTAAAACGGTAATATATTATTAGTGTGTTATTAAAAAAAAATTGTGAATGCATTTAAAATGTCTTTTTCCGTAGCTCTTCTTAAAAAAAAACTTACCGAAGAAAATTTAGTTTGTATTTTTTGTAATAATATCAACAATATGAAGTTAGTGCAAAAACCTAAAGTAGATTCTTACATAACAATACAAAATGCTGCTCTTCGACAAAAAGACAGTGTGACTGAAAAATTTAAATTCACTATATAATACAAATATTCAAAAACAAAATTTTTACTGGCATAAAACGTGTTTTTCCAATCTTACTCAGTGAAAAAAAAAATTAGACGTAAGAAATTCAATTAGCAAAAGAAGAAACTGAGAACTAATAAGGACACAAGGCATGAAGAACAATCAACTTTAGGATCATTCGACACTTCATACTCTTTATGTCATACTCTCGGTGAAGATAGTGGTAAGTGTGTGATATGTAATCAAGAAAAAAAAGGAGGTATAAGGCAAACTTTCGTTACATCTAATCCAGATTGTGCCGAAAAACTCAAAGTTGCCAGTTATTTAAAGTTGGATGATGTTTTTACTCGAATTTCATGCTGTTTATCAGTTGATCGTATTATAAATAGCTAAATAGTTCGTTTACCATAAGTCCTGTTTTTTAAAACTACACTTATGCTCCGAATGAGTCCCCAAAAAAAAAGGAAGGCCTTCAATGCTACCCGAATATGAAGATATAAAGAATGCTTTTTCGAACGTCTTGAAAGAAATTGATTTTTGTAATAATATGTTTGAGTTAAGTTATTTGACCAACCGTGTTAACGCTTTTATTATTGACGAATAATTTTCTTGATAATGAAAAATGAAAGATTTTTTGAGTGAAGAGTACGGTGAGAAAATTCTTTTTTCCAAACCGCATTGCAAAAAAAAATCATGTATTGTTATTTTTATTAATATATCTTTAAATCAACTTTTGAAACGCATAAGACAATTAGATAATATGAATAATAAATAAAAAGATGTTGTTGAGTGTTTGAAGCGCGAGATTAGTGACACAGGAATAGAATCAATGGATACCTATGTGTGTGACCATGTAGTGATTGAAAAAATATTTCGACTCATTCCAATTACCTACGACTTGGACTTACTTTTTACAATCACTTTTGTGTAACAAAAGTTCATTTGAGGATAATAAAAAGTTGATTCGAGCAAAATCAATTTTTATGGATATTTGTTATATTATGAACGGTATGCACACACCTAAAAATATTGCTCTTGCTCAGACAGTGCATCATTTATTTAGATCTAAACATTTAATAGACATTTTATCAAAATTAGTGCATAGTATAATGAGTTGATGGAAAACAATAATTTTATTATAAAAAAATAATATCAGAACAAAAAAACAATGAAATAAGGTGCCCTAGCAATATTATAGCGACTAATTCTTCTCTATTTATACATGGTGCAATGGATAACAATGATTTTTTAGAACAGACCTTAAGCGGAAAAAACACAACACACGTTACGTCAATGGCATTGTATTAAGAATATTATCCTGCTTCATTGAATAATGTTAGTGTCACAACAAAAAGTAGTGTTAAGGATATAAGTTTTGATCTGTTATCTTCTCCGACTTTAGAGCATTTTCCTGTCACAATGTAACACCCAAAATTTCACCTGCATACAAAGATATTAATGTGCTTAATAAAAATACTGATAATTTTGCAGCATTGATTTGGATTTTGAGCAAAATAAAAGTGCAGAATTATTTTTCTAACAATTTAAATATTAGTCATGATACAGAAGTTATAATTCCGAATTGGTCTCCCTTTCATCAAATACTTTGCGTAGAAGAACAAGTGCAATCTACTGTTGGATACTGCCCTCTTTTACCATATCATCCAACTTCGTACGATGCAGTTTATACCGCAATGAAGAATTTTAAAAATTTATGCAAATTATGTAAAAAGGATTACAGTGTTTTGACAGCCAACATGGCTGTATACTTAATAACTAAAGTGATGCAGATGCAACCGTCAAATCCATTTCCTAAATTAATAATGAGGATCGGTTTATTCTATCTGCAGAAAAATTGGCTAACCTGCTTGGGTCAATACTTAGACAGATGCGGTATAGCCTCCTGAGACCTGATGTCCAATTAAAATGGACATTTTACGTATTATATATTTTTTTCGCAAAAACAAATTTACACCGCCTAGTCCCACAGTCCCATCGTAGTGTACATATTAGTGAACCTGACAACAGCGCGCTTTATTGATGAGACCACATTTTAATTTAGTTAACCTCTTAATCGCAAGTGATAAACATGGCGAGCAGTTCTAGTGCTTCTCTAGTTCTAATGGACAGTAAAAACCATTTTTCGCTTATTTGATCTTGCGATTGCCAATTCTTGGATTCTGTACAGAGATGACCATAAGCAACTAGGTGATGCTAATAAAACCGTTATGCAGTTCCTGGAGTTTAAAATAGCTGTTTCTGAGTTGTCCTTAAAGATAACATTTCTGAAAATTCTGATTTTGAGAACATTTCAACACTGGTAACTAGAAACAGTTACAAACCTAGAACATCACTTCAAACGCCTACTAAGAGAAAGATACAACACATTCCTGCAATGGCATCCGAGTTAAAAAATTCTGTTAGATATAAGCTTCCAGGTTGTAAGGGTAAAACAAAAGTTTATTGTGAATCATGTGACATATTTTTATGTTTAACGGGAAATAATAATTGCTTTAAACAATTTTATTTACAATAAGTTTTGTATGATGCGATCCTGATGTCCTTTTAAATGGACATGTTTTTTTTTTTTCACATTCAGCAAAAAAATAAAAATTCAGAAAAATTTACATGTGTTTTTAATACTAAACATAAAACAAATTCTATTATTTAATCAAAAAAAAAAACAAAAAAGATCAGGTCAGGTCTCAGGAGGATAGAAGATGTTTTAACATCAGATATGGAACTCTACGGTGTAAAGACCTTGAAATCCATTTTTAAAGGTCTACATTATAATACAGGAGTAAGACTTCATAAACTATTGTATGAAAGTATAAGAACTCTTCAAATTTTTGAATACGCTAAATCATGCAATAATTCCTCACTTACAAAATATTTATCTATACATCAATATAATTTGTTACGAGAATCGATTGCTGATGCTGATAAAATAAAAGTACGTGGTATTGTTCAAGAGTTATGTGACTGTAAAAAAGCAAACGATTTTTTCCACAATTTTACAAATTTTTTTGGGGCTTAAGCGTACAGAAAATAAAGTTTTTTTATACTTTGATAACTACTGCGAGATGGTTCAAATTCTTTTAGATTCAATCCGGGGTGATCGAACAGGTAATTTCGAATTACATTTATCATCAACTCTCCAAATGTTACCATTTTTTTTTTTTCAATGAATCATCTACTATATGCAAGAGGAGTATTGTTGTATTTAAAAGATATGCTGGATTTACCTGATATAGTTAAAAAGGGAATAAAAAAGGGGTATGGTATCAGTTAAAAGAAATAGTAATGAATTCAATGGAATTCAATGGAGCAAACACAAAATAGATCATCGGCAATTTCTAGAGGTTGGGTAGGCATAACCACAAGTGAAACTGCCTTACAAAAATTGTTGTTATTACATTCTATAAAAAATTTAACGCATCATTCACTACTATTATTTTGTAAAATGGATGATGATCCATTTGAGAACGATATCAGTTCATTTACTCACAAAGAATGGAGTAAGAGTAGAATGAACAAAGATCATAAGGACGTAGATAAAATAATCAATTCGTTAAGTTCAAAGAATATCTTTGTTTGTAATGTAGATTCCCAAGGATCGCATAATATTTCTAACGGTAAATTTCCTCCTGAAACAATTACTTTGTATTTATTGTCGATAAAAGAATGTGGAGACAAAATGTTACAAGAATTTATAGATGAACGATTAATAAAAAAAGAAAAATGTATTTTCGGTACTATTTCGCAAGTAAAAATAAAAAACTTTTCATATGAATACAAATCAAAGGCAAAGAAGGAGGGCAAAGAATTGAAAAATTGTAAAAAACTTGCAGGCCTTCAACAGATTATATTGTTGCTGAATCAAAGAGGATTTACAGCGGAATACTTTGCTAATTTTGAATTACTAGATTACCCGAAATCTCTAGCTGACTCTGAAGGTTTTTTTAAAAAATCAGTGAAATCCAATTTAATAAATGAAATAGAAAGTCGTAGCAATTGTAATCAAAATTAGCTTGCAACATCTTCGATTCACTCAATGTCGCCATTCCAAAAAATACATATTTTTGATGGTATGGCTCTTATACACTTACTCCAATTAGGAAAACATCGTACTTTTGGTGATTTTGCAGTTATTTTTTACAAGTACATTACATCGTTTTTTAAAGATCCAAAGGTAGCTCGAATACATGTGGTGTTTGACAGATACGGTGATCTTAGTATCAAATATTTAGAAAGTTTACTGAGAGCCAGCGATACTAATGCTTTAGAGGCAATCATTCAAAACGCAGAAACGAAAGTTCCTACTAATGTTAAAGCTTTTATGTCAAACCCAAAAAATTAACTTGAACTAGTCAAATTTTTATGTCAGAATTCTCATAAATACGTTTCTTTAAATAATGATCAAAATATATTTATTTCTGGAGGGTTTCCTGATGTGAAAAAGTGTTATCAACTAGTAGGGCATACCATGTTTAAAATACATGAATTACAAAGCAACCATCTTGAAGCTGATACAAGAATTTTTTCGAACGCAATATACTAGTTTCCAACGGATTCTGAGATAATAATTCACAGCGTGGATACCGACGTTTTTTGTATTAAGAGTGCACTTCTGGTATTTTTTTATATCAATAGGTTGCAAAGGTATATATTGCCATATACATAGCCAGAAATCAAGAATTCTAGCTTGTCACATTGCAGCTGAGTTTCTTTCACCAGCAGTGTGCGAAATCTTACCAGCATTACACGCAATTACAGGCTGCGACACAACAAGAAAAGTAGGTAAATAGGATAAAAATACGACAAAAAGGATTTGGATTTTTGTTTGTGTTTGGAATAAGTGCGTTTGACATTAAACAATTTAAAACACTAGAAAAACTGTACTTGCAATTATTAGGCAAAATGGGAGAATCCGTAAACGATGCAAGAAAAACAATTTGTAACAGATCATGTGGCTTAGGAATTAATCTAGCCAATATATCTTGTACCTCTGACGCACTTTATCAACACTTGTTAAGAGCTTTCGCTCAAACATATATTTGGCGAAATGCCATATATTCTCGCTATCACTCTCGGTTTTACACAATCTGGATATTATATGTCTGATAGTGTTGGGTTATTACCAAGATTCATAACTCAAAACCCATTACCAGAAACACTGGTGAAACCGTACAAATGCAAAAAGACTTGCAAAACTAATGCTTGCAACTGCAAAAAAAATCATGTCAACTGTGTACCATTATATGGATATGATTTGGATTTTTGTGAAAACAAAGATACTTTTACTGAGTGATATTAATCGGTTTTTGAAGGGAACCGGACGAAAAATTTCGCCCGGCTCCCTTCAGATTTGTTTAAAGGAGACATTTTTGAACCGGAATCCGCGAAAAAAAACCGAATCAGAAACATTTTCCCAACGGGAGCGGCCTCACAGCCTGGACTAATTCTAAAACTTAAAATATTCGAAAAACAACAAACGTAAATAAACTTATACGATCTGTCAAAAGTGTCAAAACAATATTAATAAAAGTATTAACAATATGGCCGAAGTGAGGTCGTTTCTCTCTCGAACTCGATGAGATCAAATGACAAAATGATTTGTTTTCCCGAAGTTATCGTCCATCTTTAAAATCTTCAGCGCTCCCTGTCGAAATTGGCTATCGCGAATTGAGATTTCTGTTTTTTTCCCACCTGTGTTTTGAATTGTAATTCACTTGTACACAGAACTGTCGCTAGTACACAAATCCGTTTGTGTAGGTCAAACATTGTCATTTAACCTTGATTGTAGCGTACACATTGGTGTGTTTGGGATTGAAGGTGACATTTTTTTTTTTAAATTTACAATACATTATAGAATCTGTATATATTTTTATTATTTATATTTGAGTGACATCAAAATAAATTTTGGTTCTAAAGTCTCTAACAAGAACTATATAATTCTATTTAATTATCAAGCAAAAAAACAAAAGAGGGAATGTAAAGGTAGTGGGGCCAAAAATATTGTTAGACAGGAAGTCTAACAATATTATCTTTAGAGGCCACATTAAACAAGGAAAGAAAGTCTCTCTCCTTGTTTGACATTAAATTTAGTTGGGTTATGTTATTGTTTGTCCCAAATGTCACATGAAATCTTATTGATATTTATAGCCATTTTGAAAAATATTATATTCGCTGTGAGCCGATGAGTAGAGGGGATTTGACAGTTTTCACCAACGCTGTTAGTGGCAGTTTTGTGCATTTAACTTCTAAACATTCAAATAATGGCGAATATGGATTTTTCAAAAAGAAAAATATATGATACATGTAAAAATACTGGGTACAACAGTCATTGTAAATTTTATTCATTTCCTGTTGCCAAGCATAAAATAGTTCAAAGAGAAAAATGGATTATTGCTATCAACGAGAAAAATAAGTAAATAACCTATAATGCAAACATGATATTTGTATGGTGTAAAATTAAAAAGCTATTATATTCCGAAACATTGCGTACATGCCTTGCATCAACTAAACCTTTTCCCTTTTTTGGTGTAGCTGGTTGAAATGGGATATCATGTGATATAGACTTAAAACCAGTATAATGTTTAATATCCATTTTGATAAAATTAAAACAAATTTTAAGAGGTGGAGGCCATAAAACGAAAGAAGAAGAAGAAGAATTAAAACAAATTGATATCTAAGCACTAAGGCCTACGCACACAAAAAATAACTGAGCAAAAACAGAATAAAAATGTAAAATAAAAACAAGAATTACAACGTTACAGAGGTAACGGTAACCTTTAACTAAATAATATAGACTTTTTAAGCGTCTATAACCTTAAATATTTGCTTAACCATTAAATATTTTCATATAAACTTCTTCTTTTTCTCAATGACCTCTTGCGTAAGTAGTCATCCAGTCGCAAGAACTTATATCTTAAATATTATTATTATAATGAATAAAATAACAAGGCGTAATTACTTTTACTATTAATTCTGTGTATTCGTTCATTAATCAGTTTACCATAATATTTCAGTTCATTATTTTGTATTTTTAAATAAATATCTATTTTTCTCGTTTTGTCATATTTCATTTACACTGATTTTACAAGAAAAGTACAAGTTTCAAACCGCGAGAGAGCGCTACCGGCGAAACTCACAGCGAATAGCTACTGTTAATAAGTATCGGAAAATTTAAATTTGGCGCCATGGCATTTCTGGATATGTCCGCCATCAGAGGACACTTTTTTGGTTTTCTTTTCATAAGGAGTAGATTCTATTTTTGTCTTTTTATTTATTTATTTCCGTTATACTGATAACTTAAACTTAGTATTGATAGATGGGCTTTAAAAGTTTGTTTATAATATATGGACAAAGCATTGTTTTGTTTTTTAATTAGGAATAGATACTGTTAGTTTGGGGTATTTTTTTTTAAATACTGATAAAATTTGAGCGTTTTACTTGATTTGCTAGTCATTACTTTACTACGTGTAATTATAGTGGAAATATTGGTTTAAGACAGATGAAATTCGAAAGCCTTCTAATGGTATAATTATTTCTCGTCCTGACAATGCAAATGATAAAATAACAGAATGCCATTCAGATTTCCTAGGACATTTACCAGGAAGCCAGCAGAGAAATGACGTGGAGGTTATTTTAAATGATCAAGATCAGCGTGTAGAAAAGTCTGATTCTGATGACAACGACGTACCTCTTGCCACACTACGCAAATAACAAGAAACAAAACCTTCGATTATTCTCGTAATGTTACAGATAATGAAATTAGGTGGGTATGTTTATTTTAAGGTGGTGTTGCCAAAAAGATATTTGCATAGGAAAAATCGTGATGACAGTCATGATGAAAATATCGCTGGAGCTCTATCAAGAGATAGATTTTTTCATATAATGAAAATTCTTCATTACTATTACAGAGTAATACTACTGCAAATAGAAGGCAACCCAGTGAATGTAAACCTAATACAAATATACGCTCCCACTGCAGATAAAGACGACGAGGAATTAGAGACTCTCTACCAAAGCATAGAGGATATATTAGAACGAATACCTATACATGAAGTCAGCATCATAATGGGGGATTTCAATGCCAAACTTGGGGCCGAACGGAAAACGTCTCTAATCGGACCTTTTGGGTTAGGACAAAGAAACGAAAGAGGTGACAGACTAGAAATATTCGCAAAAGATAACAAGCTAGTGGTTCTGAACACATTTTATAAACTACCACCGAGGAGATTGTATACATGGAGGGCACCAGCATATAAACCCCATAACGTAATTAGAAACCAGATTATATTGGTAAATAAAAGATTCAAAAACAGTTTTAAATCTGTTAAAACATATCCAGGAGCGGACATTGAATCTGATAATAGACCTAAAGAAAATAGAGAAAAATTCTAGACCTAACTACGACATGACAGCCCTGCAACATCCTTAACAGAAGTTAAAAAGCAAGTGGGGGAATATATTAACAACCAAGTTAAACAACTAAAAGAAGAAAAAAACATCCAACGAGAAATCAATCAATTCGAAGAAATAATTAAGAAAACTAAACAAGATCTGCTAAAACCAAACAAAAAAACAAAAAAAAATCTTGGATGACTCCAGAAATCCTTCACTTAATGAAACGCAGAAGGTTAATTAAAGGAAATAAATATGAGTATAAAAAATGCAGGCTTACATCAAAAGAAAAATAAGAGAAGCTAAAGAAAAAGAAGCTGTAGAGAAATGTAAAGAAATAGAAAGACTACAAGCCAAGCATGACAATTTTAGGGTACACAAGAAGGTAAAAAAAGTAACGGGTATCTTTAAAAAGCGAACACAAATGAAACTCATAGACACCAATGGAAAATTAATCATTGACACCCAAGAGATGAAAGACAAATGGAGAATATATTTGGAGACACTTTTTCAACATCAAAGAACGGATTATAGGTATCCATTTTCAGAGAGGAAGACGGGCCCGGACATACTTAAATCCGAGGTAGAGGAAGCAATAAAACGGAAGAAATGCAGAAAAGCTGTAGGGCCTGATAATATCGAAGCTGAATTTTTAAAACTCTTGGAGGAAGAAGGAATAATTTGGATCACGGCTGTCTTTAATAAAATATACAATACAGGAATCATCCCTGATAAATGGCTAGAATCAGAATTCATAGCGATACCTAAAAAACAGGGCTAAAAAGTGCGAAGAATATCGAACAATCAGCCTAATGAGCCACATGTTGAAACTGTTTCTTAGAGTCATCCATGGAAGAATTTATAAGAAGTGCGAGGAACAAATATCGGACAGACTGTTCGGCTTCATTAACGCAGTGGGTACCAGAGGGGCACTTTTCGGAGTACAGGTACTGATTTAAAGATGCAGGGACGTTAACTGCGACGTACACGCGTGCTTGATCGACTATGAAAAGGCATTTGACAGAGGCAGTGACAACATCAAAAGATGTTAAACATTTTCAAAGAGGCAGACTTGGATGATAAAGACCTCAGAATAATTTCAGAACTTTACTGGAATCAGACCACATATATGAAAATAAACTGAGAAGAAACAGATCACATAAAAATACTACGTGGAATTAGACAGGGATGTATCCTATCGCCGTTGATATTTAATATGTACTCAGAGAAAATTTTTAACGAGGCTCTTTACGGAATAGACGAAGGCATCCTAAATGGTGAAAGAGTAAACAATGTTAGATATGCCGACGACACCATAGTGATAGCAGATAGTTTAGAGGGACTCTAGAGGCTAATGGACAGAATAAACGAGTACAGTCAACAGTACGGACTAAACATTAATACCTACAAAACCAAACAAATAATTATCAGCAAGGAGAATATAAATGGAGCTCATCTATACATTAATGGGAGGCAGATAGAGCGAGTAAAACAGTATTGTTACCTGAGAACTATTATTAACGAACAGTGGAGCAATTTACAGGAAATAAAGTGATGCATAGGAAAGGCAAGAACGGTCTGTAACAAAATGAGCGCCATCTTTAAAAGTCACAACATATCCCTTGATACAAAAATGAGACATTTGGGATGCTATGTTTTCTCTGTGTTGTTGTACGGGATGGAGGCATGGACGCTTACAGACACCACTATTAAAAAACTTGAAGCATTTGAGATGTGGCTTTATAGAAGAATGCTGAGAATATCATGGACAGCAAGGATCACGAACAAGGAAGTTCTAGGAAAAATTAAGAAGGAACCAGAGATTGTGTTTACGATCAAACGCATAAAATTGCAATATCTGGGACACGTTATGAGAAATCTGTACCGTTACTCCCTGCTTCAGTCTATATTGCAAGGTAAAGTCAAAGGTAAGCGAGGACCCGGTAGAAGGAGAATATCATGGCTGCGGAATTTAAGAACATGGTTTAAGAAAACCTCAACGGAGCTGTTTCGAGCCGCAGCGAGCAAGATTATGATTGCCAATATGATTTCTAACATCCGAAACGGATAGGAACCAGAAGAAGAACAAGAAAATTCTTTATTTGTGTGATGAAGTTTGGCTAAGATACGTTTATAATATACATTATTGAATATAATTTTTATAAATGACGTCTCTTTCGAACAAGAACATAGCCTAGAAGGAGCTTTAGTACCATATTTTGGAAAACATTCTACAATACAATTTATACGACAAAAACTCATTCGCTGTGGTGATGAGCTCTGGATGGGTATTATTTATCTAGGTTATATTGTACGGTTTACACCGTATCAGGGCAACTCAATGCAAATACCAGCCTTATACAATAACTAGGGTTTTGGTTCTTCGGTTGTTCTGTCTTATGACAAACTTATATGTCTTATAACAAAATCATCATAGCCAGAATGATCGCCGACGTTCGGAACGGACAGGCACGCTAAGAAGAAGAAGAATAAAATATAAAATGAAATGTAAATATTTTAATATTAATAATTACACAAACATAAAACATATCAGTATTAACTAATCAACAAACTTTATTAACTAAGGTTGTTACATAACTTGTTGTGGGACCAATTTGGCTTCCTTTACATTCTTGTCATTAAAGCCAACTTGAGTTGCTAGTATCCCCTTAAACAACGACAGTCGCCTTTCTGTCCTACAAAATACGTTTTAATGAGAGCATACAGGAATAAAAACGATTAATGTCATGTCTTAATATAAATGACAAAAAGTAAAAGGGATATAAATAAAATAATAATCAGTAAATATTAAATAATCTATTAAACAAACACAAACCTCACACATAATATTAATTAAAAAGAAAGAATAAATTAAACTGAATCAAAAATACAGTAGAAGAAAGTCACCTAACATAGGTTACCTTTAAAAAAAAACTATTAAAAATAACGTAATTAATGTTAGACACTAGTTTTAAATTTTAGCTTTTCTTTTTTAAGACTTTTTAAGCGTTTAGTGAAAAAAACACAGCTTAAAAAAATACAAAAGGATTTTTTTTCTAGGTTAATGCCACTGGCAAAGCCAAAAGGCCAATCATGTTTTATTATAAATTTCCATTTTTTACAATATAAACATAATAATACTATATACATGTTAAATTGGGATACAATAATTTTAGTTTGTTAGTACATGCCTAAATATTTTGGTTACTTATTTTCATTTTTATTGTTGTTTTTTATATAAGCGTATATAATATTGTAACTTTTCTTCTATTTTTTTTTTGTTTATTCTATTACTATTATTTTTTTATACGTTAATATTATTCATTTAATGATTTGATTTTTTTTCTGCGTACAAAGTAATATTAGTAGATTTTAAATACTGATATACGATGGTGTAGATACAATTATCCTCAAATATCAATAGATTTGAAACATTAATTAAAAAATTCATTTTGTAAGATATTAAATTTTGGTAAAAATTATCAATTTCTATTTTTTTTTAACGAATATTCTAAAAAAATATGTTATATTCTTTTTCCCTTAGGTTTCTTTCGAAAAATTGGAATAAAATCAGATTCTGGTATTTTTAATCAGAGTATTCTTCCATTTTTCGGACCACCTTTTGCTAAAGAGCCGACTTCTTCATTTTCTTCTATACCTGAATTGGCTTTTATACATGATAATCAATTTGTTTTTCTTTACCTGATACATTTTGATACGATTAAAAAATATCAAGAAGAATCTAATTTAAATTAGGATTCACACACAGCTTATTAAGTTTTTCTACCGAACTTTTAGAGTCTGTAAATATGTCAAATGTATCCCCTTCTTGTTCTAAAAACAGATTAATTGCTAGTTTTAAGGTAATAAGCTCAGCACTGAAAATTGACATCATATCTGACCATATTATTTATCTATGATAAATTCTTCTGATTTTTTTTGTATCATAATATTGTTTTGGCAAAAGTAGCGAACGTTAATATGGGTCCTAACTGGAGAAAAAACATTTCATAAGAATAATTCCATTAAGGTATTTCATTGGATTTATAAAGTTCTTTATATCTATGTACATTGGTAATAAAACTTTTAACTAATACGGTATTTTTTTCTGATCTCATTATTTAGATGTTAAAACCAAACCAGCTAAACTGGATATTTTAACTAGTAACTTGAATTTCTGACTTCTTAACATGAATTTGTCAGAAACCTACTCCGAAGATTCAGTGGCAGTTAACATGTTTCTGTTTCCATAACGTCTACAGGCGTACTTCGCAAGTATCCAATAATACTGAGTTCAAGACATTTGTTTTTTATTTTATTTATTTTTATAAGATTTGCTTCTGCTCC